>VZQC01000962.1:5646751-5982290 GCA_009823505.1 Rhizomys pruinosus
CATCACCATCATCACCATCATCATCACCACCATCATCACCATCATCACCATCACCATCATCACCATCATCACCATCATCACCATCATCACCACCATCACCATCATCACCATCACCATCATCACCATCACCATCATCACCATCACCATCATCACCATCATCATCATCATCACCACCATCATCACCATCATCACCATCATCATCATCACCATCATCACCATCATCATCATCACCATCATCACCATCATCATCACCATCATCATCATCACCATCATCACCATCATCATCACCATAACCATCATCACCATCATCATCACCATCACCATCATCACCATCATCATCATCACCATCATCACCATCATCACCATCATCACCATCATCATCACCATCACCGTCATCACCATCATCACCATCATCACCACCATCATCATCATCATCAGTATTGTTCTCATTCCACTAGAACATTTTCAGTTCATCAAACCTTCACTTTCCAACTGCATGTTCTGTTTGAGGAGAAAGAAAAGTGAATTCTTTTTTTTAATTTTTTTAAATTTTATTTATTTTTGTATGTGTATGAATGTACTGTCTGCATGTAGGCTTGTGCACCCATGTACAATGCCGTGGAGGTCAGAAGAGGGTGTCGGATTCCCCTGGAACTGGAGTTCTCCTGGAATTGGAGTTGCAGATGGTTCTTAGCCACCATGTGTGTGCTGGGGATCGAACCTGGGTCTTCTGCAAGAGCAGTCAGTGCTCTTAACTGCTAGGCCATCTCTCCAGCCCCAGAAAAGTGGATTCTTGTACCACTTGTCAAGCTATGTAGTTTATGGAAGGAAAAGAAAGCAAAATACAGTAAGGATTTTTACTAATCCCCACAAAGAGCTGGCTGGCCTGTTTTCCATTCCATCTTTTCTAACAGTTGAGAACACAATTCTAAATCCACAAATATTGAGTAGCTTTCCCTAGATCACATAGCAGACTCAGGCATAAATCCACGGAAACTGAAGCCACACTATGTACACCAATTATTGGAGAACAGAACTCAGGGAATGCAATCATAGGATCAAGCTCCAGTCCTCACTGTGACAGCCATGATGGACACTCGGCTTCTACAGCCAGAGGAAGGAGTTGCTCTCAAACACCCGTGGGAAAACTTACTTTCTACCTCCATGATGCCGATTCATAAAGACTCTACCTTGGAATTCTCTTCCAAGAATGCTCACAAATATGACCTCGTGACTTGCCTTGCTCTTCCTGGTAACTATTCTAGCTTTATTGATGACAAATGCAAGAACTTTCTGACAAGGAAGATAGGAGCTGGACAATATCATTTTCTTGTGATGTAATATGTCAAGAGAGACACAGCCCAAACTCAGCTCTGAATGGTGGAGCCTAGTGGGAGAGCAGTGGGAAGCTGAAGGGAGGAGAAGGGACTTCCTACCAAATGTGCAGAGAGCTCTGGGTGGCATCGAGAAAGATGAAGAACCTCTTGCAAGGGAGGCTCGGGAGAAGCCTGGCCTCCTGCAGTGTGGGCAGCAGACCAGGAATACACTGGTGTTGTGTAGTCACTCTCGGAGGAAGGTTGAAAGGCACTAGTATAAAAATATGATAGAGCCATGAGTCAAGCTTTCGAGCTGAACTTTGGGAGAGTGTGGCCATACATTCTAAGGCTCACAGAGGAAAGCTGAGAGGAAAAGTAGAAAAGGCAATGTCTCCAGGATTCAGCACTCTTCAAACTATTTTCCCTCTTGATCTGATAAACCAAAGAGACCTCCATAGGATGAGCTTAATGGGACCCAAGCAACTCATTACATTCCTAGCAAAAGTGTTTTGCTTTGGGCAGACTATTCTAACATTGAACGGAAAAGTGAACTGTCAATTTAGGACACATGCAAATTTGTGCTGAGGGGAGCTGGGAGGCAGGGGGCTATAAAGGTGTCCTAGAAGCAAGAAAGAAATGTGTTTTAGGTTGACATTAGCATCCCAGTTGGAGAAAGCACAGGTTTTATTTGACAAAGTGTCAGGCTGTGACAGGTGTGGAAAGGGTCCCTAGAGACTGACTGGGCTGGGAGGGAAAGAGGCTGGAGCAGAGGTCCGCCAGTAGAAATATCCAACCCTAAAACACAGAGCAACCACGTTTGTTCCAGGCTGCTGTTGCACACAATGGAGGTGTCTTGGGTGATGCCTTTCATTAGTTAACGTAATTAGTGTAAGAGTTAGTGAGATGCTTAGAGGAAAAAAGCTGTGATTTCAGTTGTGCCTTCAACTGTGGATATAGCTTTTCCTTGCACTAAGATTCATTGGTTGGAGAGAAAGGAAAATCTCTTATCTGTCACTGACCCTATGGGCTGAAACACTTTCATTATATATCACTGTCAATCAAAATCTTCTCTCAAACAGGAACCACATAAAATATTTCTTGTCCTAAATTGTGTCTTAAGCAGAAACAGCTGTTTTCACAGTGGGGATTCTTCAAAGTCTGACCTTAATGGTCCTAGGAGTTGTATCAACAGACCCAGTAAAAACTGATCTTTAAAAAATATTATTCTTAGGGGGCTGAGGATGTAGCTTAGTTGGTAGAGGGCTTTCCTAGGATGCATGAAACCCTGGGTTTGATTCCCCAGAACCACATAAACCAGGTGGACTAGCTCATAATCCCAGCACTGGGGAGGGAGGGGCAAGAGGCTCAGAAGTTCAAGGTCTTCCTTGGTTGCAATGGAGTTTTGAAGCCAGCCTAGGCTAAGGAGACCCTATGTCAAATGTTTTTATTCTACCTCTGTATCTATACGTACATGTTTTAACTATGAATAGTTTATCACGCAAATAATTTGTTAGGGAGCAAAGATGCTCACAGGACCGAGTCACAGAAATACATGAAGTACATGTTAGTAATTGTTTTGCAATCCCAGAGGAGGCTATGGAGTTGGAAGATGTGACAGGAAAATGAGCAAGCCTCCCTCAGGAGGACTCAGGAGTGGGCTCTTCATCTTCATGCCCAGCACACTATTTCAGAAATGGCCCCGAGAAGATTTGATGGTGTCATTAATGCAGGGAGAGAAAGGCGTGAGGAGTTCACGACCTAGCTGGGGGTTCAGCACTGTCTGTGGCTCTGAGAGGAGAGGTTTTTCCAGACGTGGTGAAGCCCTGAGTGAATTAAATTCCAAGATCCACATTCTGCCTCTAAAGATACCCAGAATCAAGGACATAGTTCACACGTGAGTTTGAAGGCATGATGGATGAACATTAATGTGACAGACACTGTTTCCTTTTAGCACTCTTTTATGAAGCACTGATGTCTTGGTTTTTCCTGTCAGAGCATGTTGACACATGTCCTTTCAGATAAGTACACACTCTCATCTTCACTGATCTGTTTAGACTCATCCAGAGAATAATGTGTGGAGGGAAAACTCATTTGTCTTTAGAATTGAAAAAGCAACTGTTTCAGAAGGATCTGGAAAGAGGAGAGAGACAGTTTACAAATTATCAATAAATCAGCATCCAATTCCTTGCTAAAATAAGCAGTGGCTGTGTATATAGTCCAGGTGGAAACTGTGAGAAATGAATTATAGGATGGAGAGGCACAAACAGCCTTTGTTTTGAAACCAGAGGATCTCTAAGCAGATGTAAAATGTGTGTTGCACACATCTGCGAGTAGGAGACCATTATCCAGAAAAGTGGCTCTCTTGAAACCCAAGCACATGATCTGTGGGGCTTTTTTTTGTAGCTCTCTATTAATAGTACCACTACTGCATTTGGAATTATTCAAATGACATTAACAGGCCAGGCCAGGACAAATATAGAAGGAACTCTATTTCAGAATCAATCATATCCATTGATTACTGTGTTCTGCTTCCAAGTCATCAATGCCTGGTTAGTCTAACAGACTGAGAACAGGGCATGGCATCCAAAGAGGTGTTGTGAAGAGCAGGTGTGAGCATGGTACCATTCCTGCACGTACAGCAGAATCTAGGGAACAGACACCCTGTATTGGAGTTCAGGCCTAGTTAACCTGGTTCCTTTCTAGAGCAACTCCTGCCTAACTAGAGCTGGAGTTACTTTGTTTCCTTGGAAAACACTGAACAGTAGAAATCACATCCATAATCTAGCCAGAGTCACAGATGCCAGGTCTTCCTTTAAGAGGTGAGATTCATTTCTTTAAAATCTAATGAGTACATAAACATTGGAACCTCACAATGAAACTGTCAATTAATGTGTTCCCCTCTTCTTCCTCTGCTACAGAAATCCTGATGCTCTGCACAAGGCAGGAAGAGTCATGACAGAAAGGCAGGTCAGATGAGCATCAGAGAAGGAAGGGCTAATCTCTGCAATTTTGTCAGCCCACTAAGCCATTTGTCAAGCTTTATCACATCAGCTTGAGCTCACTAGCCTGACAGAGGACCTGGTTGGTCAACACTGAAGCTTTTAGCTGTTGATGTGATAGAAGGACCTTGTGCTCCCATGCACAGAGTAAAGGGTGCTGCATGTGTTCAACCAGAAACCCTTTCTATTCAGCACTTCTTTATTTAAAATGCCCTATGGGCATAGCCATGTTCCTGGCAAACTCCTAGTTCCAGGAAGGGGAACGGTTCATGAAGGGATAGGCTACAGAAGCAAGGGCCACACATCAGACCTGTGAGCCAGTTGGCTACTGTGTTAAAGCCAAGCTGGCATTTGAGGTGAAACCCAAGACAATTCAGATTCAGTCACTGGAGTAAATGTAGGCAGAATGGGCATTCTAACCTGGGGAAGTAAGAGCAAAGGCAGGGGACACACTTGGGATACATCAAGTGGATTTTTCATCCTGGGCATCCAGGTCGAGGACATAGGATGAAAAGAGGTAGGGACTAGATGAGAGTGCGCAGTGAGAATGACGACAAGGTGCATTAACATTGATTCTACAGTAGGCAGAGAACCTAGTGATTACACAACAGGAAGTGACGTAGAGCCACAATGAGGAGAAAATAGGAAGTGATCCAGAGTTTATAGGTGAGAACAGGAAGCAGCATCATAAAAGTCAGAGGAGAGATCAGGAAGTGACATAGAGTCCTAGGGGAGAACAGGAAGTGTCAGAATGGGAGCCACAGTTAGGAGACCAGAGCAGCTGAATGACATCAGGTGTGCACCCTCTGCAAGCTGCCCTCTTCACTGTGCTTGGCACCTTGATAACAGCTCCATCTGGGTTGTGCATGTGACATCTACAGCCACAGTTTCCAAAAGTTCTGTAGTCTAAACTTACTCTTCCTTGTTGAAAATAGTACATCCACCAACTCAGCTGTCCTACTAAAGAACTACATAAAAAGTAAAATGTAAATCTTACCGTCCTCAAACGCTCTGTCTCCCACCTCCCACGTCAGACCAGTCATGTACCTGACAGATTCAGCCTCCCACCTCATGATCTACTCACTTCCTCTCATTTGTGGCTATCCCGCTGGCTTAAAGCAGATCTACCCAGCAGATTCAGCTCCATGTTTGCTCGTCCCAGCTCAGCTTTCACGTGGCTGCTAATTATTGTTGGAAACTAAAGCTCATGTAACTTCATGTCCCTAAGGTAAGCTCTTCATTATCAATGATAAAACTCTGCTCTTAGAAGATCATAAAAGAACCTTCATAGTTTGACTTTCTCTACCCTTTCTCCATTAAACACACACACACACACACACACATACACACACACCACTACACTCACCACACACTACACACACTACAAACACACCACACACACACCACACACACAACACACACGCACACCACACTACACACACTACACACTACACACACACACCACACACTACACACACCACACACACACCACTACACACACAATACACACACACCCCACTACATACACCCCCCCCACACACCACACATACACACACACACCACACACACACACCACTACACACACACCATACACTACACACCACACACACAGACACACCACACATACACACACACCACTACACACACCACACACACACACACCCCACTACACACACACACTACACACCACACACACACACACCACACACTTGCCCCTCTTGTACTGTGTCTGGACTTAGGTTCTCTCATTATGCATTCCCTTTCTCACTTCCAGGGTCTCCCACAAAAGGCAGGGTCAGCACAGTGTGGCCCTTCCCTGCTTAACCAACTCCTACCCATCCCTCAGAACCCAACTTGATTCTTTCTTTCATCCTAGCAGTGGTGGTCCCACTACTCAAGCTCCATCACTTCATGGGATGTAGAGTGAATAATTTTATATGTTTAATTTTTTGAATTGTAACAGGCAGTAACTGGCTTGAAGACAGTGGTAAGCAGATTATCTTGTAGTCTTCTGGCACCTTGTGTCAGGAGCTGTCGTCCATGTCTGTAGACTGAGGGAAGAGACCAAAATGACAACAATGGAATCCACATGTGAGAATGCCTATGATGCCCACTTCATGACCAAGCTCTGGTATCCATTTGGTTTGGGTTGTAGTCTTCTGGGAAATGAGTTATGTACAGGTAGCATCTGGGGCAATGTCTGTGCACAGCAAATGTGGCACACACACACACACACACACACACACCACATGCAGCACATTTTAAGTGAACATTTACATTACTTTAAAAAGTCATGATTAAAAAAAATAATAAAAAAATAAAAATAAAATGTCATGATTGCCGGGCGTGGTGCGCACGCCTTTAATCCTAGCACTTGGGAGGCAGAGGCAGGCGGATCTTTGTGAGTTCAAGGCCAGCCTGGTCTACAGAGTGAGTTCCAGGACAGCTGGGACTACAGGGAGACCCTGTCTTGAAAAGACCAAAAAAAAAACAAAAAAAGTCATGATTACCAGTGCAGGTTAGACACCAAAACATGAAAGCAGCAGTGGAATTGTCGTTTTCATTTGAGAACTGTGATCCCACCATGTTCAGCATTTAATTAACTTTTGATACTTGAGGAAAACATCTTCCCTACATAATATATTCAGATACAACACTGTTCATTAGTTTCCTTTTCAGAGTGGGGGCTTCTATTCATTCATACTGCCCACACCTCCCAGAACCCTCCATTCCCAATGAGAACAGATGGATTGTTTGCTCTGCATTTTGTTTGTGATATTAGATTTCATACAAAAATAATCATTTTAATTTGGACATGTTTGTTTGGAAATTTTTACCCTGAATCTCCTCGGCAAGGATTCACACTGGTCTCATTTGTCATCATGACAGGTATGGGCTGGTTTGTGCTCAACTCCTCCAAGAGCCAAGAGCTTGTTAGGTCATTTTTATCCAATTATGTTTTTAGCAAAAGTCATTTTAGTGCTGTGAGACAGAAGACATTATAAGAGCCTCTGTTTGCCTCACAAATTCATGAAGATTGTCAGGACCAACTGCTGCCATCTTATCTGGTTCTAATGAGGCCAAGAGTTCTCTTTATAATTAATGAAAGTAGCCAGGCATGGTGGCGCACACCTTTAATCCTAGCACTTGGGAGGCAGAGGCAGGCGGATCTTTGTGAGTTCAAGGCCAGCCTGGTCTACAGAGAGAGTTCCAGGACAGCTGGGGCTACAGGGAGACCCTGTCTCGAAAAGACCAAAAAAAAAAAAATACTAATAATAATTAATGAAAGTGAGGAAGTAAAAGAATGAGAAGAGTCAGAGAGAGACAGAAGGAGCTATAGGGGGACTCCCCACATAGTAAGGACTGGTGATACAAATGAGTATATTTCTCAAAGTTCTCCCCCAAAAAGTTCCTCCAGGGTTCCTAAAACTACCAGGAATTGAGTTATTGAGGAAATGATGTCAGTGCTGTTACTGGTCACCAAGCCCCAAGAACTAATGGCAATCAGTGTTCATGATCAGTCAAACACAACTCCTCCACCCGATCCATGGTGTCAGCTCTGAGCTCCAGGAGGGAAGTGGTCTCTGACTCACACTCTCTGAATGGGCCCAGTGCTCTGCCACGCACCACTGTAAAGTGATGATTCCATTTCTGTGTAGCCGGAGTGATGGCAGTCCACAGACAGACACTCCCCAGAACCTCCAATTTGGCTTTCTTTTCCTTCCACTTAGAAATTAGTCTCATTTTGGATCTTTAACTTTTTCCCCATCTAGCACAGTACTTAAAAACTATTCTGACTAATTTTATGTGAAGTTTATGCCATTGTCTGTTGGCACCTCAGAAAGAATTGTACAAGCAGTGAGCTAGCCATGGAGTTTGAGAGGTGTCATGAGAAATAAAGAATCTCTGCTTGGTAACATGATTGATGAAGGGAGCAGAAGATACTTAATAGGTTCATCAATCCGTATTTTCATTTCTAAGTCATACTTAAGGATCCATTTAAAGGGCCTTAGAGTATATCCTAAAGGGGAGGTAACTGGTGATAACTATGGTGAGAGATCACAGTGTGCCCCAGCCGTGGTGGGGCAAGGGTGAATAGGAAGAACAGACAGCAGAGTGCTGAGCTATAGCCTAGCCTTACAGAGTGCTGAGCTATAGCCCAGCCTTACAGAGTGCTGAGCTATAGCCCCAGCCTTACGGAGTGCTGAGCTATAGCCCAGCCTTACGGAGTGCTGAGCTATGGCCCAGCCTTAGGGCAGACTGTAGCAGCCAGAAAGAAGGGCAAAAAATCATGAAGTTGAGGCGCAGGAGCTTTGTGGAGGCAGCAGAATGTGGCTCAGATCCTGTCTCCCCATACCGTGGGTGAGAGTCACTCACATGGCTGCATCCAGCAGTAAGGGAGACTGGGAGATGACTTTATTTACAAGGCCACAGAGGCTCCTCTGAACCAGGCCTAACTTTCCAAGACATCTTTTTCAGGGGCGTCAGCTATGATTTAGCTAGACCTTTTTCCAGCTTATTCATCCTTTCATCCTGTTCTATGCCCTGCAGACAACATCTAAGTCAACTTAACATCTAGAGTGGCACTTTCTTTTGGCTGAGAGAACTGATTCTTTTACCCTTCAGAACTCAGGTTTGGTTTCAGGCTGATTTGATTCCAGCTTTCTGATCTTAGTCCGTCCCGTGTGATCATAAGTCTGTAGAGCAGCCTCCTGAGCCTGCACAGCTGTTGTGCAAACTGAGGGAACAGCTCATGTGTTCCACAGTCACGCAGAGAGCTCCTCCGCACACAGTGCCTGTCTTCATTTCCCATGCGAACCTGTGATTGCCATGTCCATGTCTTTGTGAATTTACCTGTGTCAACTGTTGTCCTCACGTTGCACAAGGAGCTCCTCTGTAATCACACTCTGAGAATTTAGCCTCACTGTGCTGTGGCCCTATAGGAAATGCAGCCTGTTTTGTCTGTGGTTATGATAAGGAAAACAGTTGTATTTTAAGTCTATAAGGCAATGGTGTAGTCTTCAGAGCATGTGCTTAGAGGTGACACAATCTCGGCTTCCAATTCAAGGCCAGTGACATCTGACTGCAGGATACTGAGAAAATCATTTAATGTTTTAGTCTCTGAACCTGATCCATAAATCAAGAATAATCACAGCAGCTTCACTGTGTAAATCATGCTTGTATGAGGGCAGGTGATTGAATCCGTCAGTTCTGAAGATAATCAATGCTACCCCAGGCTGGGGAGAAGACTCAGTTGGTAAAGTACTTGTCACTCAAGCATGAGAACCTAAGTTTGACATTCAGAACCTATGTCAAAAAGCTGGCACAGTGGCATGTGCCTATAACTCCAGAATGGTGGGACCCCTGAGGCTCATCAGCCCAGCTAGCCGAATCTGCAGCTCCGGTTCTCTCAGTGAGAAAGCCTATCTCAAAAAGCAGGGTAGCTAGCTCCAGACGCCATGCAAGGCTGGCTCCTGGCCTCCATGTGCATGCATCCTTCTTCACACACGAGTACCCACCCACACCCACACACAGAATTAATACTGCTTTTAGCACCTCTGATTCTTTCTTAGCATCACAAACAAAATGAACATCCCTATGAGGTTACCACACAGCTATGCGACGAGAGCCGAGGAGTGCTGTCATCATTTCTCTTCATCTTCTTGTCACCCTTTTGACTCTGCCCAGGAGGAGCTTTCTTTCCTGATAACCGACGACCTTGCTTGTGTTTTATCAACATGCTTTGAAGGCATAAGGAACTTCTCATTTATCTCAAAAGAATGTTTTTGTGACAGGGAAATTTCATTCCTTCTCGTGTTGAAATAACTGCTCTCTATTTAGAAGATTCCTTAAAAACAGACTGTGCAGTCGCACATTTCTGATAACTCCAAGCCAATAGGTATGAACCCTAGGGACCGTCCCTGCCCGATTAGACCAAATCGCCAAGCAGTCGTTCCTCGACGGAATCTGCAACCACGGTCCATGTTTCTCTATTAAGGAAACAACAAATAGCATCCATTTAGCGGATACTCAAATTACCTCTGGGAGGAAGCACGTTGTTAATGAGCTATACCACCTTGTTTGGGGAGATGAGTTGTGTTGACATATCGGGTTCCTTCTCAGCCAGCTTGTGGAGTGCTTGGGAATTGGGGCCAGACAATGTTTCATGACCAAGTTCCTGAATTTCAATGCCTGTATTTTTTTGTAGCAAAGTGGGAGCTGGATTATTTACACTGTGATAACATCTGCAGGGGAGAAGGATTGGATTTCAAAAGAGAAAGAACATTTTATAAATGGGTCACACCTGCAGTGAGGAAAAGAGACAGGTTGGGATGGACAGATTGTCTGCACACAAAAACACTCCATGTCTAGCCAGAGCTTACTATAGGAGGACAGGAAGGCGCAGGAAGTCGCTGAGCCCCATACTGGCAATCAGTCATATCCTTCCTTCCCTCAAAACCCCTTAAGTAGCTTCTACTGCTGTAAGAACAAATGTTAAAAGGAGATCCTAAGGCTTCCACACAACGCCCGGATAAGGCTGTTCAGCCTGGAACGCAGGGAGACCCTTCTGCTCAGGCTTCTACAGCAGGCTTCCTTCAGCTCCAGGGTACACAAAGGCTCCTCGCCTTAGGTCTTGAAGCTTTGAGGACCTCCCCTCTGCCTCAAACTCACTGAGCTCTTTCTTTCCCTGTCCTTGTACTAGTCCTGGTCACTGCCTGTCCTGTCCTTGTACTAGTCCTGGTCACTGCCTGTCCTGTCCTTGTACTAGTCCTGGTCACTGCCTGTCCTGTCCTTGTACTAGTCCTGGTCACTGCCTGTGTCTCCCTACTTTCAGTTCACCTGAAGGTTTGCCTCTCCCCACACTCTGTCATTAGGTCCGGCCCACTTTCCACACTTTGATTTCTTTGCTAGTCTTTTCTATTCAAATCCAGTTTCGAATCCAGTATCTATAGACATACTAAACACATCTTTCCTGCCAGTCTGTAAATTCCATGTGGTCAAGAACTGGACCTGCTCTGTTCTTCATTTACCTTTTCTCTCTGAATGAAGTACTTAGATAATAACAGGTTGTTGATAACTTGTGGGATTAATGAATGAATGAATTAGATCCTTATATGATTCACAGCTGAACCCAGAAAAGGAGAATACGGTGGATCTGTGTAGTCACTCTTCCCAGGACTTGTACTCTGATATCATTATCATGTATGAAAGATGCTTTTAAATCAGAATATTCACCCACAGTGCCAGAGTGAAAAGGAGAATCTAATAGTAACATTTTGGGAGTGGCCTTTACAATGCTTCTAGGAATCAGAACTTTGAAGACCTACTTACTTGTTGTGTGTGTGAGTGTTAGCCTTTGCGTTTGATGTGTGTGTTGGCCTGTGTGTATGTATGCGTGTGTTTGCCTACGTGTATATATGTGTATGAGTGTTAGCTTCCAAATATCGATTGGAGCCTGGTGCAGTCAGCAGTGGGTGGAAGTGAAGGTGATGATTCTCCCTCCTTAATTATGTTACTTTATCTTTCTTCTTAAAGGCACAAAATTACCTAGAAAAATGTGTGTGATTAGTATTCTGGAAGGAGTAAGGTAGATGGGTCATGTTCATCAACACAGCTTCAGAATTTGGACCTCCTCTGAAAAATGGAACTTTTAGTTTTATCCCTAGTTCCCCCTCAGAAATTGACTTTCTCTTATTTACTTTTCTCATCATTTTAATGGGAAAACAGTACTTGTTACCTTCTATAATTTGAAAAGGTGCCCTGAGAATTGATTTCCTCTCAGGAACCAGGAGGGCCATTTTCTTTGTCCCCAGGAGGCATTTATTGTCCCCTGTTTTACTAAAAGACCAAATGAGCAGTGAGGAGAGCCTGTCCTGAGATCCAGAGGAAAGCTCTTCTGTGCAAAAGGAAGACGAGAGACATTTCCTAGCCACGTAACCAGGTCTTTTGAAAAAAATCTGCCCTTTACAGCTGTTTAGGACTGGACCTAATACAGAAGACCTGCCGTCCATCCCAATAGCACTCAAACTGAGACCTCAATGGGTAGCAATTAGGAGAAATTTAAAGCATACCCAGGAGGCTCCAAAAGTAAATATTTCTCTGGGCAGATGTGTTATAGCTGAATTAACTGGGTGTTTGTGCAACTGCAATGAATCGGAGAGATAACAGTCTTTATTGCCTGTAGATGTAGCCTGTGATTTCAAAATACAAGTGATGTTAAATGTTCCCAGTAGAGGTTCTGGCAGTTTGCTAGGCAAACCACTGCTGCGGCCACGCTGTAATCACACTACCTCAGGCTATTTGTCCAATTCTAAGTAATTAGGTTCCCATCACCCTCCATTTGAGGTGTGTTTATCTTGTAAGAACTTGGGTCAAATTGAACTTAAATTTCACTTGATCGTATTTTCTGTTAAGAGCCATTCTGAGAGGGGCAAAACACAAAATCATTTCTTTCAATATTCTTGTTTAAAAGTTTGCCAGAGGGGGGAAATGAACTCTACTTATAGGCTGATTGGGTAATTTGAGACGATTACTCCAACCATTCACTTTAGCAGAAAGTTGTAAAGAGGGTGCTGCCTCCTGGATACTGTGGTTGGTCTGTGTTCATTCTCACAGCACTGATGAAGACAGGCTTTTGTGCACTCTTGCTAGTACACAACTTCCAGAGAGAACCATGTATGCACTGGTGGATATCACAGGGGTTTCAAACCAGTAATGACAATGCTCCAAAAGCAGCCATCGGGAGATGGAGAAATGGTTCACTCTGCTCTCACAGAGGATGTGAGTTCAGGTCCCAACATCCACGCCAGGGGGCTTATAACCACCTGTAACTTCAACTTCAGAGGAATCCAGCACCTCTGGTCTCTGCAGGTATCTTTATTCATACACACACACAACATCAACACACTACACACACACACATACACACATACAATTAAAACATAACTGTCAGCAAATACCCATTGTATTTGTTGTTGTGATTCACAACAACTGTTGGACCTTTGTTGCATTAAAATACATTTATCCAAGATAAAGATTATTCCAGTTTGGCTTAAATATTGGTCCAGCTTTGGCCAGGACAAGACAGGCATTCACAGCCCTACTGTACCTGAGATGCTAGATGCTTTGTATATATTGTTATAATTTAAAAGCCAATAAGCATGTTAATTGGTATTATTATTCACCTAATTAATGAGGAGAGAGAGCCTTCCAATATCACGTGGAAAGCAAATAAATTCAAACAGTTTTACTCTGCTCATCTTTTTTTTAATTTCCATTTTTTATTGATGCTTTGTATACATCATTTTCCAATTCAGTTCAGGCATATTTCCCTTTCCCTTCCCCCCACCCCACCCCACCCCACCCCATCCCAGATCATGCATTCTGCCATAATTGTCCTGCATCTTTCTCTCAGGTTTTTGTTTTCATTTTTTAACATTAAGTAATAATTTATGAGTACAAGCATCCGTCATGTAAAACAATTTGCAAGCAGTTGTGCCCAAACCCACACAGCCCATGGGTCCCACCATCCAGCAGGGGGGCTTCACTCAAGTTGATCAAATGAGTGTCCAGACTATATTGCTGTAGTTTCACCATTCACCCCAATCGCAGCCCTTACATTCTACCATGCCCCCTCTTCCACAGATTGTTCCCTAGGCTTAGAAAAGGGGCACAGGTGGATGAGAAGCAAAACAGTCTACTTTCTCTGGAGCTGTTGTCTTGGTCTCTGGTCAATTCTGGCTGTTTCCTTTCATGAGCTGACAGTTTGTCCAGGAATAATACTCTGTTCATCTTAAATGTAGCCCAGGTTTGTGTGATGCTCCAGAAGTTGGACATGCTCAGAGACATAAGATGGGAGTCACAGTGTCAAAGGGGCCTGAATGCTTCCTGAGGAGCCAAGGGCCTCAGACAACTCACAGGAAAGCATTGGATTTCAATGCATTTTGGTCAAGGGCATCAGTAACTGAGATGAACCTTAATCTGGTGAAATCCATAAGGTAGAAAGAAATGGATCTTAGTTGAAGCAGTACTTTCCAATTACAGAAAGACTGGGGGGTTTATTAGTGCATATTCCTTTTTTTTTTTTTTTGAGACAGGGTCTCCCTTTAGTCCCAGCTGGCCTGGAGCTCACTCTGTAGACCAGGCTGGCCTTGAACTCACAGAGATCCATCTGCCTCTGCCTCCTGAGTGCTGGGATTAAAGGCATGTGCCACCATGCCCAGCACTAAAAACGGTTCTTAGCCACCATGTGGGTGCTGGGAATCGAACCCAAGTCCTCTGCAAGAGCAGTCAGTGCTCTTAACCGCTGACCCATAATATCTCTGTACTGAGGGGTGAAGTCAGAGACTTTATTTTTATCTTTTTTAATATTTTTAATTAACTTTTCTCAGCATTCAATTTAACAGGGTCACTGTGCCATTTTCTGATGTGGGGTCTTCACCCTCCGGGCCTTCTCTTCCTCCTTCTCCCAGAGTCCTTTGTTTTCATGCTGCATCCATTCCATTACCCTCTCTACCCTTGCTTAGACTTCTTCCTCCTTTCTCATAGTCTGTTTTCATGTCCTACACACGTGTACATACACATACTATGTAAAAATATACCTTAATTTTGTCTATGAGATCTCTCTCTTTCTCTCTTTCTAGCTTAATGTGTTTAACACGATGCTCTCCAGTCTTACCTATTTTTCAGCAAATGTCATAATTCCATTCTTTACAGCAGAGTGAAAGTCCCTTGTGTTTACACACATTTCCTTCATCCGCTCATCTACTGATGGACATTTGGCTGATTCCTACCTTGGCTTTTGCGACTACTGTGTCAGTAAACATGTAGGTATCTCTGTGGGATGCTAACACAGAATGTTTCAGGTATAGACCCAGGAGTGTGTCAGCTGAATCATATTGAGCACAATTCAGTTTTATGAGGAACAGCTGTACTGGCTTCCATAGAGGCTATACCAGCTGTGCTCCCACCAGCAGTGTGTACAGTTTCTCTTTCCTGGTGTCCTTGCCAAGATAAGTTGTTGCTTATTTTCTTGCTGATAGCCATTCTGACTAGGGTGAGGTGGAACCAGGGAGAGAGACTTGAATTGCTGTTTTATTGTAAAAATAATGTTTACTGGCATTGGAGAGATGGCACAGCAGTTAAGAGCACTGGCTGCTCTTGCAGAGGCCTGGGTTGGATTCCCGACCCCCACGTCAGCTAACAACCATCTGTCACTGAAGTTCCAGGGGATCCCAATGCCACTTCTGACCTCCATGGGCATCACATGACATGAGTGCATTTATATAAATATAGGCAATATACTCATAAACATAAAATAATGTTTCCTTTACAAAATAGAACTTCTCCATCTTCTGAATTCACATTTATTGAAGCACTGGGTGTTAGCACCATGCAGAGCAGAACTGGAGTAAAGAAGGTGGTGGCTGGCAGCAGAGCAGCTGAGGCCTGGACATCTGGCTGAACTGGGAACGTGTACTCAAGCGGCTACTGCGGACTGGGCAGAGTGTGTGTGTGTGTGTGTGTGTGTGTGTGTGTGTGTGTGTGTGTGTGCTGTTCTGGTGTCTCTCATACAGATGCAGACAGGAGATTGCACAGCCTGTTCTCCAGACTTAGCGCCTCCTCACCATGTCCCACTAAGAACTTTCTTACCCAAACATAATACCCTTACTAGGAAGGAGAAGGGAACAATAAAATAAACCATGCCAAGCATTTTACCACGAAACAGCCCATTTACACAAGAGGTGGAGTACAGAGGAACCAAAAGGAGAAGTCATGTTTGTTCTGAGAAGCAGAGAGCTGCTTTGACGGTCTCATTTGTAGGAGAGTACAATAGAGTCTCAAATTTGAATCCAGTTCATTGATCCAAGAGACACTGGCCATTTGGTCCCTCATGCAATTCGCTTCCATTTTCCTGGAGTTCTCTGGCCAGAGAGGCCTCATTGACGGTGGTGCTATGGGAAGAAATCTCAAAGTATCTTTTCCTAAGAGCAGCCCCTTCAGGTTCCTGGGTTTTAGGAAAAATAGATTATTGCAAAGTTTTCCTGAATATATTCCAAGCTCAAATTAATCAATACTTTGGTTGGGTAGTTATCAGAGAATATGAAAGTTAAGCATGCCAAGACAGGGAATGAGCAAGGTCTTCACATCCTTGCTGACTATGTCTCTCTGTGCTCCGAAGGTCTCAGTACAGCCCTGAGCATTCTCACTTCAGGCTCTGAAAGCTGAGGTGAGAACTGTGAATCCTTTGGTCTGTATCACTTAGCTAGGAAATGAGAAACAGGGGTGCTTGACAATTGTGTGGCCCTTCTGGGCTCCCCCGTGCTCTCTCTGACAGAGAACATCCAGAAGATTCAGTGACAGGGTCAAAACCAACACTTTAAATACCTAGAAAAAGAATGCAACTGATTGAGATGCAGGGACAGGAAAACCTCAGCCATCTTTTTTTTTTTTTTCATATGGGTATCCATCATATCACCCACCATTTATAAGGCCCTACATTTATAAGACCCTACTATGTGCCATAGCCTTCTGGATGCTAAGGATACAGATAAGACAGATATCAAACAACTCTTTTCAATACTGTGGATCAGAATCAGGCCTGCACAGGCGAAGCAACTACTGCCCACCAAGTGACTTTCCAGCCTAGCACAGGTTTTTTGGTAACTCGCATTGCCTAGCAGGTAAGTGATGTGGATGTCAACAGGGAGGTTCCAGTCCCACAGGGTCAGAAGAAAAGACAGGGTCTGGAATACTTGAGATGGGGTGGTCATAGAGGAGAAGGATTTGTATGGGAAGTGGCATTGGATAAGGAAGAAACTGGCTATGCAGACATCTGGGTAGAACACAGAAGGAGAGAGACTTTGACCAAGGGACAGTTGAGCACAAAGGCAGGAATGAAATTTATGTGGTTATGGAAACGAAGAGTACGGATCCTGGTAAAATTGTTACTCATTAATAAATTTCAAACCTTAGTCAAAGTAGCCATGAGTCCCAGGTCTTTCTAGTGGTAGTACATTAATATGACTCAAATGAATTAAAATTTCATCCACATTAAATAATCTGGTTGAGTAGATACTAAACCAGGTACTGGTTTTAGGACATGGAGTATTGAAATGCATAAGTACATGTTATCTACCAATTATAGCCCAGCAGCACCACCCCAGCAGAGGAAGGAATGGTGTGGAGTTGTGGAAGGTTTAAAAGTCCACCCTCGGCCTCTATGCACAGCCATTTATTCAGAAGACACTGAATTTCTCAGAGCGTGAATGAAGAAATTGAAGACTTCCTTAGGTCTGGGTGGCAAGCTTTATTGACTAGTGGAGTTTTTCAGTTGTATGCCCACCCAGTACAAATCCCTCCTGTCAAAGTAAGAGTGTGAAGCTGCTGAAAACTAGCAGAGACCTTGCAATTGCATTTCTTGACTGTGGCTGGACTGCATGGGGGATGAGGTCTATGAGGATGACAGTGATGGAGGAAAAAGAAGGGACAGAAGGACCTGAAGTTCAGTGTCCATCTGGGCCACCATCAGCTGCATCCTCAACTGGACACTTTACAGAGAACGTGCCACACTCTTCATCTCTGGAACAGGAGGCCAAGCTGAGCAATTTTCTGCCATCAATCCCAAGAAAGTCAGAAGGGGCAGCGAAGTAAGTCAGCGGAGGACACAGGTTCAGCTTCCCAGAAAGGGGGCTTTCAAAGAAGGGTCTAAGTTGATGTTGACTTTGTGGATAAATATGGCCCAAATATGACCAGAAGGTTGATGCTGTGGCAGTTTGGGG
Source organism: Rhizomys pruinosus (assembly GCA_009823505.1). NCBI lineage: Eukaryota > Metazoa > Chordata > Mammalia > Rodentia > Spalacidae > Rhizomys > Rhizomys pruinosus. The sequence goes on from VZQC01000962.1 coordinate 5,664,848, forward strand.
GACTGTCACTCTTCCTAACCCCTCTCTCAGTCCAGTCCCATAACTAGTGTTTGCTACTCTCTGGTTCTTCTTTGGGGGTTTCTAACTATGACAGCAATCATCTAGCCTGACTGACAGTTAAGTGCCTCCTTGCTCATCCACTAGAGGAGACATGGCTGATGTATCCTGGACACACCCTTGATGACTCATGGAGACAGTGTGGAAGGAACACCTCATCCACACTCCCTTCACTCCTTCTCTTGGCTACTCAGGAGTGCTTTATGGGTCTTGAGTCTCAGAGTTTACCTCCCCTTTCCCCATGTGTTTTTATTCTTTCCCTCCTGATGTTTTCATGTATTTGGGAAGTGAAACATGGGCTGAGCCTCCTGTGATTGACAGACTAACAGTCCAACTCCCATGTGGCAGATTCTTGGACAAATAACATAATTTAGTTAAACAAAAAGTAAAAGCAAAAGAGAAATAAAATACATATTAGAAAGAGTCAGGAGCATTGGCAATCTGCCATTTCTCCCCATTAACCTCAGCTAATTGCAGAGACTGCAGACTCTGACTCGGGACACAAACAACACAGCTCTTTATGAACCTGTAACATTTCACATTCAAAACCCAAAACAGCAATTATCACAGCACAGAGTTTGTTTGGGAGCTCCACACAAAATGTATGATGTTTTAAAAGCCATATTAGTACTGAGTGAATATTCCCACAAATGTAGACTGTCACCTGCTTTGAATAGCAGAACATGTGTGCAATACACACACACACACATGCATGTAAGCACAAAGCTTTTTCTATGGGGTATGGGAGATGGCTCAGGCAACAAAGGGCCTGCTGCACGAATATGGAGACCCACATTCATTCTCCAGAGTCCACCTAGAAAAAGCCTGTTATAGTGACATACACCTGTAATCCCAGCGCTGGGTACACAGGTAAACTCAAATCCTGGGTCTCCTTAGTTGGCCAACCTAACCCACTGGGAAAGTTCCAGGCCAGTAGGAGTCCCTGTTCCAAAATCAAGGTGGAGCCAGTGAGGTGGCCCTGTGGCCGTTTTACGTCCACGTCTGTGGACCCCAGTCTAGTCCCGGGGCCCACACATTGGGAGGAGGGATTAACTCTGCAGGAGTGTCCTCTGACCTCCACACATGCTCTGTGTAGACAGACAGACAGACACACAAATAAAAAATAAAAATATAAACAAATAAAAAATAGGACAAACATTGTGGACAGTGTCTGAGGAATAACAATCAAGGTTGACCTTTGATTTCTACACACACATACACACACACACACACACACACACACACAAGCACGCACGCACACACGCAACACGCATATACACCAAAAATTTCACTTAACTAGGTATATTATGTTTTATAATTAATTGTTCATTGATCTGGTAATTTACTTCTTAAGTGTAGGAGTAACTTTTCTGGGAATGCCTTCTGTTACAAGAGGGAATCAAGAGGGAATTTGGCCTGTCCTTGTAGGGCTACTCAGCTTGTTTACAATGGAAACAATACCACTAGGCCTTGGGCTCCTCTCATAAGCTAAACATAGAGCTCTAGAGAGTGACAGGGCAGGCCTCTCCAGGACCTTCCCAGACCCAGCACCTCCAGCCCAGGGTTCCAGGACAATACCAGCCCAGTGGCTTCCAGAGCAGGGTAACAGGTCGGGCTTCTTGGCAAATGGGTTCCAGAACCTTCTCAGCCCCCGTGCCTCTGGTTCAGGGTTCCAAGACCATCAGAGCTCAGTCACTTCCAGTGCAGGGTTTCAGGACCATCCTAGTGCCTTCACTTGTGGCACAGGGAGAGTGACAGGGCAGGCCTCTCCACAGGCGGGTTCCAAGACCTTCCCAGCCCAGGTGCCTCTGGATCAGGGTCCCAAGACAATCAGAGCCCTGTTGCTTCCAGACCAGGGTTCCAGGACCATCCAAGTCCAGTCACTTCCAGTGCAGGGCAGGTTCCAAGACCATCTGAGCCAGCCCCATCCCTTCAGGTGCAACGTCTCTGGAGTTGCTCCAACTTCCAGACCGATTGGGTAAGGCCCTATGGTCACCTTGGTGGTGACAGGATTGGGCAGGCCCTATGGTCACCTTGGTAGTGTCACGATTGGGCAGGCCCTATGGTCACCTTGGTGGTGACAGGATTGGGCAGGCACTATGGTCACCGTGGTAGTGATAGGATTGGGCAGGCCCTATGGTCACCTTGGTGGTGATAGGATTGGGTAAGGCCCTATGGCCACCTTGGTGGTGATAGGATTGGGCAGGCCCTATGGTCACCTTGGTGGTGATAGGATTGGGCAGGCCCTATGGTCACCTTGATGGTGACAGGATTGGGCAGGCCCTATGGTCACCTTGGTGGTGACACGATTGGGCAGGCCCTATGGTCACCTTGGTGGTGACAGGATTGGGCAGGCAAAATCCAGTGCCACCCACCCCCATCATGGCCATCCTGGTGGGAACAGAGAAGGTGACTTGGAGCACGAAGTAACAGAAGAAACAGCAAACCTTCCAACCTAGAGGAACAGGCTTTCAACCTAGAGGAACAGCTTTCAAAGTTCAAGAAGCACTTGAACTTTGCATCAGACTATCAAGGACAGATCAAGTCCACATGCCAAGAGCACAAAGGAAAATCAACAACATGGGAAAAGCAAATAATAAATCCCCAACAAAATCTAGCAGTCCTATAGAGGACACCAACAATGAGTTCTCCCTGGAGATAACCCAGGACATAGATCTTAAAACAATAATAGACATACTCAAAGAAATCAAGAGAGATAATGACAAACTCAGGAATGAATTGGAAACACTGAAAAGATCCCACGCTGAAATAAAACAGGAAACTGATCAGCGAATCAAGAATCTAGAAAGAGAGAATGACAAACTCCAAAGAGAACTGGAAATACTAAAGAAATCACAAGATGAAGTGGAAAAGGAAATTGCACACTCATCCAAGCAACAGGAAAAGATGGGAGAAAGCCTCAGTAACAGATTGGATGAAGCAGAAAGTAGAATATCAGCACTGGAAGACAAGGGAGAAGAACTCCAATGCTCAAATAAAGAGTATGAAAAATTTTTTTAAATCATAAGAGTGGAACTATCAGGAAATATGGCACGCTATGAAAAGATCAAACCTCTGCATCATAGGGATAGAGGAAAAAGAATCCCAGGACAAAGGTATTGATCAGATCTTGAACAGAAAAATAGAAGAAAATTTTCCCAAACTGAAAAATGATAAACCTATACAAATACAAGAAGCACATAGAATACAAATAGACAAGATCAGAAAAGGAATACCCCATGCCATATCATAGTTAAAACACCAGATACCCCATACAAAGACAAATTACTGAAGGCCACAAGAGAAAAACAAGTTACATATAAAGGAAAACCCATCAGAATTACAGCTGACATTTTAGTGCAAACAATGAAGGCCAGAAGACTGTGGGCCAAAGTATTCCCAGTATTAAATGACTATAGATGCCAACCCAGATTACTATACCCAGCAAAAATGTCAACATTAGTTGAAGGAGAAAGAAAAATCTTTCATGACATAAACAAGATGAAAGAATTCATGTCCAGGAAACCAACCCTTCAGAAAATACTCAAAGCAATTCAAAGGTCAGAGGAAAGGAGCAACTATCCCCAAGCACATAAGAGAGTAATGAATAAAAGTATAACTGCAGAAATACAAACTTAGACCAAGAATCCAAACAGAAAATAAGGCAAAAGGAAGCAGCACACATCTCTCAATAATAACTTTAAATATTAATGGGCTGAACTCCCCAATCAAAAGACATAGACTGGGAGAATGGATTAGGAAAACAACCTATCCATATGCTGTCTAGATGAAGCCCATCTCACCCTCAAGGACAGACACCAACTTAAAGTGAAAAGATGGAAAGAAATATTCCAAGCAAATGGTACCAAAAAGCAAGCAGAGTTGCTATCCTAATATCAGCCAAAATAGACTTCAAAGTAAAACTAATCAGAAGAGACAGAGAGGGCCACTACATCCTTATCAAAGGATCAATTAACCATGAAGATTTCACAATCATGAATATATACACACCAAACTCAGGTGCACTGAACTTTATAAACACTTCTACAGGACCTCAAGGCACAGATTGATCCCAGCACACTAATAGTGGGGGATTTCAATACCCTACTGAGCCCATTACATAGGTCCACTGGACAAAGAATAAACAGAGAGACATCTGAACTGAACAATAAAATATGCCAAATGGACCTCACAGACATCTACAGAATATTCCACCCACACACCAGAGAATATACTTTCTACTCAGCACCCCATGGAATATTCTCCAAAATTGACCACAAACAGGGACACAGAAAAAAAAACTCTACAAATACAAAAGCATTGAAATAATTTCATGCATTCTATCAGACCACAGTGCAATAAAGCTCAATATCAGCACCAAAATAAGCCCAACTATCTACAAGAACACATGGAGGCTAAACAACACACTCCTGAATAATGAATGGGTCAAGGAAGAAATAAGAAAGAAATAAAAACATTCATGGAACTAAATTAAAGACAGCAAAACCTATGGGATACTTTAAGGCTACAGGGAGACCCTGTCTCAAAAAGACAAAAAAAAAAAAAAAAAAAAGAAAAGCAGTCCTACAAAAGGAAATCAGTACCTATATTTAAAAAGCAGAAAGAGCCAAGGGTCGTAGGTGTGGTGCACTGACTTAATCCGAGCACTTGTGGGCAGAGGCAGGGCAGATCTTTGGTGAGTTGTCAAGGCCACCCCAGTCCTCAGAGTGAGTTCCAAGGACAGCTGGGGCTACAGGAGACCCGTGTTTAAAACGACAAAAAAAAAAAAAAAAAAAAAAAAAAAAAAAAAAAAGCAGAAAGAGGACAAATAAATGAACTAACACTGGAGCAAAAAAGCACTTGAGAGACAAAAACAAATGAACCCTAAAACCCAACAGACAGGAAAAAATCTCAAAAATCAGAGCAGAAATCAATGAAACAGAAACAAAGAAAACAATGCAAAGAATCAATGAATCCGAAAACTGGTTCTTTGAAAGGATAAGCAAGATAGATAGACCCCCTACTCCAGTTAACCAAAAGAAAGAAAGACCAACTCCAAATCAACAGTATTCATGATGAAAAGGGAACCATCACAACAGACAAAGACCCAGACAATCATATGAAAACCTATACTCTACTAAATTTGAAAACCTAAGAGAAGTAAATGAATGTTTGAAATCCTGGAATTCACCAAAGCTTAACCAAGAAGAGTTTGACAGCTTAAACAGACTGATAATATATGAGGAATTGAAAATATAATAGTAAACCTCCCAAGTAAAAAAAAAAAAGCCCAGGCTGAGATGGTTTCACAGCAGAATTCTATAAAACATTTAAAGAGGACACTTACAATCATTATTACCAAAACTGTTCAGAAGAACACAAACAGGGGGAAACCTCCCTAATTCCTTCTACAAAGCCAGAATTCATTCTAATACTAAAACCAGGCAAAGATACAACCAAAAAAGAAAACCAAAAGAAAACAACAAAAAAAAAACCCCATCACATTAATGAAGAAAGATGCAAAAATTCTAAACAAAATACTTGCAAACCACATATAGACCCACAAGTTGAATTCATATGAGAGATGCAGAGATGGTTCAACATATGAAAATCAATAAATATCATAAAACACATAAATGGACTGAAAGACAAAATCCACACAATCATCTCAATTGACAGAGAAAGTGCCTTTGACAAAATCCAGCATCCCTTCAGGCTTAAAGTCCTAGAGGGAATTGGACTAGAGGGAACATTCCTCAATGTAATCAAAGCCATATACAACAAACCCACAGCCAACATCTTCCTAAATGGAGAAAAGTTAGAAGCATTCCCCTTAAAGGCAGGAACATGGCAAGGCTGACGACCCCTGTCACCACTCCTTTTCAATGTAGTGCCTGAAACACTTGCCAAGATAATAAGAAAAGAAAGGGAGATTAAACAAGTACTAATTGGAAAAGTGGAAGTTAAACTATCTATACTCTTTGCAGATGATATGATAGTTTACCTAAGGGATGCTAAAAACTACCAGAAAACTTCTAGAAATGATTAAGAGTTTCAGTAGAGTGGTGGGATACGAAATAAACCTAGAAAAATCAGTTGCCTTTCTTTACACCAACAACAAGCAACTGGAGAAGGAATACAAGAAGACCTTCCCACACACAATAGCCACAAAACAATAAAATACCTAGAAACAAACTTAATCAAAGACACCAAAGACCTCTGCAACAAAAATTTTAAACTTCTGAAGGAGATTAAGAAGACATCAGAAGATGGAAATACCTCCCATGCTCATGGATTGGAAAGATTAATATAGTAAAAATGTCCATTCTACCCAAATTGATATTCAGATTCAATGCAATCCCAATTAAAATCCCCAAGAGTTTCTTCAAGACTTGGAAAAAAAATCCTTAAATTCATATGGAAAAACAAATGACCCCAAATAGCCAAAGCAACCCTGAGTGAAAAATGCAATACAGGGGGTATCACTATACCAGACTTCAAACTATATTACAGGGCTATAGCCATAAAAGCATCCTGGTACTGGCACAAAAACAGATCTGTACACCAATGGAACAAAACTGAATATCCAAACTTGAGCACATACAATTTCAGCCACCTCATATTTGACAAAGGGGCTAAAAAGGCTCAATGGAGGAAAGACAGCTTCTTCAGCAAATGGTGCTGGCAAAACTGGATCACCATTTGTAGAAGAATAAAATTAAATCCCTACCTCTCACCCTGTACAAAAATCAACTCCAAATGGATCAAAGACCTTAACATGAAAACCAAAACTCTGAAGGTGATACCAAAAAAAAAAAAAAAAACATTGGCAGCAACCCACAAGACAGAGATGTAGGAAAAGACTTTCTAAATCAAACACCAGATGCACTGGAAATAAGGTCAACAATTGACAAGTGGGATCTCATTAAACTAAAAACTTCTCTATAGCAAAAGAAACAATCAATGAAGTGAAGAGAAAACCCAGAGTGGGAGGAAACCTTTACCAGTGATACATCTGACAGAGCATTAACATCCAGAAAAACCTCAAAAAACAAAGTCTCAAAATGAGCCTACCACCTGACCCAGTCATACCACTCCTGGGTATATACCCAAAAGATTCATCCTACCACAAAGATACATGCACATCCATGTTTATTGCAGCTCCCTTCACAATAGTGAAGAGATGGAACCAACCCAAATGCCCCTCAACAGACTAGTGGATGACAAAAATGTGATACATCTACACAATGGAGTACTATTCAGCAGTAAAGAAAGATGACATTATGAACTTTGAAGGTAAATGGATGGAGCTCAAAGCCATTATGCTAAGTGAAGTAACACAGTCCCAGAAAAACAAACAGCAAATGTTTTCCCTCATTTGTGGATGCTAACACCAAATCCCCCAGATGAAAGGCAAGCTGGACAACATTATTGTTATAGTTCTGTTTATCTGAAAGCAACTATATTGTTATAATGTAAATCTCTCAATGGGATCTAGAATCCACTCACCACTTATTTTCAGACTCTGTAATTACTGTATATGGGTGGAGAGTATGTATCCATATTTTAGATTAATATAAAATTAATGGAGGAAAATGTGAATTCCTAAGCATTAAAAAAACTGAGAGAAAGATATGGGACATTTATGGCAGAATGCATGATCTGAGGTGGGGTGGGGGAGGAAAAAAGGAATATGCCTAAACTGAATTGAAAAATGATGTCCAAAATACACAAAACATCAATAAAACCGTTAAAAAAAGAGAAAAAGAAAACAAATGACCCACTCAAGAGATGGAGTAAAGAGCTGAACAGAGACTTCACAAGTGAGGAAATAAAGATGGCTGAGAAACATCTTAAAAAGTGTTCAACATCACTAATAATTAATGAAATGCAAATTAAAACAACTTTAAGATATCATCTCACTCCAATAAGCCTGGCTAAGATCACGAAAACAAAAGACAACAAATGCTGGAGAGGTTGTGGGGAAAGGGGAACACTCATCCACTGCTGGTGGGAATGTAAACTCATACAACCACTATGGAAAGCAGTGTGGAGAAGCCTTAAAAGACACAAAATGAGCCTACCACCTGACCCAGTCATACCACTCCTGGGTGTGACCCAGTCATACCACAAGACTCAGCCTACCACAAAGATACATGCACATCTGTTTATTGTAGCTCTCTTTGCAATAGTGAAGAGCTGGAAACAACTCAAGTGACCCTCAACCAATGAATGGATAGAGAAAATGTGGTACATCTATAGAATGGAGTTCTATGCAGCAGTAAAGAAAGATGACATCATGAACTTTGCAGGTAAATGGATGGAACTAGAAGACATTGTGCTAAGTGCAGTAACCCAGTCCCAGAAAAACAAATGACAAATGGTATCCCTCATCTGTGGATGCTAGCACCAAATACCTAGTAGTAAGGCAAATTGAACAATATTTTCTTTTACCTGAAAGCAACTGTTCCATTATAATGTGACTATCTTAATGGGATCTAGAATGAACCTACCACTTATTTTCAGACTTTGTAATTGTCGTATATGGGGGGAGGGTATGTATGCATCCTTTAGAGTAACATAAAGCTAAAGGGGAAAAATGTGAATTCCAAAAACGGCTACCCTCATTTGTGGAGGCTAACACCAAATCCCCAGTTGAAAGACAAGCTGAACAACATTATTGTTATATTCTTTTTATCTGACAACAAATGTGCTGTTAGAATGTGAATCTCTTAACCAGCTCTAGAGTTGACCTACCACTTATTTTCAGATTCTGTAATTACTGTATATGGGTGGAAGGTACGTATTCATATCTTAGAGTAATATAAAATTAAAGGGGAAAATGTGAATGCTTAAACATATTTTTGAATTAACATACAGCTTATTCTCATAAGTCATAATTTTGATACATATGTGATGGTTATATAGGCATATTTTGGACCAATACAAAGAGGGAACAACAACATAAAGACTGAGTCAAAGAACTGACTGACACAGTTAAGTTCTGCCCAAAACAACAAGCCTCTACAGTGAAAAACTCTTGGAAAGACTGAAAAGAAGATGGAAGATATGTATGGCAGAAGGCCTGAGACGGGGTGGGGGGCAGGGAGAGGGGAATGTTTCTAAATTGGACTAAAAAATGATGTATGAAATACACAAATCATCAATAAAAAAATAAAAGTTCTCTTTTTAAAAACTTTTTTTTGGTTTTTTCGAGACAGGGTCTCCCTGTAGCCCCAGCTGTCCTGGAACTCACTCTGTAGACCAGGCTGGCCTTGAACTCACAAAGATCCGCCTGCCTTTGCCTCCCAAGTGCTAGGATTAAAGGCGTGCGCCACCACAAAATTTCATTTTTAAAACCATTCATAGTATTTTGAAATATACAAATGTACTTTGGATAAAGGTGTGTGTGTGTGTGTGTGTGTGTGTGTGTGTGTGTATGTATCTATATAAAATCTAAAAAATGTGATGTGACAACTTTTACAGCATGGATTAAAATTAATATGTCATAAAAAACAAAACCATACAGCTCTAATCCCTCACAGCCCTTCCTTACCTCTGACTCAGAATAATGTATGCTTGTGTGTATATTGTGAACATATACAAGCACTGGAAACAATGAATTTCTCATTTATGCTGCAATCAACAGGCGCCATTTGACTGGTACACCCGTTCCTAGCTGCAAGCTCAGTTCTGGTCAGTGCAGGTCAGCAAGGGCAGGTCCTCCGATAAGACAGCTTCCTCTTCCCCTTGCCATGCTGCAAGAGCTGCTTCAGGAAGTTTGTTCAGAGGAAATCGGGGTATGTTCTCAGAGCAGGGAGGGAGAAATCGGGGTGTGTTCTCAGAGCAGGAAGGGCTCACTCTTGGGTCCAACAGTTACAAAGGCAAGGCTGTCTTTGTTCAGCCCCGCATCTCTGCCACATTGAGTCAAAACCTATTGGCCACTGTTTACCCTGCAGCCCCTGTGCTAGGTCCAGAAGACGGAGGTGGCATCTCAGCTTCTGAGGAGTTGTCCATCTTGGCAGTGCACATCAAGTGTCTACGAGCACGGCTGCTTGGAGAGGCCACAAACCTCGCAGAGTAAGCATGGGGCTTATAATGGGATGCAATGCAGAAGAGGAGAATGCGGCTCTTTGCCTGAACGGACAGCACCCTTCTTCCAAGGAGTTACAAATAATGCTGACCTCCTATTTCCACTTAGCTTTATGTGGGAAGATTCTTTCTCATTACCTCTAACAGAGAAGGGGTTATTTGCTACTCATAAAATCGGTATTTTGGAGGAAGAAAGTGAACCTCACAACATGTTTAAAGACTTGCTCACTGTCTCTGTGTTGACAAATGGTGGCACATGGATTATTTCATCATTCTTGCAAGAAATGGGACTTCTTCCCAAAGAATGGAAAGACAGTGAAATACCATTAATTCAGACTCTCATTTAAGAAGCTCCTATAACAGGCAAAAATAGGAATTCCAGACTGGCGAGACACAGTGAGAAGTGCGCTTGCCACCGAGCCCCAGCCTGAGTTCTATCCCTAAGGACCCACAGGGTGGGTGGAGAAAACCAACCCTTCCCCACATACACACATAAACACATATGCACCCACACATATACATAACACACAAGCACATGTACATGCACATATACATACATAAACACATATGTACCCACACATACACAGAACATACAAGCACATGTACATACACATATGCATACATAAACACATATGCATCCACACATATACACAACACACAAGCACATGTACATACACATATACACACATAAACACATATGCACCCACACCCACACAGCACACAAGCACATGTACCTACACATATACACACATAAACACATGCACCCACACATATACACAACACACAAGCACATGTACATACACATATACATACATAAACGCACATGCACCCACACATATGCACAACACACAAGCACATGTACATACACATATACATACATAAACACATATGCACCCACACATATACACAACATACAAGCACATGTACATACACATATACACACATAAACACATATGCACCCACACATACACAACACACAAGCACATATACATACACATATACATACATAAACACATATGCACCCACCCACACACAGCACACAAGCACATGTACCTACACATATACACACATAAACACATATGCACCCACACATAACACAAGCACATGTACATACACATATACATACATAAATGCATATGCACCCACACATACACACAACACACAAGCACATGTACATACACACATATACACACATAAACACATATGCATCCACACATATACACAGCACACAAGCACATGTACATACACATATACATACACAAATGCATATGCACCCACACATACACACAACACACAAGCACATGTACATACACATATACACACATAAACACATATGCACCCACACACACACAGCACACAAGCACATGTACCTACACATATACACACATAAACACATATGCACCCACACATATGCACAACACACAAGCACATGTACATACATATATACATACATAAACACATATGCACCCACACACACAGCACAAAAGCACATGTACCTACACATATACACACATAAACACATATGCACCCACACATATACACAACACACAAGCACATGTACATACACATATACACACATAAACACATATGCACCCACACATACACACAGCACACAAGCACATGTACCTACACATATACACACATAAACACATTTGCATCCACACATATACACAGCACACAAGCACATGTACATACACATATACACAGGCATATATATGTATATATATATATATATATATATACATGTACACCTATAAACATACACACACCTACAAGGGAATAGATGCACACAAGTACACACAGGCACACAGATGCACACACATACACATCTGCACACATATACATCTTCACATACATACACACACATAATACATACACACACAGAAGCACACACACAAGATAAATATAATGAATGTTTTAAACTTTTTAAAATTTATTATTCTCTTTATTTTATTTTTTAATTAATTAATTTATTTATTATTTTGTATGTGTATGAGTGTACTGTCTGCATGCAGGTTGGTGCACCCGTGTCATGCAATGCCACAGAGGTCAGCAGAGGGCTGACGGATTCCTCTGGAAGTGGAGTTAAAGACGGTTCTCAGCCACCAAGTGGGTGCTGGGAATTGAACCCAGGTCCTCCGCAAGAGCAGTTGGTGCTCTTAACCACTGAGCCATCTCTCCAGCCCCTTAAACTTTTTAAAAAAGGAAGAAAACATGAGTTTCAGAATATTTCAAGAAACGCATGTCTATTGCTTTCAACCCAACACATGCTGTTGATGCTGCGGTTAACAGGATTGCCAAGCATAACTCTTGTTGGACTGACTCTAATGAATAGTTACATAGGCTGCTCGCAATTAGAGCATAAAAATGATGGTTGTTAAAATTAAAGTGCTTCTTGAATTGTTTGTCTTGAGTCTGTTAGCTATTCGCCTGGGACCTCTCTGCCCCACTAATTTCCCTAGATAGCAAAGAGATAATCCACAGCCAGCCATGGAATATCACAGATTCTCAGGGGGGACAAGAAAATATGAGGTTTGACATTGCAAATTTGGATCTAAGACGTTGAAAAGGTAAAGGTTTGCATTATGGGAAGATTAACTAAAAGTGTGACTTTTCTCTCTTCCTTTTTTAGTGTTAACAGGTTTCTGATAACAGTCAAAGCTTTCCATAAAAAGTGATATTTTTCAACTTGATTTCCAAACATCATTGTTATCTAAGAGATCTTATATAAATTACAGAGTAAAAATCATCTTAAAGAATTGCATGCCTACAAAGCACACTTGTATTTTCAAGACTTAACACATCCTCTAAGTAATTCACACTTTATCTGTCCTCTTGATTTTAGCTGTCACAAGAAAACAGATGTAGGAACAAATTATTTGCAGTGAAATAATTTCTTAGGGGAGTATAGTGGCTGTTTTCACACCTCTGGAGCGAATTAAAAAGCATGCCTGCGTTCTTTTGAAAAAAAAATAGAAGGAAAGTTCATTTCAGTTGTGTGGTTATTAAATTCACAGAATCTGTCAGAGTGACCAGTCTGAGACACTAAGCTTTTCTATCTGAGTGTAATGAGAATGGTACCCCATGCTCTCGGGGTTTTTAACCAAAGGAAAATAGGTGCTGCTTTTTCATGGTTTTAAAATTGGATTTATTAAGTTTTCATACTTAAAATTATCTGGTGAGCGTGTGCCTCCCTGGGGGCTCCCTTTCTCCTCCTCCCTTTCGTCTTCTGTGTTGCCCTGGACAGTTAAGTATCTGTATCTACATAAAATCACAAATGAGAGGAACCTGGTTTAATTTGCTTAATCCGATGGGCTCCTATTGCTCCAAGTCAACGCTGCCAGCATATCACAGCTGGCACCTCACTAGTTACTGCAGGGCTATCACAGAGCTGGCTTAGGTGACCAACAGCAGACAAATGGACAGGAGGTTGTGGTTCCTGCACACAATGGGATATTTTCGAAAATAAAGGACAGTGAAGTCATGGGATCTATGGAAACATAAATTACTGCTAGTTCTGCTTTCATTTTCAATATTTTAAAACATGTAGCTGCTTATTCACTGTGTCCACGTTGTGAGCACAGGCATGCATGTGCCATGTGTACATGCAGCTGTCAGAGGGCAGCTCTACGGCCGTGGTTCTCCCCCCTTCACCACTTCTCTAGAGTTCCAGCCCTGGTGGCCCAAGTGGGGACCGGGCCTGTATCAACTGTGCCGTGTCACCAGCCTGCTTCTGCTCTCCAGCAGCTCAGCACAGAGCTCCACGCTAAAGCCCTCACCTCTGTGGCTTCTGGAACCAAGCCTGTGTGGAATTCAGTACTATGTTCAAGTCAAAATGACAAGACAGAGGTCAGAGACGTTCTGTCGCTCCCACAGCTGAGAAGCAGCAGAGCCGGTGTTCAAACCCAGCTTTTTTTTTTTTTTTTGTCTTTTTAAGACAGGGTCTCCCTGTAGCCCCAGCTGTCCTGGAACTCACTCTGTAGACCAGGCTGGCCTTGAACTCACAAAGATCCGCCTGCCCCTGTCTCCCAAGTGCTAGGATTAAAGGCGTGCGCCACCACGCCCAGCTCAAACCCAGCTTTCCCTCTCATTAAGCTTCCACCCTTCCAATCTCAGATGGAGAGTTGGCATTTTAACCTTTTCCATTGTCTCTGGGAGACTTACAGACTATTAATGCTCAGTATAAAGGCAACTTATTCCCTCTTATCCTGCCAGCTGCACGCTTCATCAGTGATCTTTCCTTGGGGCGCTCTGGGTTACCAGGGACATGTACTGAATCACAACTTCTGCTGTAGTACTTTCTTTGACAGTGTGTCTTCCTGCCTGGACCACCAGTTCCATGAGGGCAAATATGGCTGTAGTGTCTTATCTACTCTGCTCTCCCAGTGTGCCTATGTGGGAAGAGGGCCTGTCACTAGGAGGCTGAATTTCTGCTAGGATATGGTGTACAGATGGAGCAAACTAGGGTGAAAGCTATAGCCAGAAAAAGATACTCTACTGTGAAATGGTGCTGAAGCCAAGCTGAGCCAGAGCTAGGATGAGGACAGACGGACAGAAGGAAGGAAGCATGGGTCAGAGCAAAGTCAGGCACTGTGCTGGATTTGGAGCAGAGTTCTTTGGAATTCTGAGAAGAACCTTTCTTGCAGTGCTTCATGTCCCTGCTCTTCCTGACCTTTCCGTTCATTATTGTTGATCGTGATTCATGGGGGGGGGGGCGCACAGATTATTCAGATAAGCTGGAAATGTACCCAGACTCCATTATCCAGAAAATAGCAACTGTATACAGTGGCTCTGAGCCACTCTGTGTATACCTTGGAACACTAGAATTGCTGATGCCAGATGTTGCAATTGCAGTTGCAGATGACAGAACCTCAGAACAATAGAATCATCTGGGATATTTTAGAAAGACGCTGTTCTAGTTTGTCTTCCATTGCTGTGACAAAACACTCTGACCGACACCAACTTGGGGAGGAAAGGGTTTATTCAGCTCACATCTCCTGGGTCACAGTTCATCACTCAGGGAGCCCGAGGCAGGAACTCAGGGCAGGAACCTGGAGGTAGGAGCTAAAGCACAGGCCATGGAGGAATGCTGTTCACTGGCTTGCTCCCCTGGCTCATGCCCAGCCCGCCTTCTTATACGGTACACAATCACCTGCCCAGGGTGGCACCACTCTTGTGGGCTGGGCCCTCCCACACTGCTTGACCATCAAGACAATACTCCACAGATGTGGCCACAGGCCAATCCAATGGAGCCAATTCCCCAACTGAGGCTCCCTCAACCCATGTGTGTCAAGTTGACACCAAAGCTATCCAGCACAGGCCCCAAGCCTAGGACTTAGTCCATCCCCACATATGCAGAATCTTTAGATGCGGGATGTGACATCAATGTATATTAAAAATCTCTATTCCAGCATACAGCCAAGTGTGAATCCTAGCAGTGGTCCAAATCCAGGACTCAGACAGTTTCATATGTGTATAAATCGCCTCGATCTGAGAAGAGTGTTCACCACACTCACGTAACACTCAGTGCTGATCCACGCCACACACTCTGAGCACAAGCTTGTATACTCTCCTGTCAATGGGATTTAACAGTGCAGATTTTAAAGATAGCTTACCAGTAAGTCTTTGAGTCAATTAATTATGCTATGGTCTTCAGTTTTATCTGTCAACTGACAGGCAGAGTAGAAGACAAGACTTCTGTTATCTAAAGCTTTGGAGCAGTTAATGGGGATCTTAGGATGGGAGGGAACTAGGCTAAGTCCTGGGGTAGGTACAGTCCTTCAGAGACTCTTCTTAGGCAGTTACAGGGGCATTTAGAATATTCTAGGAAGCAAGCCAACCATTTTTAATTGATTCCTTAATTGGATAAGCTTCATTTTACAGATGAGGACACAGAAATGGAGAGCTGCTAAGCAAGCTGCCCAGAGGCACACAGCTGCCTGGGCTAGCTCTGGGGTGGGAAGGCAGGCACGTGGAGGCCTGAGCCCACTGCTAGCTTGTGTGTTGCTCACAGAACACCATGATGCCTCCCAGGCTAGACAGTCTCTAGGGCCCTTCTATTTAGTGGAATTTAGGTTTCTGCTTGCTTCTGCTTCTTTATCTCATCATACAATATTTAGAATTATGCAAAAATCATCTCAGCAGGAAGATAGAGGAGACGTGTGCCACATTGCCCGTTGAGTTCACATGCCAGCCAGCGGTGTGTTAACAGCACCCAACGATGGCATCATTTCCTATGACATCCTCGATACCGGCCTGCCATCTGCAGCTTAATTTCTCTCAAGAACTCTGATATGGCATGCTAGGTTTAGCAAAACAGCCTGAAGACATTTTCAGGTGCATAAATGCTTCCTCAAACTAGGCAGCACCAGAAAGCAGAACCTGTAGGCACCACGTGATGAAGAGGGCTAGGTGATGGGGGAAGGAATTCAGGGAAGAACAGATGGGCCTGGGAAGCATCCAGGCACCACTGCAAAACTTGTCCTAACCATGCACGTGCATGTATGCAGGTGTGTACATGTACGGACATGTGCAGAGCCACCCAGGATAGGAGGAGTCTGTAGAGGAGGGCTTGGGAAGAGTTCTTCCTCTGCAGCATCAGCTCCATTTCCCCTCTGCTTGCTAGCTCTACCTTACCCTTCACTATGACAACAAGTCGCCTTGATCCAGAGCCCCTCATCCATCTACTGTATAATTAGTGGTACCGCAGTAGACAGAGCTGGCCTCCCTGAGCCTCAGAATGCTCCTTCCAAGTTGTGGTACCTCCATCTGTCAGTTAGGCTGGAGGAAGGTGGAAGGCTTGTGTGCACATCTACACTTTTCCTTTGAATTCTGGCATTTTTCCTTTGGTATCTTGGCAGCCACAGACTCCTAAATCGAAAGGGGAAAATATTTCTGGCAGAGAGGATCACTGTCTGAGACTCCTTGCTGCTAAGGCAGCCTTAGAAAACACCATGCATTAGACTACATAGCCAGAAAATGAAAACAATCTGTTACAGACATCTCCAGGTACCATGAACCTTGCCTGAGCTACAGCCTCTCCACATTTGGCTTTAAAGCATACCCTTACTCCTGCAGATGTAAAGCTTCCATTAGCATCTTATAAATCATTCTTTATAAAGAAGTGCACACGTTGCAGGCTCAGGCTCTGTCAGTGTTCCTTTGTCAAATTTTCTTAAGAAAATTTAATAGCAGCACTGTGTGCTCAATGAAGCAGTTCCAAAGCTTCATGCCTGATGAGACAACCCTTCCTTAAGAGGCATGTCAACTGGGGTGGGTCCCACCACCCTTTGCTAACCCTTCATAATGAATACTTTGGTTCCCATGTTTTTAAGAGCTTGCTGTTTATTCTTTTCTTCACAAGGAAAGGTTTTATAAATTGCATAGCCTTATATCCATGGGAAAATTCTATAGGCAACATTTTAATTCTTCACAGAATGAAAACAAATTCTTTTTTTTAGAAAAGAGATTTATTGATTGACTTATGAGTATATTGTCTGCATGTATGTAAGGGTACCCGTGTCATGCAGTGCCCATGCAGATCAGAAGAAGGTGACAGATTCCCTGGAACTGGAGTTAGGAGTGGTTGTTAGCTGCCACATGCATGCTGGGATTCAAACCTGGGTCCTCTGCAGGAGCCGATAATGTTCTTAACTGCTGAGCCACTTCTCCAGCTCTGTAATCAGAGATTCTTAACTCAAAGCCTTGTGGAATGTGATAAATACGGAACTGTCAGGTGCGGACTGAGAAGCACATGCTTTTACCTAACTCACAGTTCACTTTTGCCCTGATTTTTGCTTTGTGGAGAAATCTGCATATTGATGTTGAATTTGGGGAACAAACAAAACCAGAGAAAACTTCTTGTTCCTGAGTTCCTGTGACTCTCCAAAGTTGTGCAGAGTTTTGAACCACTGAGAGGAAGAAAGTGGGGACCGGCAAGAAATCAGGGAAGAGTAGCAATGACTTCAGGGTACGATTCTCACATTACCGTAGACTCTCCATCCTCAACAAAATCCACATGCATGTTCCTAGATGAGTAAAAGATGTGATTGTCTACAAAACAGCAACCAATTACTGACAGAGTGATGCTGTGATAGAGCCTCCTGGCTCCTAGGCAGATCATTTTATCAATACCTTACATCTTCTTGACTGGTAGATCATGGAGAAACTTTAAAGTTAGAGTCCCATGCTTTGAATTATAGAGAAGTTATGAGTGACCTTCCATAAGTTGTATTAGAATTGTCTTATTGATGTGACTAAGCACATGACTAAATCAAGTTAGGAAAGGAAGGGTTTACCCTGGCTCACAGTCTGAGGGGACACAGCTTATCACGGGGGGGGGGGTGTGGTAGCAAGACTGTGAAGATGTTCAATGTTGCACCCATGGTCAGAAAGGAGGGCTCGGAATCATGGTGCTTTCTCCTTCTTTCCTTCCTTTCATCCTGTGCCAGACCCCAGCCCATGGGATGGTCCACCCACAGTCAGAGTGGGCCTGCCCTCACTTAACCCTCACTGTACCCACCCTCATAAGTACATCTTGAGAGGCTCCTCCCAGATAATTCTAAATCCAGTCAGGTTGACAGTGTAGGTTAACGACCCTCGTCAACTTGACACCTAATCACATCACTTTAAACCATTAAGTTCTTCCCTAACTCCCCCCACCAAGATGCTCATAACCACCTCAGAATAGAAAATGCATTTAATTTGTCTCCAAGATACCCCAAAGGTTCAACAGTTCAAATATTGTTCCAAAGCCTGAATTCTGAAATTTCTTCTGGGAGTCTAGATCATCTCTGTACTGTTAGGACCTGTAAAGTAAAATTCAAGTTACATACTTCCAATAAACAGTGAAACAGAGCAAACACTCAGATTCTAAAAAGTGGGAACGGGGATGTAGCAAGGACAAATTGGCCAAATCAAGACCAAAAGTCAGCAGGGCAAACATGAAAGCCCGCAGCGCCATGCCTGGTATCCGGGGCTCTTGGTGGTGTCATCTGCATCCAGCAGGCTTAGGTGATGCCTGCCCTCCCACTCTGTTGTGCTGGGTCTTTCTTGGAAGACTCACTACCGTTGTGGCTTTCCTGGTATCTGGAGGTTTTGTTGTTTCCCCTTCTCTCGTGCACTGCCTTTTAGGGTCTCCTTTCAGGAGTCTTCCCTCTGCTGCGCCTTCTCTGGCCTTGGAGGCTTTCATGAAACTCAGTAAAAGTCAGCATGACCATGTAACTATTGCAGTTTGCTTGTCTGCCTAACCAGAAGGCTATGGACAGGCTGCGACATTCTGCCCCTGTCCTAAGATGTGCATCCAGCCAGCCCCTTCTACCACAGCTCCACTGGTCTCTGCCTAGCCGGTGGAATCTGAGAAAACACTCTTCTACACGGATGTTTCCCAGCAGGGAGCCCTTTAGCTGCATTCTCAGTTCAGAATCTTTTTTCTTTAATGAATTTACATTTTCATAAATTGGAGCCTTTGGTGACTGGAGTCTTGGCCTCGAGCACCTTTCCTTTTGTCCCAGTGCAGAGATAAAATTTCCTCTGTATTGACTCTCGTCTACCTAATGATTACAACCACCATCCCCATCTTTAAGCTCAGTTATTCCTAACTTCCTCAACAAACTGCACATTTGTTTATATCTTGATGCATAGTTGATTATGACCAGTGAACAATAACCATGTCACAGTCTGGGGGAGTGTTTTCTGATGGTAAATAAATTTCCTAGCATGCATGAAACTCTGGATTTAATCACTATAAGGGAGAGAGAAAAATTTTTAAACTTTAAGGGAAGGGCAGTGATGGAGAATATATATATATATATATATGTGTGTGTGTGGGTGTGTGTGTGTGTGTGTGTGTGTGTGTGTAATTTTTAAGACAGGATCTTATTCTGGAGCCCTGACTGGCCTGGAACTTGCTATGTAAACCAGGCTGCCCTGGAACTCAAAGAGATCCACCTAGCTACCTCTGCCTCCCAAGTGCTGGGATTAAAGATATGCATTGAGATTACGGCCACTCTGAATGTGACAATGCTGAGTGTTCTGGAAGATTGTGCCATATCACCTACATTCAGACAATTCTTTATTAAGCATCTGAAGCACCAGATGAGTAAGAGTCAGGTATTCATTATTCCTTTGCTTGCGACCCACTGGAGAGGACAATTCTTCAGCAGATAGGGAACAGCATTGGCACCCTAAGAGCAGGGCTTATATACCCAGCAAAAGTGACAAGCACTTGACCAAGGCCCTGATCCAGGGAAACCCCCAGTGGCTTCTGGCTCTGAGATCTGAATGAGGGATTCAGAGAGTAGGTGATTTCCATGTAGATGGCTGTAGGAAAGTCTGGGAATGCTACAAGGAGAACATGTGGACACATGGACCACGTGGAAGCACAGGGAGGGGGTTAGCAGAGACGTGGGGCCAGACACAGGACATGAGGTATGGAAACACAGAACGTACTAATTGGAGCACCAAGTCTAGCTGTACTCTTTAAAATATCAAACACCGCTCTCTGCCATCTGGGAGAACTGTGCCCATCCAGTGGGCTTACACTGCTTCTAGAAGCACCTATCACAATGCAGACACTATGGCAGCAGGCTCAGCTGCGACCCAGAACACCCACAGGGAGAGAAACCGGGAAAGATGACATTCTTCCTTGTAAGTGTCTCCCCTCTGACCACAGTTGCTTAGAGCATTTTGAATCCTTCTAACTGGTGCCACATTTTTTTTAGCTCAGCTATTTTTCTAGAGAGGTCTTGTTTCCACAATGACAAGCCCAGAACCAGACATTTTAAAAGAAATCGCTCAGTCCCCAGCATCCTCCTTTCTGAGTGCCATTAGTCAGGGCTAGCATGGCAACCCTCCTAAATTAGAGGTTTGCAAATGGAATTATATCACATGATGTTTGATTGCATCTCCAAACCACAGCCCTAAGCTTTCCTATGATTGATCTTGGAGACATTTCATCACGTAGTTCCCACATGGACTACGCCTGGGGGCTCTGCAGTTAGTATGCCATGCCCACGTCTCTCTTATGTAGACTGTAGACTGGACTGCTTTCCACAGGGATGGGTCAGTGTGGGTCAAGGAGGAGCTTGCTCTGTTTTATCCTCTCCTCCATTCCAAGGCTATATCCATTCAGCAGAAACACAGTTGTAGAACTGAAGTTGCAGAGTCGGTCATTTTGACTAATTCTGAACTGTGAGGGACAACTCTGTGTTTCTTTCTGACTATAGAAAATGGCCTAGCTTCTGAGGTCTCACTGCTCATCTTATGCATGCACCATTCAAGGAAGAAAGTTCTGTCTTCTTGGTTGTACTAAAAACAGTTCAATAACAAGACATACTTAATTTTTCAATACAAATAACTACCAATTTTTACTTTCCTATCACCAGCCCCCCAAGTTCATTGTCTCTTGGTTCCAGATTCCTATAGACAAGCAAGAGTGGCTCTTCATGCCTGATTGCTAAACTCATGCATTCATCCATCTAAGCATCCTCTTTGTACAAGTATGAAAGATTTGTTAAAACTCAAAAGGCAAAGTTTGTGATTTCCCACTGATTTTTGACACAATGCACAAATTGCACAAAATAGCATCTACCCACATGAAGTATATAATTCACTAGTTTTCAGAGTATTTAAGAGCTATTCCACTATCACTATAATGTTATTTTATAAGCCCCCATCCCCCTGGAGAGAAGTCATGAGCGCATTGGTCGACACTCCCTACAACCAACCCTTTCTGTGTTCCTAGTGATTTCCACTCTTAACTTTCCCCTTGTCTTTTACTTGTATCAGTGACTATAAAGAGGCGGGAAGCCCAGAGCGCCAGGCTGTGCGGCTGCGGCTTCCTTCTTAGGAGCCTGGGAGCAGGAATTGCTTGGCTTCCCAGCTCCAGTTCACTGGTTTGTGAACTATTTCAGGCTTTTCAGGAATCCAGTGTCCTCCATCAGCTGAAAAACACCCTGTGAATGATACAGAGAGGAGAGCCTGAGCTGTTCACCCAGGCCCATGTGAACATTGTGAAAATGTGTGAACCCTAAAAATCACCAGGTGAAGAAGCTGACTGCCGCCCTTGTGTTGATGACCCCAGGTTGCAGGAGTAGCGGTGACATGAGAGTCCTGGGTGGTGGGGGCAGAAGTCAAGGGTTCCAGGTCTTCTGTGCCTGAAAGAGCCACAGGAGAGCATCAGGGGAGACCCAAGTCTGCTCACAGGCTGTAACCTCTTTAAAGCAAGTGCACCCGCCCCATTCCAATGTTGTCCCCTAACACAGTCACCAAAGGAGGAGGCAGTAGGTTGGAAGGAAGCCTCTCCCACCCCGAGACAAGACAGCTTCTCACTTGAAAAGAGACTACGACACATGACCTTGTCAGACAGCATGGTTGGGAAATGAAGAGTAGACGTGAGAACACACAGGCCTTCAGTCTGTGCAAATTCGGGAGCCGCCTCTTTTCCTTGTCCTTTCCACCTCACTCTCCAGTGCTGTCCCACATGATCTCTATCTCCCCTTACCTCCCCCTACCGCTCGCCCAACAACCTCTCCCCGACTGAACCCAGCAGTGTGGGTCTCATCCAGTAGTTAGAGCAGCTGTGTGTAACTCCCTCTGGGATGTGGCTGAGCATGCAGAAAGATGTCAGTCAATTCAAAAGGGAAAACAAAGTAAAAAATCCTAAAGCAAAGAAAGTGTGTTAGTGAGAGTCCACACAGGAAAGTGCGTTAGTGAGAGTCCACACAGGAAAGTGTGTTAGAGTCCACACAGGAAAGTGTGTTAGTGAGAGTCCACACAGAAAGTGTGTTAGTGAGAGTCCACACAGGAAAGCGTGTTAGTGAGAGTCCACGCAGAAAGCGTCTTAGTGAGAGTCCACACAGGAAAGTGTGTTAGTGAGAGTCCGCACAGAAAGTGTGTTAGTGAGAGTCCACATAGGAAAGTGTGTTAGTGAGAGTCCACACAGAAAAGTGTGTTAGTGAGAGTCCACACAGGAAAGCGTGTTAGTGAGAGTCCACACAGAAAGTGTGTTGGTGAGAGTCCACACAGGAAATTGTGTTAGTGAGAGAGTCCACACAGGAAAGTGTGTTAGTGAGAGTCCGCACAGGAAAGTGTGTTAGTGAGAGTCCACACAGGAAAGCATGTGAGAGTCCACACAGAAAGTGTGTTAGTGAGAGTCCACACAGGAAAGTGTGTTAGTGAGAGTCCACACAGGAAATTGTGTTAGTGAGAGAGTCCACACAGATAAGCGTGCTAGTGAGAGTCCACACAGGAAAGAGTGTTAGTGAGAGTCCACACAGGAAAGCCTGTTAGCGAGAAAGAGTCCACACAGGAAACGTGTTAGTGAGAGTCCACACAGGAAAGCGTGTTAGTGAGAGTCCACACAGGAAAGCGTGTTAGTGAGAGTCCACACAGGAAAGTGTGTTAGTGAGAGAGAGTCCACACAGGAAAGTGTGTTAGTGAGAGTCCACACAGGAAAGTGTGTTAGTGAGAGTCCACACAGAAAGCATGTTAGTGACAGTCCACACAGGAAAGTGTGTTAGTGAGAGTCCACACAGGAAAGCGTGTTAGTGAGAGTCCACACAGGAAAGCGTGTTAGTGAGAGTCCACACAGGAAAGCGTGTTAGTGAGAAAGAGTCCACACAGGAAAGCATGTTAGTGAGAGTCCACACAGGAAAGCCTGTTAGCGAGAAAGAGTCCACACAGGAAAGCATGTTAGTGAGAATCCACACAGGAAAGCGTGTTAGTGAGATTCCACACAGGATAGTAAAATTGGACAGCACCTTTCTGAGAAGCAGAAATCCTCTCAGACCTCATCCCATGAGATTCTGATGAAGATACATCAGTGTTTCACAGCTTCTGCAAGCACTTTGATGGTGGTGAGGGGAGTCACTGACCCTCTGGATACTGAAGGAGTAGCCATCTCTCCCTCTCCTCTGACAGCAGCTTAGCTGTAGGCCAAGGACTATTCCCACAGCTCTACTCATGCAGAGAAACTCTGCAAATTATTTGAAATGCTTAGCGATGTGCACACACCTCCCCCCACACACAGCGAAGCCACATACAAATACCTAAGTGCTCAGTGATTCTAAACACCAGGACACAGTCCCTCCTCAAAGGTCCTGTCCTTTGTCCCCAGCCCTTCCCATGAAGTCACTGTCTTTGTGTCTGGTGTAACATCAAAGACCCATGAACAAAGAATTATGGAATAAGAGGAGGGCACTGGTGAGGTGGAAATATATCAGATGGGACCACACCTGAATCAAATTGGAAAAACCAGCAGACATCGTGCAGCATGGTACAGCTGGTTGTATCTATGCATTGTATGTTTCAAAATCCTTACAGGGTAAATTTCAAACATTCTCACCACAAAATAAGTACTTTAGATGATAGATATGTGAGTTCATTTGGTTAACTTTCCCACATGACATTCAGGAATCATAACATCACTTTGCATCCATTATATACATATATATATATATATATATATATATATGTGTGTGTGTGTGTGTGTGTGTGTGTGTGTGTGTGTGTGTGTAAATATACATATACATATGGCCAAATTGCAATCTATAAAAATCTAGGACGAGCCACATGCAGAATGAACTCTTGGGAGGCCGAGTCATCAGTGCAGTGAAGCACAAGCTCTGTTTCCCTGGGGTGTGTCAGGGAAAGAAGTGGGGCTGGTTTCTAAGCAGCTGTGTTACACTAAGTGCCATATTATTTTGAAGGCCCCGGGGCACTGCTCAATCTCCTGTGGCCTCGTCTTGGTTCTGTAGAGTCCATGTCCACCCATCCAACACTGCCCAGGAATCCTGAGGTCAAGAGCTTCCTGCAGATACCAGAGGGACCTGCTCCCTGCTCCACAAGCAGGGTTTCTCTGCTCTGTGCTTACAGTTGGAACACACCATGAAAAAGATCCACCTCACATTTTCTTCAGGGACATTAAAGTGGACAATAAATGCAACCTCCTAATTGCCATTTGACAATAAGAATAATAAACTGTACAAGAGAAATTGCTGCAATAAGCAGAACCCTTGGAGTTTGTCCCCTCTCCACTTGCCTTTGTCTTTATACTCAAAGGGGTGATTCACTGCTAAGAAACGCTGTTGGAAGGAGATATAGGTATTTCCGTATGGAACTTATTTAATGAAAATAAATAAATACATAAAACAAAAAAATTACAGCATGGATGTTTTGCATGTAAGAGTTGTTAAATTTGGAATGATTATGTAAACTAGGAGATATTGCAGAAATAACCTTCCTGGAAAATCCAACAAAAGTTATGTAAGCATATAAAAGTAAATAAGAAAGCCCTATTTCATAGCCTGAATCTAATCAGCATCAACCACCTATTAATTGTTCAGGAACTTAAACACATTTAATGAGGTCCCTATTGGAGAGCTGCGGTCAGATGTCTGTGAACTTTGAGCCACTTCATTATTAGAAAACATGGCGTTTTAGGGAGTTGTGCATGTCCCCCAAAGGGCTCCACTATGATAAACAGAACCTACACAGCTTTTACAGGTTCTCTTAGTACTTTTTATTTTACTTTATGGATAATTCTGAGCATCAGCAGGAATTGCAGAGTTGCTGGTCCAGTCACTTTTGCTTTTCTTTAACGGGACTTCTTTCCTGCCTTCAACGAGCTACTTGCCGCAGATATTTAAAAGTCAAATATTCTCATTTCTACACAGGTCTGATTACCACGACTTCAAGGAAATTGGATCGAGAGCAGCAACACAGAATCTTCTCTTTTTTTTTTTTGTCACATTATAGAGACAATCTTTAGCTCTCGGTTTCTCATGAGATATCATAATGCTGATATTGTATCTGGTTTTGGAAAAGGACAGCTTCAAATGAAATTGGATCGAGAGCAGCAGGCGGAACATTTTCTGGAGGTAAGTGCATGGAAAGAACTGCATTCATTAACATTGACTTTGACTAAACCCCAGTAACCTTCATCACAAGCAGGACTGTGACATGTTAAAGCAGTGGGTTTACAAGACAGATGCTTGTCTCAGCCTGATTGATTGAGAATTCAGAGGTTTCTGAATTCCATGCACTCCTGGGAGCTGAGTAGAAATTGCAAAGAGCATTTAGCTTATCCTAAGAAGAGGCAGGTGCCTGGATTTCTCTGCCTGGACTCCTGAATCAACCGACGAGAACATTTTGGGGCAGAACTCTGTGAGCCCATCATAGTTGCAGAAGGAGAAAGAAAGAGTAATGGTGCTGCCCTTAGCATGGGGTGCATCATTCCAGAGGACCGACTGCCCTCTGCATTTCTCTTCCCAGGAAGAGGGCTAAGGAAGAGAAGGTGCAAGTTGATTCACAGCCGAGATGACTGTTTCTGAAATCGTAAATGCACTCCCATAATTCATCAGGACAGGAGCAGCAGCAGCAGCAGAAACTCTCAGAGCATTATTTCTGGAGAAAGAGAGAGAGAGAGAGAGAGAGAGAGAGAGAGAGAGAGAGAGAGAGAGAGAGAGGCTATAAAAGGCAAAGGATGAGAAAATAGATATGAAAGAAATTTCCAGAACATTCTTTCTATACATATCCAGTGTCTTTATTGGGAAGCCTGAAGCCAGAGTAGTTTGTAGACACAGTGATTTAAGTGTGTCGGTGAGACGTGGATAGAGGAGGGTGCTCAAATCCCAGGGCTTTGTTAAGGCTCCATAGAATATCTGTGCCTTTAAGATGATCTTTTCATTCCTGAGAACTGCGTACATGTACCACACCTGCACACAACATTTATACACCTACATATCCACAACATGCACAGACACACCTACATACACCTACACATCTACACACCCAGATCCACATCTATACACTCGTATAGACCTGCACATATACCTAGACCCCTACACACATATTTACATACCCACACACATACACACACCTACATTCGCACACCTGTCTACACATCCACACATACCTACATCCCCCATACACATACATACACACATACACATATCTATATGCCTACACACCTAGACAGGTATCAATACAACCCCTGCACACACACACACACACACACACACACACACCTCAATATACATCTACACACCTACACATGCACCTCCATATCTACTCAAACAGCTGTATATATACATATACACCTACATACCCCACATTCCTACACACACATCTTTGTAACTAGATACACATATACATACATATCTACACACTATACATGTCTGTACATATACACACACCTAGACACCACCTATACACTTATAGTCCCACACACAGACTACACAGCTAAACACACTAACACACCTACATACACATTCACTTATACAACCTTACACATACATACACACACCTACACAAGAACACATACTCCTACACACACATGCACACACATGCGCACACACACACAGAAGCACACACCAAGTAGTCCTCGATTCTTTTTTTTTTGGTCTTTTCGAGACAAGGTCTATAGTCCCTGTAGCCCTAGCTATCCTGGAATTCTCTCTGTAGACCAGGTTGGCCTTGAACTCACAAAGATCCCCCTGCCTCTGCCTCCCGAGTAAGTCCTCTATTCTTATGAAATGATCTCTTCTGGAGTCCTCCTCTGAAGCTATTCTCCAGGAAAGATTTATTTAAGGAATACGGGGTCTTGAAGAGTCCTTCAGTGTACAGCTTGAAGCTCTGTGTGCTGCTGCATAGTTAGTGGCCCTTGAATTCAGTTTCCCTGTTGTGTAGTATGGAGGAGCATTCCTAGTACGTGTCCCAGAACCACTGGTAGTATCAGACTTTATGTGCCATAGCAAAGTACTTTGATGCTCCAAGTCCTGCATGTAATAGGGGATTATTTTTATAGTGCAATCTTCTGATAATTGTTTTAAAACACTATAATCACTTAAAAGACTATAGACTGACAAAAATAATTATATATATTTTTTTTTTACAAAACCCTATCAATGGACTGAAGTTCTGACTGGCCAGGGCAGTCACACCTGTGTGATGCTTGTATGTTTCTCTCCTGTCCAAAGATAGCCCAGAAGCCACTGCCCCAGGAAGAAGGGAGGGGGTCCTGTGAGCTGTGGGGATGGCTGAGGTCACTTCCTGTCTTGTCCTCACATGTGTCCTTGGATGTGTGGCACAGAGCAAGATGTGCAGGATGAAACTGTGCTGGGAGGATTCCCAGGCAATTGGGGTTGCTTCTCTTGAGAATCCATCATGCATTCACATTCTTTAAAAAATATTGTTATTGAATATTTGAGAATGTTATATAATGTATTTTAAGCATATTCAGAACCCATCTCCTCTTAGGTTCACTCCTCACTAACCCCTCACTTTATACCATCTACTATTTATTTTTAATTTATTTTTAATTTTATGGCTATGAGTGTTTTACCTGCATGTAAGTGTACCAGTGTGCAAAGCCTGTGGAGGTCAGAAGAGGGCATCAGATCCCCTGTAACTAGAGTTACAGATGGTTATTAGCTGCCATATGGGTGCTGGGAACTAAACCTGGGTCCTCTTTGAGAGCAGCTAGTGCTCTTAACCACTGAGCCATCTCTCCAATCCCCTCCTCTATTTTTTAAAGGCTTATCAATTATAATCTGTGTTCTCCAGATGCTCTTTTCTTAAATTTTTATTTATTTCTGTATGTGTATGAATGCACTGTCTGCATGCAGGTCTGTGCACCCGTGTCGTGCAATGCCGCGGAGGTCAGAAGAGGGTGTCGGATTCCCCTGGAACTGGAGTTCTCCCAGAATCAGAGTTTCAGACGGTTCTCGGCTGCCATGTGGGTGCTGGGGATCGAACCCAGGTCCTCTGCAAGAGCGGTCGGCACTCCTAACCTCTAGGCTATCTCTCCAGCCCCTCTCCAGATGCTCTTGAGCATGGGTCCATCCACCGAAGCCTAGTAAACATACGGAGGAGCATTCCTAGTACCTGTTCCTCACAGAGCCACTGGTAGTATCAGATCTTATGTGCCATAGCAAAGTACTTTGACGCTCCAAGTCCTGCATGTAATAGGGGATTACTAGACACCACCTATATACTTATAGTCCTACACACAGACTACACAGCTAAACACACTAACACACCTACATCGCACTCTTAAAGAAAACTGACTCTCCTGTCCTATAGCTGTCAGCTGCCAATAGCTCCTTATCTACAACTGGGGCTTCTTGCCCTCCCCCCTTCTGGCCTAGCTGGGCCTCTTGCCCTCCCCCCCAATCTGGCCTCTTGCCCTCCCCCCATCTGGTTTTCGTCTGGCTTGGGGTTGAGCAGGTCCTGTGCATGCTGTCTGTCACAAGTGCTGTAGGTCCATATGTGCAGCTGCCCATTGTGTTCTGAAACAGTTTCCTTTCTTCATCTACCACCTCTGGGTCTTACAATCATTCCACCCTCTCTTCTGTAATGATTCCTGAGCATTGAGAGGAGATGATGGGTTGTAAGTGTCCCATGAAGATCCAAGGACTCCACTGTCTCCTGTCCTCTATTGACCAAGTGTCCATCTCTGTGTTCATGTCCATCTACTACAAGAAGCAGCTTCTCTGCTGAGAGTTCGGAGATGAGCTAATCTATGGATATAACAGTAAATCATTAGGAGTCAGTTTTGTATGGTATTATTCTATGTATCAGACTAATAGTAATAGGTCTTCCCTAAAGTCTGTCAGCCGCAGTTTTTGGCAGTAATAACAGTGCTAGGTGTGGCTCCTTCTTGTGAAGCAAACCTTAAACCCAACCAGAAACTGTTTGGTTCCTCACATAACATTTGCGTCACTGTGGCACCAATGGACATATCCTGCCAGGCCAGTCGTTACTGGAGCTCACAGTGTCCACAGCTGGGTAAGGCTGATGATTGCTTTTCTCTTCTGGTAGCTTGTACAGCACCTTCCAGCACTATGAAGGCTAGGCAGCAGGGATGGAGCCTTGAGGTCAGTACAGCTTCATTTCTCCACGTTTTTCTGCTACTCACATATGTAATGTCTTCAGCAACAGCACTTTACCGTCCAGTTCCAATGGGGAACCAAGTGCAGTGGCAGTAGCCAGTGTCTGTGAAGGTCCGTGGGACCATGGCCAGAAACTACGAATGAGGGAACCCATTGCTGACGTGTGTTTTCATTTGCCAGCCTGTGCTGACAGAGGCATTGTCCTGCTGACATAGGATAACTCCATTTAAACTCCTTCTATACATGTATATCCATATATTTTAAGAAGCTTCTATGGTAGTAGGTTTCTATGTGACTTTTTCAAAAGGACTTTAGTGTTAGTTACCTATGCCTTACTCACTCTGCCCTGCCCTCCCATCCCCCACCCCATTTAACATTTCCAATTCCATTGTTTCCTTTACATCTCTGCAGTCCATCTCCCCTCCCAGGAAGCCCTCCCTCTCCCATGGCCCCGAACTAGCTTCCTTGCCTCTATGGATTTTCCAACTGAAGCATGAATATCTTTTTTAATTTTTGGTCTTTTTGAGACAGGGTCTCCATGTAGCTCTGGCTGTCCTGGAACTCACTCTGTAGACCAGGCTGGCCTTGAACTCACAGAGATCTATTGGCCTCTGCCTCCCAAGTGCTAGGATTAAAGGCATGCACCACCACGCTCGGCACGAAGCATGCCTATCTTAAAGGTTCAAAGCTAGCATCCACATATGAGAGAGAAGGGGTTTCCTTGCATTTTTTTACAGATTTAGCTAAATGCTGATTAATACGGTACTTTGGACTGGCTGGGGATCTGGAACATAGTTTCTTGGTATGGGATGTAATTATAGAGAGGCACAAATAGTAGAGAACCTAAAACCACAGAGTCATTGCAAGATTAAAATGTATGTGTCACGTTCAGTCCAGTACAAGCTGAGAAAAGAGTAGTTACAGCTACTGAGGTCTTAGTTATGAACATGGTCTTAGTTATCATGTGCTGACATGTGGCCAGAGCCCTCATAAGTGCTCAACTCCATCCCCACCCTCTGGGAAGGGTAGTGGGCCTGGGACCTAAAGTGGAGAAGCAACTCCAGATAAAACCCACTAGTCTCTAGCACTCGGGAGGCAGAGACAGGCGGATCTCTGTGAGTTCAAGGCCAAGCCTGGTCTACAGAGTGAGCTTCAGGCCAGCTGGGACTAAAGGGAGATTCTGTCTTGAAAATACCCTCCCCCCAAAAAAAAAACCCACTAGTCGCTGCCTCTGTACCAAGGACCTCACTCCTGCCTTGAATGAGTGCATGGGAGGCATGTCCAGGCAGGTGAGAGCCAAAGACATTTACAGCTTCAGAAAGAAGCTCCCTGAGTTCACTAAAGAAGATGCCAGAATGTGCTAGAGATGATTCAACAGTTAAGAGCATTTGCCGCTCTTGCAGAGGACCTGGGTTCATTTCCCAGCACCCACATGGCAGCTCACAGCTGGTCATCTGTTAGCTCCAGTTCCAAGGGACCCAGCACCCTCTTATGGCCTCCATGTGCATATTGCATGCATGTGCTACACATACACACACATGTGCAGGTAGAACACTCACACATATAAAATTAAAATAAGTCTTTAAAAACGAAGATGCCGTAAGTGTGCCTGAAAGTGAGAGGAGGGTGGAGCAGGAGGTCCTGCTTAAAGAGGTGACCAAGAGAGGAGGGTGGAACAGGAGGTCCTGCTTAAAGAGGTGACCAAGAGAGGAAGGTGGAGCAGGACATCCTGCTTAAAGAGGTGACCAAGAGGGGAGGGTGGAGCAGGAGGTCCTGCTTAAAGAGGTGACCAAGAGGGGAGGGTGGAGCAGGAGGTCCTGCTTAAAGAGGTGACCAAGAGGGGAGGGTGGAGCAGGAGGTCCTGCTTAAAGAGGTGACCAAGAGAGGAGGGTGGAGCAGGAGGTCCTGCTTAAAGAGGTGACCAAGAGAGGAGGGTGGAGCAGGAGGTCCTGCTTAAAGAGGTGACCAAGAGAGGAGGGTGGAGCAGGAGGTCCTGCTTAAAGAGGTGACCAAGAGAGGAGGGTGGAGCAGGAGGTCCTGCTTAAAGAGGTGACCAAGAGAGGAGGGTGGAGCAGGAGGTCCTGCTTAAAGAGGTGACCAAGAGAGGAGGGTGGAGCAGGAGGTCCTGCTTAAAGAGGTGACCAAGAGAGGAGGGTGGAGCAGGAGGTCCTGCTTAAAGAGGTGACCAAGAGAGGAGGGTGGAGCAGGAGGTCCTGCTTAAAGAGGTGACCAAGAGAGGAGGGTGGAGCAGGAGGTCCTGCTTAAAGAGGTGACCAAGAGAGGAGGGTGGAGCAGGAGGTCCTGCTTAAAGAGGTGACCAAGAGAGGAGGGTGGAGCAGGAGGTCCTGCTTAAAGAGGTGACCAAGAGAGGAGGGTGGAGCAGGAGGTCCTGCTTAAAGAGGTGACCAAGAGAGGAGGGTGGAGCAGGAGGTCCTGCTTAAAGAGGTGACCAAGAGAGGAGGGTGGAGCAGGAGGTCCTGCTTAAAGAGGTGACCAAGAGAGGAGGGTGGAGCAGGAGGTCCTGCTTAAAGAGGTGACCAAGAGAGGAGGGTGGAGCAGGAGGTCCTGCTTAAAGAGGTGACCAAGAGAGGAGGGTGGAGCAGGAGGTCCTGCTTAAAGAGGTGACCAAGAGAGGAGGGTGGAGCAGGAGGTCCTGCTTAAAGAGGTGACCAAGAGAGGAGGGTGGAGCAGGAGGTCCTGCTTAAAGAGGTGACCAAGAGAGGAGGGTGGAGCAGGAGGTCCTGCTTAAAGAGGTGACCAAGAGAGGAGGGTGGAGCAGGAGGTCCTGCTTAAAGAGGTGACCAAGAGAGGAGGGTGGAGCAGGAGGTCCTGCTTAAAGAGGTGACCAAGAGGGGAGGGTGGAGCAGGACGTCCTGCTTAAAGAGGTGACCAAGATTCTGTTGAAGAAGTAGAAAGTGGTGAAGAGTATCAACATGGTACAGAGGCAGAAGATGGGGTGATGGGAAATCAAGTTGGAAAAGTAAATCAAGGCTGAGGTAAGGATTCCATATTTTTCCTTGAGTGCAGTAGAAAGTCATTAACAAGGGGTGACAGGTTGATTGCAGAGGCCGCCAGGCCCAGCACCAGGCACAGTGGGAGTCATTGGGAAGCCTTTATAGAGACCCAGGTGAGAAGTCATGGTGGGCTGGAGGAGATGAGCGCAATGTGGGAGAATAAGTGAAATGTCTACTACAGATCCCTCAGGGTTCCAGGGACAGGCCGCAGGCTGGCTTTTCTACAGTTTCCACAGTTGAGATTTTAAGACTGTTGGTTGTCTGGATCAAACCAGCATGCCCTGAAGGACCCCTGTTGCCATCCTGGGTCCCCAACACACTGCCTCCCACTTAGTGAGCTTCCTGAAAAGAATCGGAAGGTAGCTGATCAGTCTCCCTTCGGCCCTGCCTCTCTCTCTCCCCACTCCCTCCCATCCTCTATCTTCTCTCTTTCTTCCTCCCTCTCTTTTCTATACTGTCTTCTTCTAAGTCTTTAAATTGTGTGTTCCTTACCCATGCTAGTTTTATTCTATATACTGTCACCTGGAGAGTTTAAACAGGAACATTTTTTTCTAAATGGATCATGGAATGCACGTTGCTTTAGATTAGTCCTGAAAACGTAAGTACAGCAATGATTGGTAGTTCAGACTAGAGTTCTCCATTGTACACAAATAGCTGCTGATCTATTTTGCAAGTCCTGATGGCAGGAATGAACTTCCCAGGAAGTGTCCCTGCCCAGATAACTCTATGGTCCTCTAACGTTCATGCTAACCTCTATCTGCTTCTTGTTTCTCCTTTCCAATAAAAATGTATCCTTGTGGAAAGGGCCAGTACAGAAGCCTGCTGGCAGATACACACTGAGAGAGAAACCAGGAAGGCATTGATAATTGGTGTCAGGTTGCTGTCCCCAGGGTAGAGGGTCCTTTAATTTGGCTTCACCATCGATAAGGTAGAGTCTGT
The DNA here is from genome assembly GCA_009823505.1 of Rhizomys pruinosus. NCBI lineage: Eukaryota > Metazoa > Chordata > Mammalia > Rodentia > Spalacidae > Rhizomys > Rhizomys pruinosus. The sequence goes on from VZQC01000962.1 coordinate 5,698,842, forward strand.
GAGTCTTAAACCTGTGGCTGTCATGGTTATGGTGCTTCCCATCTGTGATCCATCACTCAGGAGGCAGGGGCAGGTGGACCACAAGTTCCATCTAGCCTAGGATATATGGCAAGACTCTCATAAAATACAAGCCAAAATGATTTTTTTAAAAATCTGTGGCTATCAGAGAAATGTTGTATGAAACACTTGCACACTTGTAGGAAACACTTGTATGAAGCCGCAGCAACAAAGCACCTCTCGCTCGTTCTTCTCAAAGCAGTTTATTATTCAGGCAGGCAGGTCTTGTCAGAACGGTTTATTCAGGCACATCTTTTCTCCTTCTCCAAGCTTCTCCCTCTAAGCCTCGGGTCTTTCCCTCTAAGCCTTCTCCCTTCTCCAAGCCTTCTCCTTCCTCAGGCAAGCAAGCTTCTCTCCTAAGACTAGAAAGGAGAGAGTGTGTCCCTCTATCTAGAAAGTCCCTCTATTTATCCACCTTCCCAGCCCAGGTTGCGTGGCCTTAGTCTATTGGTATCATCTGGCCTGATCTTGTATACAGGGTGCACCTGCACAGCTCAAACGGTGAGAGTGGCTTTACTTTGAGGTAGGAGGGAATCAGGTGTTAATCATAAGACTCAGGTGTTAGTCATAAGATTTTGCTAAAGTCTCGGGCGCCATCCTGGGACCCTCACCACACCTGCTCTCCACAAAATGTTGCCAACAAAATCCAAAGAACTTGGTCAGAGTCTGAATAGCAAAGAGCCATGAAAAGGCTCATGAGCACACCTCCTACTTGCCTGGTTCAGAAATCTGTTATGGAAAAATATTCTGCCGATCTTCTCTTTCTGCCAGAAGTGCAAAAATAGACCCTTTTGGAGCTCACCTTTCCAGGTCTGTACAGCCCTCCACAGGCAGATGTGACTGTGGCCAGCTCCAGCATGTGCATGGATGCAGCCATAGTTGGTGAGTGTCGCTGCAGGTGCTGCAACCGTGGTCCTGATTACTCCATTTTCAGAGAAGACAGTTGTGAAATGAAGAACAAAGGCACAAGCTCGTTCTTGCAAAAAAATATCTTTCCAGTAGATTGTCTCCTTGCCTATGGGATGTTGGAGTTCCCCATTGGTATGAAACTTGATTTCTCAAGATACTGAATCGAGGCCCTGTGGAAAAGGCTGCTTGGTGCTCAGTTTAGCCAGTGTGGGAAAGGCTGGTCAATGAAGTCATATACTCACAGAGCTCAGAATCACTCCAAGACTGTTCTAGAACCCTTCTCCTCACCTGTAAAGTGGGGAGACAGTTTCTGCCTTCAACTTAGTTTAAAAAGTAGATGAAATGACAGCTTAAAATGTCCTGGTGTGACCAGGACTGACTAGCTTGCTTGTCTCTGTGCTTCACACCTTGTAAACAGGGACACTCTGAAGGCAATGTGTATGCCATGACTGGTGTCACCCTAAATGACATAGGGGGGCAGAGTATCCATACATGGAAAGAGTATGACCTCAGAGGGAGAAACAAACGGCAGTCTGGCTCCCTCCATTTCCAAAAAGATTGCAAGTTAAATTAACTCCAACCCTCTTTTTTTTTCTTACCTATAAAATGGAAGTAGTAACATCTGCCTCATATATACAAAATGCACGGAGCATGGCAGTCAAAGCCCCCACAACGCCGCTCGCCCCTCCTCCCTCCCCAGTCTCCTTTGTCTCCAGGAAACACCCTGTCAGTAACCTTTCTATTTCTGTAATGGCTCCAGCAGTTGACTTTAATATCAGTCTGATTATTCTTAAAGGATAGATCTATTTAAATGATCCTATAGTCCCAGCTTAATTGTATGTGAGTCTTTATCTTGCTTGCAGAAAGAGTAGTATTCTATTTCTCTTTTGATTTGAAGTGCTCCTCGGTTCAGGGCTGGATGGTTCTGATTAAAGACTCCCAAAGAGAACACAGAGAGTATTTTATTTGCAAATCAAAAAGATGGCAAGACCCAGAACCTAGTGTAAAGACAGCAGATGAGAAATTATGCTGAATGGATGTGCATAGCTTGAAGGAGCCTAGGGAATGTGGTGAGATTTTATGTGCTGAAGTCGCATAAATATCAAATCATATCAGTGGCACATAGCAGAGCTCTAGGAATGGGTATTATTTTAGTGTCTCTCCCTTTTGTAAACTCATCCATCTCCTGTAGGATACAGCCTATATGTTTCCTTTCTGTCTGGAATTCTCTTCACCTTTTATATTAATTAACTTTGTTCTTTGATAATTTCATGCATGTATATAATGCATTCTAATTACTTTTACCCTCACCCTGAGAGAAATGTACTGTTCTTTAGTAAGTTTTTACCCCACTTTCTCTTGAGTAGAAACACATCCTTTCTTCAGTGAATGTACTTCCTTGACCTTTAATTTGATAAGCATGTGCTTTTGAAAGGATGATTATTTCTGAAAGGGGAGAATTTACAGGGTCCTACCAACCTTGGATTCCTAGAGCCTAATCCTATGAGACATGAAAGAGTGACCCGTTACCTTCCTATATTGTCTCCTTGCTGTGACAAATATCCAGCATGAAATAATTGAAGGGAAGAAGCATGTATTTTGGCTGCAGCTCTAGGGTACAGTCGACCATGGCAGGAACTGCCAGCAGCTGGTCACATTGCATCCCCAATCAGGAAGCAGAAAAGGAATGGACCCTTGCGAGCTCCCCTTCTGTTTCACTTAGTCCAGTTCTTTAGCCAGCCACATGGTGCTGTCCAGTTAGGTGGATGTTCCCACCTCAGTTAACCTAATTTAGAAAATCCCTTGCAAACATGCCCAGATCCTGTCAAGGTGACAATCAATATTAATCATCGTACCTCCTCTTTGGGCTATCCTAAAAATACTTGTGCAAATAAGAGCAGGCTCTCCAAAGGAACAGATGTGTTTGCTCCTGAGACTGGCAGCATATGGTGGGCACTTGCCTCAGCAGGAAGCTAGTCATGACTCCTGTATACTTATAATTTTTATTTTATGTGTATGAGGGTATTGTTTGCACGTGCCTAAGTATATCTGAGTTGTGCAATACCTGTGGAGGTCAGCAGAGGGTGTCAGAATCCCTGAAACCAGAGTGACAGATGGTTGTTAGCCACCATACAGGTGCAGGGAACCAAACCTGGGTCCTCTGTAGGAGCAGTCAGTGTTCTTCACCACTGAGCTATCTCTTTGGCCCTGTTCTCTTCCTTCTTAAAAGTGCTATCAAATACCTGTTCGAGGGCTGGAATTGAACAAAGCTCCACAGTTCTTTGACTGCAGTTACTGTCTTTTCCTCACTAGGGATTTTCTTCTTTAATGTTCACATTAAGCTCTACTAGAATAACTCTGTGACACATATAAGACACGACTTTAGCTAGCTTCTGTCTCGAAATCCAAAGGTTATTTGTCATTCATAAAGCCCATTATAAAGATACAGAAGAGGGCTGGAGAGATGGCCTAGCGGTTAAGAGTGCCGACCGCTCTTACAGAGGACCCGGGTTCGATCCCCAGCACCCACATGGCGGCTGAGAACCGTCTGAAGCTCCAATTCCAGGAGAACTCCAGTTCCAGGGGAATCCGAGACCCTCTTCTGACCTCTGCGGCGTTGCACGACACGGGTGCACAGACTTGCATGCGGACAGTGCACTCATACACATACAGAAAATAAATAAAATTAATAAAAAAATTTAAAAATAATAATAATAAATAAAGATACAGAAGAGAGAGTAAAAGGCCACAGCAGGATCTGCACATCATGGTGGAGTGTCCAGTGCAGTGTTCTAGAGGAGACATTGAATAAGTGACTTCTACTCATACTCTGTAATAACTGATTGCCTCCAGTTTTGGGTCAATCCACCAATGAAGTCATTAGCTATATGCTAATGTGGCTTGTGCCATTTGGAAGAGGGAATGTAGACACATGTAGAGGAAAGATCCTGTGAAGATAAAAAGACAGCCTTCTACATGGCAGGGACAGAGGCCCCTCAGGATACAAAACCTGCCCATACCCCGATCTCAGACTTACAGCCTCCAGAAGTAGGAAAAAGTGAATGTTTGTAAGCCGCTCGCTCTGTGGGGTTTGTTGACACGACTCCAGTCTTCATTCCTGGCCACTCGCTCTGTGGGGTTTGTTGACACGACTCCAGTCTTCATTCCTGGCCACTCGCTCTGTGGAGTTTGTTGACACGACTCCAGTCTTCATTCCTGGTCCTTCTGTGCTCATCATCCCAGGACCATTGAAATAAATGGGACTTGGCTAGGAGACTGCGGCAGCCACAGTTCCAGCTTTGGAGAGTGAAGCTTCCATACACCGTCATGCAGTTGACAAGAGAGAAGGGACTCCAGGTTAAAATCCTCTACACTGGCTTCTAGCTGCTTTCCTACCTTGAGTCCTTTCCTCCCCCAGAGCCCCTTCTACCTTCCCAGAAATGCAGAGTTGTCCCTTGTCCTCCAGCAGTTGGTTTCTCTAAATAATTGTCACTATTAAGACTTAGGGTCACAAAATATATCAATAAACCAGTCAGGGGCAGTCTTTGGCACTCGAAGTCCAGGTAAACAAAGCCATTATTATTGGTAGCGGTGGAAATGATGCTGGTAATAGATGGTTGTGATGGTAGTGGTGGCAATGGGGTGATACTTGTGATGTGGTCATGGTGATAGTGATGGTGATGATGGTGGTAATGGTGGTGGTGGTGGTGGTGATGGTAATGGTAGAGATGGTCACAGTGGTGGTCATCATGTTGATGATAGTGGCCATGACGATGGCAGTGATGATAGGGATTGTAATGGTCATGGTGATGATCATGGTGATGGCGATGGTGATGGTGGTGGTGGTGATAGTGGTGATGATGTCGACGTGGGATGGATATGGTGATTGTGGTGGTGGTGATGGTAGAGATGGTGATGGTGGTGGTGATGAGAGTGGTGATGATGTTGACGTGGGATGGATATGGTGATGGTGGTGGTAATAGTGGTGATGATGTTGATGGTGGGATGGATATAGTGATGGTGGTGGTGGTGGTGGTGGTGATGGTGGTGGTGATGGTAATGGTAATGATGGTGGTGATGATTTTGATGGTGATGATGGTGAGGGTGATGATGGTGGTGGTGGTGGTGGTGGTAATGGTAATGATGGTGGTGATGATTGTGATGGTGATGATGGTGGTGGTGGTGGTGGTGGTGATGGTACAGATGGTGATGGTGGTGGTGATGAGAGTGGTGATGATGTTGACATGGGATGGATATGGTGATGGTGGTGGTAATAGTGGTGATGATGTTGATGGTGGGATGGATATGGTGATGTTGGTGGTGGTAGTGATGGTGGTGGTGGTGGTGGTGGTGGTCATGGTGGTGGTAATAGTGTCACATGATGGTGATCATGGTGGTGGTGATAGTGGTGATGGTGGTCATGGTGGTGGTGGTGATGGTGGTGGTGGTGGTAATGGTAGAGATGGTGATGGTGGTGGTGGTAATAGTGGTGATGATGTTGATGGTGGGATGGATATGGTGATGGTGGTGGTAGTGATGGTGGTGATGGTGGTCATGGTGGTGGTAATAGTGTCATGTGATGGTGGTCATGGTGGTGGTGATGGTGGTGGTGGTGGTGATGGTTAGAGATGGTGATGGTGGTGGTGGTAATAGTGGTGATGATGTTGATGGTGGGATGGTTATGGTGATGTTGGTGGTGGTAGTGATGGTGGTGGTAATGGTGTTCATGGTGGTGGTGGTGGTGGTGGTATGGTGGTGGTGATGGTGGTGGTGATGGTCACAGTGATTGGTCATGGTGAAGATTGTCATGTTGGAGATGGTGATGGGGATGATGATGGGGATTGTAATGGTCACGGAGATGGTCATGATGATGGTGGTAGTTATGGTGGTGTTGTTGATAGTGATAGTGGTGGAGATGATGGTGGTGGTGGTAGTGACAGTGGTGGAGATGGTGGTGATAGTGGTGGTGATGGTGGTGATGATGATGTCAGTGATGGTGTTAGTGGTGGTGATGGTGATGGTGGAGATTGTGATGGTGGTGGTGATACTAGTGATGGAGATGGTAGTGATGGCGATGGTGGTGGTGGTAGTGGTGGAAATGATGGTGGTGGTAATGATGGTAATGGTAATGATGGTAATGGTAGTGGTGGTGGAGATGGTGATGGTGGTGGTGGTGGTGGTGGGGGTAGTGATGATGATGGTGATCATGCTGGTGGTGCTGGTGGTGGTGATGGTGATGGTGACAGTGATGGTGGTGATGGTGATGGTGATGGTAATGATGGTGATGATGGTGGTGATAGTAGAGATGGTGATGGTGGTGGTGGTGGTGGTGGTGAAGATGGTGGTGGTGTGGTGAAGGTGGTGCTGTTAACTATGGTGGTCTTGAAGATGAGAGTGAATTAAAGATATATATTTTTTATTTTTATTTATTTTATTATTTTTTGTGTGTATGAATGTACTGTCTGCATGTAGGTTGGTGCACCCATGTCATGCAATGCCGCGGAGGTCAGAAGAGGGTGTTGGATTCCCCTGGAACTGGAGTCAAAGACGGTTCTCAACTGCCATGTGGGTGCTGGGGATCAAACCCAGTCCTCTGCAAGAGCAGTCAGTGCTCTTAACCACTAGGCCATCTCTCCAGCCCTAAAGATATATTATTTAATTCCCCTAGTCACACAGAGTAAGCCCTGAATCAGACCTATGATATTAAATTTGTCAAAACAAATAGTAATTCTCAGAGTAATTATGTTGAAAACAGAGATTACAAGATATTTATAGCAGGTAATTCTGAGCCATCATCACACCAGCCCTATGAAGGACGAAGGGAGGGCTTCGTCTTGTCCTTGGACTACGTAAAGGGGCTGGGCACCTGTCTGCTCTGTTTTGTACCAACAGATGGTCCTCACTGTCTAGCTTTGCTCATGTGTGCTCCAGGTTTACCTCAGAGTGAAAATCTTGTGGGCAAACATTCCAGAAGAAACCTTTGATTTCAGGTACAGTTTGCAAGAGGTTGCACCGTTTCTCCTTAAACCTGCACACTAACTCATGGAGTGATAGTAGATGAGACCTGTTCTCTTGGACTTGGAAACCCTTCCACCCAGTGGCTCAGCCTGGACCTGGTGGCTCTGCCGACCTGTGTGTGCAGGAGGGTTATCCTCCAGGCAGGTGACAGACGCTTGAGCTGAGCACAGACTGCTGGGAGCGGATGCTCTGCTCTGTTTACTGGGAACACTTTCTGAACATAGTCCCATTGTCTCCCTACTCAAAGTCTTCTGGACCAACATCTGCATTGTTGGGTTCTTGAGATGAGTAAGGGGAGTAGAGACAAGATGACTCATCCCCAAATTCTTGCATAAAGGGCTTATGCTTTCCAGAGAAGGGGATCAGGTTTTGTTCTCATGGTTCTGAACAATCTTATGTATGTTTTATTTAACTTTTGTGCATTTCATACAAAACACCTTATCGTCTTTATACCCCCTTCCACATCCGCATTTCTTGTAGCCCTCCTCCACAGATTTCATACATTCTGTCATATATGTTATAGTTTAAGTACTCCTACTGCCAGTCTCACATCTGTGAGCCCAGGCTGGCTTTCCATGCCCACTATGATGATGAGAAGTTGCCCCCTGCCCTAGTCCTTTCTTCCATAGCCACACTTCCCGCTTTCTTTTGTGCTGCATGTCATTTCTTGTGCAGCACATTCTCTCATTTCACTGAGCTCTTCAGAGACCACCAAGGCCCAGGTAGAACATCCATGTGCATGGCTCAGTTACACTTCAGTTCTCTCTGAAGGGAACAACAAAATAATGTAATGGCAGTAAGTTAGGAACATAAGATTCAACTCAAGTGTTCCTGTTTATAATCAGGAATACAGACTCTGGCTTATTTCCTGCCTACAGTACAGACTTTTATTCAAGAGAGTGGTGGGTTCTCTAGAAAGTTGTGGGTGACTAAACTTTTGTCTCAAATCAGGGGCAACCCAACACATCTATTTTGCATCAAGATTGGTTTCATCAAATACTGAGATGTTTGTCACTGTAGGACAAAGAAATTAAATGAAATTAAGTCCAGGGGATCTTAGATGTTAGAGCTAAGTAAAATACCACCAGTTCCTCTCAGAGGGGAAGCATCCAACAAATACAGCTGTTTTACTTTTTTAATTTAGCACTGTATGCATTTCATATAATTATTCAATCCAACTTCATGAGAAATGAAACACCTTTTATAAAACTATGCGTAACTTATAGAAATCATTAAAGTTGTTATCAAACTAATCTTTACTGTAAATATGGATAGGGCTGGTTAAAACAGGATGTGGAGACAGTCTGTGGTGACCACTTAGCAGTAGTGAGAACTTGAACCCAATTAGCCAGGCTAACTTTCCTCACCTGTAAAATTGGAACAGTGATATTTTCTTCAACTTGTGTTGTAAGAACTGTCACGTTGCACATCCCAAGCCCATATTATATGTTCAATATATGTGAGCTATTGTGATGAAAATTCACCTTGTGATCCCTGAAACATTATATGTTCAGTGTATGTGAGCTATTGTGATAAAAATTTACCTTGTGATTCCTGAAACATTATATGTTCAGTGTATGTGAGCTATTTGATGAAAATTCACCTTGTGATTCCTGAAACATTATGTGTTCAGTGTATGTGAGCTATTGTGATAAAAATTTACCTTGTGATTCCTGAAACATTATATGTTCAATGTATGTGAGCTATTTGATGAAAATTCACCTTGTGATTCCTGAAACATTATGTGTTCAGTGTATGTGAGCTATTGTGATAAAAATTTACCTTGTGATTCCTGAAACATTATATGTTCAATGTATGTGAGCTATTTGATGAAAATTCACCTTGTGATTCCTGAAACAATCTTAAGACAGAATTATGAGTACTTAAGGCATTATTTTATGCAGGTAATGAGGGGAGTTCCTCACTGTTGTTTTTTACAAATACCTTATTTTATGGAGCTGAGAAATGGCTCAGCAGTTAAGAGCACTGGCTCTGCTTACAGAGGACCTAGGTTCAATTCCCAGCACCCACATGGTGGCTAACAACCATCCATAACTCCAGTTCCAGGGAATCCAATACCCTCTTCTGTCCTCCATGGGCATTGCACAACACAGATCCACTTACACATAGGCATAATATTCATACACATAAAATAAAAGTTAATTAATTAATCATTAAAAGATAACTATGGCTCTTTAACAGGACCATGTCTGTGAATGTGTCTAGAGATGGTCCTGGAGCACATACATACATAAAAGAATATTTATAGGGGCTGGAGAGATTGCCTAGTGGTTAAGAGTGCTGACTGCTCTTTCAGAGGACCCTGGTTCGATCGCCAGCACCCACATGGCGGCTGAGAACCGTCTTTAACTCCAGTTCCAGGGGAATCTGACACCCACTTCTGACCTCCACAGCATTGCACAACACAGGTGCACAAACCTACATGCAGACAGTACATTCATACACATAAAAAAATAAATTAAAAAAAATTTTTAAAAGAATATTTATTCGGGGCTGGAGAAATGGCCTAGTGGTTAAGAGTGCCGACCACTCTTACAGAGGACCCGGGTTCGATCCCCAGCACCCACATGGTGGCCGAGAACCGTCTGAAACTCCAATTCCAGGAGAACTCCAGTTCCAGGGGAATCTGACACCCTCTTCTGACCTCCGCGGCATTGCACGACACGGGTGCACAAACTTGCATGCAGACAGTACATTCATACACATACAGAAATAAAATAAAATTAATAAAAAAATTAAAAAAAAGAATATTTATTCTTTTCTTCGTTTTTTTTTATTGATGCTTTGTGTATTTCATACATCATTTTCCAATTCAGTTCAGGCGTATATCCCCTTCCCTTCCCCCCACCCTACTCCTACCCATCCCAGATCATGCATTCTGCTGTAAGTTTTCTGCATCTTTCTCTGCTTTTTTTTTGAGACAGGCTCTCCCTTTAGTCCTAGCTGGCCTGAAACTTGCTCTGTAGACCAGGCTGGCCTTGAACTCACAGAGATCTGCCTTCCTCGGCCTCTACCTCCCAAGTGCTGGGATTAAAGGCATATGTCACCATGCCTGGCCTTTTCTTCCTTTTCTGAAGATGAACCCCACATTACAGAGAAATACAGTCTTTCATCACCACATCTGCATGGCTATGGCTGTGTGAGTTGAAGCAGCTCATGCCAACATGGGCTGATGAGTCAACCAGAGTCTACAATGGCTCTAAATAAGGTTGCTAGAGTTGTCCTGTGAGATCTGTGGTCCCTCTGCTTCTTGAAAATCGACTCTGAGATGAGACTTAGACATTCAAACCAGGCAGCAGGACAGGAGAATTTCCAAGAATCCAGGAGCTCAGCACATTAGTCTGAGTCTAGGAATCCTAGAAACAGGTCCCAGCTCAGCTGTCTCTGAATTTGTCAATCTTTGGTAATAACCCTTTAGCATCTCCCTTGGAATCCTAAACCTGGAAGGACTGAGTGATATTTAGCTGTTAATGTAGTGAGTATAATACTTAAATACCTAGCTGGAACTTTTCTATGATTTATTTATTTATTTATTTATTTATTTATTTATTTAGTGTGTGTGTGTGTGTGTGTGTGTGTGTGTGGTTTATTCAAAGACCAAAATGTCATTTGTGTGTCAATGATAAACTGATCATATAGGAATGTTAAGGTAATTCCTAATGGGATAATCCACGGCATGGATAATAGTCTGTAACAGATACCATAACTCAAAGACCACTGCTCTTAGAGGGTTCCATTGCCTCGTCTCCTCCAGGCCATTCTAGGCTCTTAGCCAGCTAGAGCATCGGCTCAGGGGAGCTTTGCAACCTCCAGTTTCTGGTTCCAGCTTTTAGTGAAGATCACTACCAGTAAAGAGAGAGAATCAGAGCTGAGGAGCACCCTTCCTTGTACACTGGCACCCAGGACAGTATCCAGCATTCCATAGGCAGTCTATGAATATTAACCAGCATAATGCGTAGAATTCCAGGTCATCTCCAAGCATGTAGCCCATGATTTTCATTGGGAAGGGGCCCAGGCAGAGCTCTGCAGGACACCTAAGTACCAGATGACTCACAGGACCAAGGAAAGTAAAGGCTCAGGGCATCCTGATTTGCACAGAAGCTACTGGCCAACCGCAGCTTGTGTTTGGAGCCTAAGAGCAGTTACTAAATCACATTTACATACCTGGAATCTATCATTGCTGAGAGGTGATAAATATATAATTCAGAAGAAAGAGCTTGTTTGTGTGTGTGTGTGTGTGTGTGTGTGTGTGTGTGTGTGTGGCAAGGGTTGTAATTCCTGGCCTGCCACTCTGCACATTTAAAAACACTGATAAGCCAGAGTTGGATGTGGAGCTTAGTTCTGTGCTAATGTAGAGTTTGCTATGCTGTGATTGAGGTGGAATGGAACTGACTTTCCAGGTGACAACTTCCAAATGAAATAGAAACATGTCAATGGTTTTAGAATGAAACGCTAGTGGCTCACTTACGAAGATTCTCAAACATGATGCATTTCAGACCAGGCATCCAGAATCTACAAAGCAAAGGCTGTGTGACCAACACAGAACGCTCCTCCACACAGAGGGATGCAGATCGTCCCTGTGCTGTACTGAAGTCAAGTGTTATGAGCTGCCTTTCTGTCTTTGAGAATCCCTTTCAGAAATTCTCCCCTTCTCATGTCCCATGATCAACATCTGAAGGACCACCAAGGATGCCTTCTGATGATGAGAAAGAGACAGCAGGAAGACCCTGTTGGGTTTGGAGGCACACTGACAACAGGGAGACCCTGTTGGGTATGGAGCCACACTGACAGCAGGGAGACCCAGTTGGGTTCAGAGCCACACTGACAGCAGGGAGACCCTGTTGGGTTTGGAGCCGCACTGACAGCAGGAAGACCCTGTTGGGTTCGGAGCCGCACTGACAGCAGGGAGACCCTGTTGGGTTCGGAGCCACACTGACAGCAAGAAGACCCTGTTGGGTTCGGAGCCGCACTGACAGCAGGGAGACCCTGTTGGGTTCAGAGCCACACTGAATCAATGTTGCTTTCCCCACAGTCGCTGGGAAGAGATCCAGCAGAGGTCCAGGCATTAGACATTCTCTTGTTTGTTTTCTACAAGAGAACATGACAAGGTTTTTATTATTCAGTATTTTTACAACAGGAGAGGTTCTGTCACTATCATCCAGAGTCAGCATGCTTCCTCACCTCGGCATGAAAGGTTATAACTCTCTCTATGCAAGGCCATGGCAGGCCCTCGGTATGTGCTTCAATACAAGCATAAACTCCTTTACCAGTGTTCACTAATGATGTTACAGGAGCAAGTCCTTTAAAACTTCCTGTCAGACCATAAGGGTATCAGTGTGTAAGGAAGAATGAACTTAGTTTCTGATGATTTAAAGCATGCACACACACAGGAACATTCACATACACATACATATACAAACACATGCACATGTATGCATATATATGAAAAAGAAAATAGACTGCTCCAAAACTCTTCTATTAGGGAATTTCCACAATGCTTGTGGGAGGATTTTAAAAAGTACACTTATTTCTAATTACAAAATAGTTACAAACATGTAACCATGATGTACAAAAACATATAATATAGAACAAGTATTCATTCTAGAAAAAGGCAGAAATATAGAAAAAGATATAAGCAAATAAGGGAAATTTTATAACACCCATAATTCTTCCCAATCAATGGCAGTCACTCTTTACATTTTGCTCTGTGATCTTTCAGATTTGCATCCACATGGACATCTACTACACAAAATCCCACATAAAAGCTGTTAAATAGGGGCTGCAGAGATGACTTGATGGTTAACAGTGTTTGCTCTTGCAGAAGACCAGAGTTCAGTTCCCAGCACCCACACCAGGCATCTCACATCCCCTGCAACTCCCAGTGCACAGCATCTAGATCTCTCTTGTAACCTCCATGTGCACCTGCCTATACACAGTCATAAAATAAAATAAATCTGGGGCTGGAGAGATGGCTCAACAGCTAAGACCACTGGCTATTCTTACAGAAGACTCAGGTTCCTATCCCAGCACCCATATAGTGGCTAATAATTGTCTGTAACTCAGGTTCCAGGGGATCTGCCTCCCTCTTCTGTCCTCTGAAGGAACTGCACAACATGGGTGCATTACATACACACAGGCACAACATTTGTACACATAAAATTTTAAATTTAAAAAAGTTTGTACCAGCTCTTCCAGCAGCAGTTGCTTTCTTGATTTTCATTTCAGGCTCTCCAATGTTAGCATAAAGAAATAGTGTTTTGAAAGAAAAATAAAATAAAATAAACCTTTAAAAGCTTGTAGGTTGTAGTATTATGCATATATTTTTGTTTTGTTTTTATTGAAGTTTTGTGCATTTCATACATTTCTTACTCAAGTTTATAACCATTCCCCCTTCCTTTCCCCCCACTCTGCCAGAGTTCATGCATTCTGCCACACATGTCCTCCATCTTTTTCTCAGTCCTTTTTATATTTTTCAATGCAGAGGTTTACTATTTGGGGCAGAAGTTTACTGTTTCAGTCAGTTCTTTGTTGTTCCTTCCAATTTCTATCACTTTAAACTATGCATGTATACATGCCACACATATACCAAAATTATGATGTCTGAAAATAAACTATAGGTTAATTCCGAAACATGTTTAAGGATTCACATTTTGACAGTAGAGTTATAGTCAAGCAAAGAAAAAAAAATATCACTTTACTTTCCTACATTACATAGTAAGTTGATGAGTAACATCAGGTATTCCATTTACTAAAAAAATAATTATTCAGTTTGCCTTACAAATAGAGATTTGGTGCTAGGATCCACAAATGAGGGACACCATACATCATTTCTTTTTCTTGGACTGTGTTACTTCACTTAGCATATACATATTCTTAAAATATTTTTCATTTGTTGTATTTATATACTGATAAATTCATGTTCCTCATGGGACATCATTAAACAAAAGTCGACAGCAGACTGTAATGACCATAAGTAAGGGGCCACCCATTGCTTTGCCTAGAGGGCTGTAGGGTGCAGCCCTCCCTCCTCCCCAGGCCTTCTGCTGGGATTTCTATACATTCTTATGCAGCCCACCTGGAAGCTGTTGAATTACTCCCTGCTAGCAGATCTGTCCAAAGACAGACCCTAAACAGCAAGTAAGGTAAATTAGCAAATGGTTTCACACATGCGACCAGACTGCACAAAAATCCCAGAGGACCCTCCCTGAGCCAAAGTGATCATTTAATAAAGCGTAAATATACGTGTAGGGAACTTTTCATAAAAGACATGGGTGCACAGACCTCCATACAGACAATACATTCATACACATAAATAAATAAATAAATAAAATAAAAATAAAAATAAATTCTAAAAAAGTATCTCTAAAATATCTGGAAAATGAGCTACTACATATTAATTCAGGTCATTGGGAATATGCAGTTGGAAAAAAGAGTACATGGAAACCCTTCCATTTACAGTAGCCTCAAAAAAATGACAAAAGACATTAAAGACCTCTACGATGAGTTTTTTTAATCTTTGAAGAAAGAGATTAAGGAAGACATCAGAAGATGGGAGGATCTCCCATGCTCATGGACTGGAAGAATTAATATAGTAAAAAGGACCATCCTACCCAAAGTAATATATAGATTCAAAGAAACCCCAATCATAATCCCCATGACTTTTTTCATGGAATTGGGGGGACCCTAAAATTCATATGGAAACACGAAAGACCCTGAATAGCCAAAGTACCCTAAGCAAAAATAGAGTAATGCAGGGGGAATTATTACACCAGACTTCAAGCTCTACTACAGACTTATAGTCATAAAAACAGCATGGTACTGGCATAAAAATAGACCCCTAGATCAATGGAATAAATCCGAACACCCAAATTTGAGTAAATACAATTTCAGCTACCTTATATTTGACAAAGGAGCCAAAAACACTCAATGGAGGAAAGGTAGAATCTTCAGCAAATGGCGCTGGCAAAACTGGATCGTCTATAGAAAAATGAAATTAAACCCCTACCTTTCACCTTGTACAAAAGTCAATTCTAAATGGATTAAAGACCTCAATGTGAAACCTGAAACTCTGAAAATGTTAGGAGAAAACATTGGCAGTAACCTACAAGATAAAAGACTTTCTGAATCAGAGAGCAGCTGCCCAGGAAATAAGATCAACAATCCATAGTAAGCGCCTCCGGCTATGAGCGAGTGCAATTCAGTCCTGCTAAGGGAAGGGAGGCAGTGGCCGCCTGTGGTCGCCTGGGGGCCGATCCCTCAGCTCAGGGGTCAGCTGGCTATTTTCATAGCCCAACCTGAGTGACTACTGTCCCTCCCAGGTACTTAGCCTAGGATGGCAGAAGGCCACCCATCCGCCATGTCCACTCACCTACCTGGAAACTGTTGGCCTCTGGACAGGAATTTCGGCTGAAGGCTGAGGGCTGATCTTCAGCCCACACTGCTGGCAACTCACTCTCCACAGCTGGTGATCTTATTAGTCTCCACACAGCCCCCATGCTAGCATACCAGGCTAGTGGTCTGATGAACCCACATCTAGCCCACATCTAACCCACATTCAAAATTCAGGCCTGCTCCAACCTGTATATGTGCAAAGTAATTGATCCAGGGATCATGCTTTGATGGTAATGAAGAATCCATTTGATTGTATGCTGCAGCTCACTTTTATAAGCAGAAGGACATCATCTCTCAGGGCCAGTCCCAGACCCCTTCATCGTGCCGCTTGTATACACCACCCACTACCGCTCCACCCAGCATCATGGAGTCACAAGCTGCTGTTGTCTCATGGGATGGGGTCTGGGAAGGCTTGTGACTTCCATCTTATGCCCCTGGGAGATGCTAGCTGAAAAGCTAGCCCCTAACTCAAACTAGATCTTCCCAAAACAATCAACAAGTGGGACCTCTTTAAATTAAAAAGCTTCTGTACAGCAACAGAAACAAAGAAGTGAGGAGGAAACCCACAGAGTGGGAGGAAGTCTTCACCAGGGACATATCTGACAAAGGTCTAACATCCAGAGTATATAAACTACTCAAAAAACAAAGGACCAAGAAAACAAATGACCCAATTAACAGATGGGCTAAAGATCTAAACAGAGACTTCTCAAGAGAAGAAGTAAATATGGCTAAGAAACATCCTTAAAAGGGTTCAACATGCAGCCGGGCGTGGTGGCGCACGCCTTTAATCCTAGCACTTGGGAGGCAGAAGCAGGCGGATCTTTGTGAGTTCAAGGCCAGCCTGGTCTACAGAGTGAGTTCCAGGACAGCTGGGGCTACAGGGAGACCCTGTCTCAAAAAGACCAAAAAAAAAAAAAAAAAAAAAAAAAAAAAAAAAAAAAAAAAAAAGAAAAGAATGAAAAAAAGGGGTTCGAACATCATTATGAAGATTGAAAGGAATGGATAATTTAAATAAGACTTTTTCACCTGTTATGACTGGTGGACTACATTTAAACACATCTCGTGGAAAAATATCTGGTAAAGGCGATTGGCCTTAATGCTAGGATGGAGGGATCCAAAAAAATAGACCATAAATGGCATCTGGAGCTGAAGGTGAGGGGGTGTGGTGGAGGTGATTCGGGAAAAGGCGGCTGGGTGTGCAGCCAGCAGGGACGGCGCTGTGTTGGGCGTGAGCAAGAGCATACGGAATCATGGCTGCGGATAACGACACGAATATATAACTGAGAATTGTGAAACTCAATGATCAGGCCCGCTCATGTAATAAGGAGCAGATGTCATTATATGTATGTCGTAAGAGTATTCACAGAGTTAGTAGATTGACAGGGAGGCCATACAAGAGGATCGAGACAGCGGAAATAGTTCGACTTGTAAATAGGCAGACCAAATTCCGATCAGAAAAGGGATCTCGATATAGGCGTTCACAAATCAAGAGATTTAGAGTATACGGTTCTTCACCACGCCAGAAGCAACACTCATTCACCTGTGGTGGGATTAGCCACAACTCTTGTTTCCCCTATGGAAAGCCAGTTGGAAGAACTCTTAAAGACTAAAAAATCAACCATACCCATTTGACCCAATCATATCCACTACTAGGTATAACCCACAGGATTCATCCTATACGAGAAGTAAGTGCACAAGCCATTGTTATTGTGTCTCTTTTTCACAATAGAGACGAGCCTGGAACACAGCTAGGTAGATTAAATGAAGATGTGGTACATTTATATACAATGGAAGTTCTATGCAGCAATGACGGACATCTGAGAATTTGTAGTGATGGATGGATTATCCCTCATTTTGGTTCTAACACACCGAAATCCCTTATATGGTAAGTCAAGTGGTAATTGGTCAGTAAAGCTTGTCAGTAAACATTGACTGTTATCGGCCTGTGATGTAGCTTGAAGTTTATGTCTCTGTTTTCCCTCAGTTCTAAGATTTAGTAGAAAGAACAAATCGGCCTTTTTAAGTACATTAAGGTATGCCTCAACTTGCTATGTAATTTAAGGATGTAAAGTTACGGGTTTGGGGGGGGCTGTTGGGGAAGGGTTGGGTATTATTTGGACAGGATCTCCCTTAGTCCCAGCTTGCCTGAGCTGTTGCTGCTAGTAGACCACGTCTGCTGACCCAGGGGATCCCCTGCTTGCCTCCCACTGCTGGGTTACAGGCATGTAACACCACACATGGCCAACAGTTTGTTTTTTACCTTATTCAAGCTTACAGTTAAACTATGAATACCCTAAATATGTTTTGCAATTAACATGTAGTTTACATTATAGACTTTGTAAATTTGCTATGTGTAAGGAGTATAAAAAAAAAAAAAAAAAAAAAAAAGCTGAGTAGAATCATGAACATCAAAGGCTGGGATAGATGCTCCCAAAGTACAGAGTTGAAGGGTTGCTTAGAGTACTGGAGTGCAAGAAGACTGTGACATGCTTCAAGCAGAAAACACATTGTTTTATAAGCTTTGTTCAAAGCATAAAGTACAGGCTCTCGGCTGTGACTTTGTTGCTTGCTAATTAAGTACTGAATAAGGTTAAGGTGTCTTTATAACAAAGCATACATAAAGCAAGGTTGTAAGGGGATGGCTTCATACAATAGAAGCAGGAAATGAGAAGTTATTGATAAAAGCTATAAAATTTTAGTTACACTGAGCAAACCCTGAGAATCTAATATGCAACGTGATTGCCATAATGAACAATTTTGTAGTGTATGCTTGCCTTACTCTAAGAGAATTGATTTTAAGTGTTTTCACCAAAAAGAAATAAAATGGTTGGTTACATAGTGATTGATTGGTTGATTGATTGATTTACTGGATTGATTGATTGATTGATTGATAAGATTTTGTGACCAGAGACCTCAGAACTCACCTCTGTAATTCTTTAAGGAATATTACTCCAATATTTGATAATACAATGTTTAAGGAAACTTTAGAAGTCATAATTAGCATAAATGACAACCATGTGTATATAGTTTTAATGTTATTATTTGATTTAAAAACAAATTCAATAAAACTTGTTTTTTTTTAAAAAAAAAAAAAGACCATACATTACAGGATCCTTAAAGACTATTTTTGTTTCCTTCCTGGCATTGGGGTTAAACTTTAGACTCTGAGTAAATATTGGCTAAACTGTGAAAAACCTTCCTCCTCCTCAACTTTGTTTAATCAGAGGAAGGAGGAAATGGGTTGAAACTCAGCTTTACAGTGAGTTCTTGTCTGAGAGGAGGTCTAGCTATCTAGGTCTGTATGGATACCTCCAAAGATGTGAGCCTCAAAGTGTAGATAAATTCACTTCAGAAACAGTAGAAAGAGGTACTTCTATCTGGATGCCAACTAGACAGACAAATAAACCTGATCCCCTTAGTATATGTCACCACCATGGTTTCACTTCCCACAGAAGAGCAGAATTGACAGCTCCAAGTTGCTTAGTAAATGTGTTTTCTAGAGATGTCTAGGAGAAGCCAGCTTCAGTGCCCAAGGTGAAGTGGAAATTGGCATTCTAACCAATTTACATCTGACATTGCAGGCTAAGTGCTTAGCACTTCACACAGGTGTGTGCGCGTGCACACACACGCGCGCACATGTGTGTGTGTGTGTGTGTGTGTGTGTGTGTGTGTGTGTACAGGTGCATGCCTCAGGTCTGACATAGCAAATCAAGGGAGCAAGGCAGTAGAAGGCACAGCTCTGGGAGTAGTGAGAAGAGCAGAGATGGCCCTGGTGACAAGGACAGGCGAGTGTGAAGAAGAGCTGCCCTTGATGCCACAATGGAGGTCTGGAGTGTGAATTCACAACCACAGGAGTTCTCAACGGAGGGAGGTGCGTGGCTCCCACCACTTTTCCATTGTCTTTTTGATTGTCACACATTTCCATGGCATCCAGATGTTCTATTCTTTTAGCTACCAACTTGGGAAATTACACTATAGTTATTCTCAAAGTTGTCAGAACACTAAACTCAACAATGACAGTTTATAACCCATTTTCTCTAAGTGCTTCATTTTTTTTTCCTCCTAACCCTGATGGGTTGTCATTTACATAAAGAGCACCCTGCTTCTCCAACTCCCTCATCTCCATCTATGTAAAGTTACTCTCCATGGTCACACACATGTAAATAGGATCCTCTATGTATATCTCAAGCGCATTTTATTTTAACTTTTCTATCTTTGTCTACATCTGCTTAAAAACTAGAAATTGCTTTGTGCTTGAAATTTAAATACCTATATTTTGTGACTAAACTATTTAAATTCATTTGCGATCTAAATGTATATATTTTCTGAAAATTGAAGGCTAGTTTAAAAGCCCAACATTATTAATTTTGTGAAAATGCATGTTTTCCTAGCTAAATCAAAAACATGGTGGCATATATTTCATATTTTACAAGTGATTTATTTAAGACTTCCCAGAAAACTCCATCTGTAATTTTTAGTGGCAAGGGAAAGGAGTTCTGCAGTTTAATGCCCTGAGTATTCTTATGGTAATTTCGAAATTGGGAGACTTGGCCACATTCATAAATGGTAACTGTAGAAAATCAGCCACTTTCAAATAAAATACATAGAGAACCTTGAGGATACTTTTGAAAGGAGACTGTTTCTAACAAGTAGGGTTATAGTGTCTATTCCTAAGGTAACGAATGAGGGAACTCTTGTAACACAGTTGCTGTTGCTCTTTTGTATAGACTGCTTGTATTATCTGTCTGCACTGTGCCCAGCACTCTGTGAACTCAATAAATATGCAGTGGTGATAATATTATTACTCAGAATTCACTTAGCACTCTCACATCTTTTGAGTGTCACAATGTTCTGCCTACTAGGTGCAGGGAATTTTAATTTAATGCTTACTTTGAGGCTTAGTGCTTGGAAGTGTAATGACCCTTGTAAGGTAATCCTCTACTCCAGCAGGACATTTTTGGAGCAAAGGCACAGGCTTATCCGAGAGTTCATTAAAAATCAGAGAAACTTGGGCTGGAGAGATGGCCTAGCGGTTAAGAGCGCCGACCGCTCTTACAGAGGACCCGGGTTCGATCCCCAGCACCCACATGGCGGCCAAGAACCGTCCGAAACTCCAATTCCAGGAGAACTCCAGTTCCAGGGGAATCCAACGCCCTCTTCTGACCTCCGCGGCATTGCACGACACGGGTGCACAAACCTACATGCAGACAGTACATTCATACACATACAAAAATAAATAAAATTAAAAAAAAAATCAGAGAAACTTTACTTCCCACACTAAAATTCAGAGGCTCAGCTGACTGGCTTTCCAATCTCTGTCCTCAGGGCTATCTACATCATTGTTTCCCAACACACACACAGAGAGAGAGAGAGAGAGAGAGAGAGAGAGAGAGAGAGAGAGAGAGAGAGAGAGGAGAGAGAGAGAGAGTTTGAGTACAACAAAGATAACTAAACCACTCTAACCATCCTCAATCAAACATGACAGAAGTTGAAAAAGAAAAAACTGAAACAAGTTCTTCATCAACCTTTTTCAACCCAGTGCCATTCAGCACAGTTTAGCAGTGACTAGACTTAGGAGCACCTATCAGTTCCCACCTGTCTTCTCCCAAGAAGCGGAAGCTCTCTGGGCTAAGCAGAGACTGTCCACAGGTAATTGGCATTTGGTGTGCTTTGCTGGTGGCTCAGAGGCTGGGCCCAGGCCCTTTCTCATGCTAGGAAGCCCACCCTGAGCCACATCCACAGCCTCACAGATTGCCTGATGTTGATGTCTTTAGAACTGGCACAATAACTGGCACCCAATGGCCATTCTGGAAGTATTTATAGGAAGAGTAAATAATCTATGAAGTGAAATGCCAACCAATTGAAGAAATCACCATCATGGTTTCTGAGAGAGAGGGGGGTGTTTTTACTTAAATAAGAAAAAGCTATTTTGATTATCTTATTCCTTCTATCGCACCTGGGAATTTACAGGGTAATTAGCCTACCCTAAAATAACTAACTCATCAAGAAATATAATATAGTTCTGGGGGTCTACTTAAATCCATACCAAATCAACATGCATTATCACTGGCTAGGGCCAAGAATCTATGCTACACTGTGTGTCTCTGTGAGAGTACGTAGCAGAAACCACTAAAGAAGAATTCACTGGGGTGCCTGGCTTCAGAAGGTGCCATCTACCACACCACAGAAGGTGGAACAGAGTTGCTTGCCACAGGAAGGGAAACAGGCCCTCAGTGGCAGGATTTCTCTGTTTCCACTTTTATTTCATCTGAGCCCCAGCCTACCAGATTATGCCACCCACTTTCAGGGCTGCTCTCACACCCTGGTTGATCCTCTCTGGAAAAGTCTCCATAGACATCCAAATGTAGGCATGTTAATCTACATACTTCTCAATATAGTAAATGTGGTAATCACGCTTTGCCATCACTCGGCCTGCGGTGACAAAGGAAATAACTAGAAGCTGACTTCAAGGCATACACCTGCACATCTGCATGGATTTTCTACTGCATAAAACATCAAAACACATTCAACATTCCTCTAAAATATTTATAGATATCAAACACTGATTAACTGTGGACAGTGTACAACAGAACTCCATGTGCAAGTGTGAGAACCAGCTTACCTGCCGTCACATTCAGGGCTGGACTTATGGGGAGGAAGAGATAAGAGGGACAGTGTCAAAGAGAAGACCCAGGTCCCAGAACAGACACAAGGAGGGCTGAAGGTGGCACCCTTGGGAGACAGTGATGAGAGGAACCTGGCCGACAAGGAAAGTGAGAATGGGAACAGGAGATCGTCACAGCTGGACTCTAGAGACGATGAAGGGGCTCAGAGGCTGGAGAAGGTGCCTTGAGCCTGAGGTCCAACTGCTGGAGGCCGGGCCATGTGTGAGGGTCTCACCATCCCACCCCCAGCAAGTACACCAGCAACATAAGAGTGGTATGAGAACAGGGCCCAGCTCTGTGAATGGACAGGGTTGGGAGGGGACAAACTTAGTCATAGTCTGTCCCACAGAGGTCAGAGGTGGGCTCCGCCAGCTCCGCACAGACACCCGGGTCCCCCGCTCCACTGTGTTCCTTCTCCTGTGAAGTCTGTGGCCCTCTTGCCAGCTACCCCTCACCTTCCTTTTTCCTCATTCTCACACTGTCTGATCTCAGGGGAAAAGAAGGCCTGGGTAAGCATTTCCTGGACAAGCAGGAAGGTTGTTTTTCATTCATTTGATTGTGGGTTTATGCATTTCAATGTTGCTCATTGTGCTGGATAGCTTTAGTGTCAACTTGACACACCTGGGTTGAGGGAGCCTCAATTGGGGAATTGGCTCCATTGGATTGGCCTGTGGCCACATCTGTGGAGTATTGTCTTGATTGTCAAGCAGTGTGGGAGGGCCCAGCGCACAATGAGTAGTGCCACCCTGGGCAGGTGGTTGTGTACTGTATAAGAAGGCAGGCTGAGCATGGGCCAGGGGAGCAAGCCAGTAAACAGCATTCCTCCATGGCCTGTGCTTTAGCTCCTGCCTCCAGTTTCCTGCCCTGAGTTCCTGCCTTGGGCTTGCTAAGTGATGAACTGTGACCCAGGAGATGTGAGCTGAATAAACCCTTTCCTCCCCAAGTTGGTGTCAGTTAGAGTGTTTTGTCACAGTAATGGAAGACAAACTAGAACAGAAATTGGTACCAGGAGTGGGGTATTGCTGTGACAGACCTGACCTTGGTGTTTTGGGGAAGGATTGTGGAGGCATTTGGAAGTTTGGGCTGGGAAGATCATTGAATGCCTAAAGATCATTGCTGTGGAGCTTGGAGCAGTTTTGCTGAAGGATTTGTAGAAGATGGAGCCCTGGCTTGTGAAGTTTCTAGTTTCAAAGGGGAACAGAGATCATCAGAACTGTGTAACCTGTGGGTTCTGGTCAGCTGGGGCTGAAGAATCAGCTGTAAGTAACAAGAGACCAGAACCTAAAGTGAATTCTTTGTTGTACTGGGACAATTGATGCTGGTTAGCTGGGGCTGAAAAATTAGCTGTAAGTAACAAGAGACCAGCATCACTGTGGTGAAATCTTCTGGGAAGAATTTCTTCAGGGTCAGCACACAGAAGCTGTGTTCCAGAAGGAGCCTGAGCCTCCATTCAAGCCAGAAGCAGGACTTGGTAGTGTGTAAGAGTCTCCTATATGGTTCTGGTGTTGAAATTTGAGGGGGTCACAGAGAGCAGCCGAGGCTTGTCACTGTGAGAGGTCAGGAAAGACCATTGGTAGAAGTGCACCTCGGTTGCAGTGAAGACCCCAGGATTGCAGGGGTTATGGAGAGAAGCTGAGGGTTTGGACCAGGAGAGGTCAGAACAGACCATTGGTGAAGGTGCTGCCTCAGTTTCAGTGGCGACCCCAGCTTTTTGGAGATGCCAGGACCATGGGATGACCACCAAGAGCAGCAGCAGGTGTGAACTGGAGTCTGCCTGGGCCTGCGAGATGGGGAGCTGCCGAAACCCTTTGGAGCCCAGAAGATCGTGAGTGAGTCCCAGGTGTCCAGCCTTGAGCTACTTGCTGGACTTAGGTTTTGTTTGAGAGTGCCTGATTCTTCCCTTTGAAATAAGACAGTACTTGTTTTGGATTTTACAGCAGCCCACAGTTAAGAGACTTTTAACAGACTGTGAACTTTTAAGTGTTTGGACATTTTAAGGACTGTGGGGCTTTTAAGGTTGTACTGTCTTAGGTTGTGATTAATGTTAACATCATACTTTGGGGATAAGAACTGGAAAGGTGGTGGTTTAATAGTGATGTGTTTTGTGTGTCAAGTTGACAAGGGGTCAATTGTGCTGGATAGCTTTAGTGTCAACTTGACACACCTGGGTTGAGGGAGCCTCAATTGGGGAATTGGCTCCATTGGACTGGCCTGTGGCCACATCTGTGGAGTATTGTCTTGATTGTCAAGCAGTGTGGGAAGGCCCAGCCCACAATGAGTGGTGCCACCCTGGACAGGTGGTTGTGTACTGTATAAGAGGGCAGGCAGGGGGCTGGAGAGATGGCCTAGCGGTTAAGAGCACCAACTGCTCTTGCAGAGGACCCGGATTTGATCCCCAGCACCCACATGGCGGCTGAGAACCGTCTGAAACTCCAGTTCCAGGGGAATCTGACACCCTCTTCTGACCTCTGCAGCATTGCACGACACAGGTGCACAAACCTGCATGCAGACAGTACATTCGTACACATACAGAAACAAATAAAATTAAAAAACAATTAAAAAAAGAAGGCAGGCTGGGTATGAGCCAGGGGAACAAGCCAGTGAACAGCATTCCTCCATGGCCTGTGCTTCAGCTCCTGCCTCCAGGTTCCTGCCCTGAGTTCTTGCCTTAGGCTCCCTGAGTGATAAACTGTGACCCAGAGATGTAAGCTGAATAAACCCTTTCCTCCCTAAGTTGGTGTTGGTCAGAGTGTTTTGTCACAGCAATGGAAGACAAACTAGGACACTCATATTCTTGAAGCTCTTTATTTTATATATTTATTTATTTCTTTATTCATTTATTTAAATGCATTGTCGGCATGTAGGTCTGTGCACCCATGTCATGCAATGCCACTGAGGTCCGAAGAGGGCATCGGACTCCCCTGGAACTGGAGTTCTACTGGAATTGGAATTACAGATGGTTCTTAGCTGCCATGTGGCCATGCTCCCTTCTCTATCTTTCTTATTTCTAAACATCTGAACTAGGCTTGGATCCTGAGCAGTTCAGTTTTCTTCCTTAGCTGTATGCTTTCTGGGGTCATGTTGTCTGAGCACGTTGCCCCAAGGAATTGCTATTGTGGAGAGTCACTTGGGCAAGGCCTGCCCTTCATGATGCCATGGTGAACTAAGGCTCTTACAGAGAAGAGCAACTGACAAAATATTTGTATAGCAGAGGAACCCATTGTCACAGTGGTATCCGTGGAGAGAGACTGATGGCTGTTGGTTCTGGCTGCCCATGCTTACAGTGATGATTCTGCCACATAGCGCTGAATGATCTACAAAAACTATTATTTCATAATAGAATCATAATTCAATAAGAATGTTGCTTAGTAGATCCAAAGGAGAAAAGCATGTTGATAACTACAACAGCCATCAAGTAGACCTGTTTGCCTTGTAGCAGGGGACCTTCTTCAGCTCCTCCGCTAAGAGCATCTTAGGGCTGTGGGTGTACAGAGCACCTCCCAAAGGTGAGTGGTCTTGCCCGCCCTTGAAGATCTGTCAGAAGTCATCATGACTCACCCCCAAAAACGAGATCGTTAAGTAAGTCATTAGAATGTCAGAATCACCAGGAAAGGCTTTGTCAGCCAGATGACAACTCACTGTGATACCTAGGCATTTGAAGGGGCTGAAAACAAGGATGTTGTAGGAGAGGGCACAGGAACACAATGGAAGGTTTGTTTCTCATTGTATGACAAATCTTTTTTCCTCTCTTACTCCTGTCCCGTGCTTTGACTACTGCTTTTTTCTCAAAATTGATTTCAGTTCCTTTCTAAAGATAGACCTTGAAAGACTAGGATGTACTCCTCCTGTTTCTAGTGTGGTAGGGACTGGGGCAGACAAAACGTGGTCACCTTCTGAAGACCAGAGAATCTTGTTGAGGCAGAATGGTCACCATGATCTTCCTAGGAACATTCGCTGGTAACTGGGAGGGTGCTCAGCCAGATCTGGCTGTGCATTGAGCCACCGATGTTCACAGCTCTTTCTAGAAAGAGGTGGAGACTCTTCCCATACTCTGTCTCAGTGGCTTGATCGCTACAGCCCTCAGCACATACGGAAGTGACACTTCCCAGGCTGACCTCAAGGAAGCCCCCTCTCTGTCCTGACTGTCCTTGTCATCACCCTGACCTACTTTCATGTCCTTCCCAGAGACTCTTTGCTATCTATCACATGTGTCTCCAGCACTTAGCACCTAGAATCACTTTTTTGTTTGCTTTGTTTATTCCAT
The DNA here is from genome assembly GCA_009823505.1 of Rhizomys pruinosus. Classification (NCBI taxonomy): domain Eukaryota; kingdom Metazoa; phylum Chordata; class Mammalia; order Rodentia; family Spalacidae; genus Rhizomys; species Rhizomys pruinosus. The sequence goes on from VZQC01000962.1 coordinate 5,725,167, forward strand.
GTTTATTTCTCTGCCTTCTTCAGACCATAAACTCAGCAATGGCTAAAAACAAGTCTATGTTGTTTTCCACTGATTCCCCAGCTTCTCGATCAGTGCTGGGCACATGGTAGGAAATATTTGTGAATGAGTGAACTTCCACAGGTGTTTTGCTGTATGAGATCCGGAGGCTTATGGTCCCCCCAGGGCAGCTGTACTATAGGTGACACCAACAAGCCCCCCCCCCCACTTCTCATCAGTGTAAGCTGGAGGGATGGCTGGGGAATGTGAGCCTTCTATATTTGCTGAGTTCTGAGTTAAATCCCTGTGTCTCCACTGATCTGGGGGATCTATGGGAGCCATATGCAAGAGGCAGGCTGTTCTAGTTCCAGGAAGTAAGTTACGTGTTCTGAGCCTGAGTCTTTCAGAATCTGCTTTACTACTCTGTTGTTACACTGCATACCTATCTCCAAATAGTTTACAAAAGTGTTGCTCAATACAGCCTCCTCTTTCTAACTCACAGCTTTGAGGATAGAGCACAGTGCATCTCAGCATTCAGAACTGGGGATGAATTCTTCCTCCTGTGTTAGGTGAGGACATCAGCCACCTATGACAGAATCAACTGTTAGCTGTAAATCATGGTAGCTTCCTGTGCCTGAGATTGTCTTCTGTTATCCTTACAGAATATGTATATTCATATATATATATATATATATATATATATATCATTATATATTTTTCATCTGTAGATTTTTATATAATTCTCAAATTTTCTTTGGAAGTAGGCATGGTTTTAGTAATTCAGACCTTATCTCTCAATGGGCTCTAGAATCCACCCACCACTTATTTTCAGACTCTGTGATTACTGCATATGGGTGGAAAATATGTATCCATATTTTATTTTTTAATTTTCATTTTTTATTGATGCTTTGTGTATTTCATACATCATTTTCCAATTCAGTTCAGGCATATTTCCCTTTCCCTTCCCCCCACCCCACCCCATCCCAGATCATGCATTCTGCCATAACTTTCCTGCATCTTTCTCTGTTTTTTTTCATTTTTTGGCAATAAGTGATAATTTATGAGTACAAGCATCCTTCATGTAAAACCAATTTGCAAGCATTTGTGCCCAAACCCACACAGCTCATGGGTCCCACCATCCAGCAGGGGGGGGCTTGTATGTTCAATCAAGTTGATCAAATGAGTGTCCAGACTATATTGTTGTAGTTTCACCATTCACCCCAATCGCAGCCCTTACATTCTACCACGCCCCCTCTTCTGCAGATTGTTCCCTGGACTTAGAAAAGGGGCACAGGTGGATGAGAAGCAAAACAGTCTACTTTCTCTAGAGCTGTTGTCTTGGACTCTGGTCAATTCTGGCTGTTTCCTTTCATGGGCTGACAGTTTGTCCAGGAATAACCTTTCGATCCTACTAATGAAGCACAAGCAATTAGATATATAGGTATTTAAACAGTACTAATTGTTATGGTAGGTTACTTTGGTATAGACACAGATGTTTGGATGGTATGTTAATCCATGAATTATATTTTTTTCTGTTAAGTATGACAGGGTCTTGCTGTGGCTTATAACATCTCCTAACCATTAGAGGATGTAAGCTTGTGGCATCAGTCATGGGTTATTCTTCCAAGGAGAGAGCTAATAGCCAATTCGATTTGGGATATACAGGCATATGGCTGCCACTGCTACACAGTATTTCCAGGCAGGTAAGGTGTAGCTGGTGCTGACAGAGGAGTCTTGCTTGACTCAAGGAGACCTATATTTGCTTTATTGGTTTAGTGGCCTTTGGTAACACTCTCTGGTATTCCAGAGACCATCTATACACTTGCAAGTGTGGTCTCAATACATCTTTCCTGCCCATGTGTACATCAGGTCTTTGACAGCAGGGCCTTATCGCCTCTCTTTTTGCAGGTATCCCAGTTTGGAGGCAAGGAGCCTTTACCTTTTGTGGGGGCTTGGATCCCTTGGCCAACATCTCCTTGGTAGAATAATCCATTGCTGATGTCAGAGCTCCTGAATTAATATATTTTGCTTAGGTGCATAGCTTAAGGAGACTTTATTATTATATTTGGTTCTGAACAGGGAATAATCCTTTTCACAGTTCCTATGTCTATTAGTCAGTTAAAGAAGGCAGTTTTACCGGTTTTATAAGAGATTACCTCTATAACAGTTGACTCCAATTTACAGTTGGAGAACGACCTCATGATCATCATATTTCTCCTTGTTCTATGGGGGGAGTGTATCCATATTTTAGAGTAATATAAAACTAAGGGAGGAAAATGTGAATTCCTAAACATAAAAAAGACTGAGAGAAAGATGTAGGACATTTATGGCAGAATGTATGATCTGGGGTGGGCAGGGGGGAAGGGAAAGGGGACTATGCCTAAATTGAACTGAAAATGATGTCTGAAATACACAACACATCAATAAAAGCAAAAATAAAAAATAAAAAATAAACTAATTCAGACCTTATTTCAGAGAAATATTGCAAAAAATCCAGAGGAGAACGTACTATCCAGGTATCCAGGGTCCTCTGTCCAGGGAGACCTGGGGCACAGGGCAGGGTAGGAACACTGCCCTCTGCTGCCTCAGCAGTGTGATGTGCCCCCACCCCACAGCTGTCTCATGGCTAATGCCTCTGTTTCTCTGCTCTTCCCTGGCTTTCCCCACACCACAGGGGCTTGATTGATGCTGTTTTTAGCCACAACTTGTGAACTACAGATACCTAGAATTTGAAACAAGCCCACCCCCAGATATGACCTAGAGAATACTTGCTAAGGAGGATTTCATCTTCATCTTCTCTCTATTTAATATAAGGCCTGGACTTTAGGCCCTGAAACCATGGAGAAATAATTGCTGATTGATCTTTGGTGGTGTTTTAATATCTTTAGAACTCTAGGATTGATTATTTTCCTTTACCTAAGGCTCAATACACCAACACTGAAACAAGAAGTCATTCTTCATATAATTGTTTAGCCTGTAATTTAAAATACTTTAAAAATGTAGTACAGGGCTGAAGAGATGACTCAGTGTTTAAGAACACTGGCTACTCTTGCAAAGGACCCAGGTTCAGTTCCCAGCACCCACATGGTGGCTAACAATCATCAGTAACTCCAGTTCTAGGGGCTCTCATGTCCTCTTCCTCTTCTGACCTCCACAGGTGTCCCGCAATGTAGGTGCACTTGCACACAGCCTGGCAAAACACTCATACACATAAAAATAATAAATATGAAAATTCAGCTCAGTTAAGTTTTCTTTAGGGAATAGATGGCCACAATAAGTTGAGCTACATGGTTAGTTTCTAGAAAATGAATTTATTTTTCCTTCTTTTCTTCAATCGTGCTGAAAGTATCTTAAGGTAATGAGCTATATAGGTTTGATGAAGTTTCACATTGGGTAAAAGAGTATTAAAAAGTATTTTCTACCATGATTGGACTCTTATTTATTCCATTTCTCCCATCCTTACTTCCAGATTCTGGAAACTAAATTTCTTTCTAACTAAAAAAAAACATTTTCTTCCTCATATTTTATTTTGTGTGTGTGAGTGCATTGCTTGCATGTGTGGCCCTGCCATGTGAGGCCTGTGGATGTCAGAAGAGGGTGTCAGATCCCCTGGGACTAGAGTTTACAGATGGTTATTAGCTACCATGTGAGTGCTAGGAGTCAAACCCACGTCATCTGCAAGAGCAGCCAGTGCTCTTAACTGCCAAGCTGTCTTTCCAGCCCCTCCTTTTCTAACTTTTAAATAGTAGCTGGAATTTCACTCACAGCCTTCTAAAGTTCCTTGGATTTTGCATTTTAATTAAATATTATTAAACTATATCAATGTTTCTGATTTCGAGTATGATAAATGAGCTCCTGTAGCTTACCCTTTGAACTCTGTGTTGGCCATCCTTTGAGCCAGCCATCTTGGGATTCCTACAGCAATCCAGGATTGCAGCTGGGTTTTAGGGTAAAGGTACACACAGCATGGTCATGAAGTGGCAGGATAAGAGTAGTGAAGGAAACATTACTATGAACTGAAATAGAAAGTCAAAGGAGATCACTGACTACTAGATAAAAATGTAAACTAACAGCTGTGTTGCTTCCAGGGTTATGCAAGTGTGCAAAATTAGTATGATCATCACAGTCTGTAAGTTTACAAAGAACATTTTCATTGCACACATTCGATAGGTAGATGACTGTTATAGCTTGTAAATAAATAATGGTGATTTTAAAAAGCTGTGTCTAGGGCTGGAGAGATGGCCTAGCGGTTAGGAGCGCCGACGCTCTTGCAGAGGACCCGGGTTCGATCCCCAGCACCCACATGGCGGCCGAGAGCTGTCTGAAACTCCAATTCCAGGAGAACTCCAGTTCCAGGGGAATCCGACACCCTCTTCTGACCTCCGCAGCATTGCACAACATGGGTGCACAGACCTGCATGCAGACAGTACATTCATACACATACAGAAATAAAATTAATAAAAAATAAAAAAAAAATTTTTTTTAAAAGCTGTGTCTAGGTGAAGGATAGACATAATGGTCTGATTTGCAGATAATGGTGACAGTGATTGTAAGTAACTGTCAGCTGAAACAAGCAGCAACTGTGGTCTCCAGAGCAAATGGCAACCCCCCTCCCCTAGGAATCCAATCAGAGTTTCTGTCTGTGCCTTCCTCTGCTCTTATGAGATGCAGATTCTCCCTCCTGGCTATGCTGCTGAGCAGGCAATGCTGGGCTCCATTGCAATGGAGCGGGGGCTGTTCTCAGAAGGTATAGAGTATGAAACGGATGCATCCGGGGCTCGGCTGCATGCAGTGGTTCTTGGTGCCTGAACCATGGCATTCCTCTGCAGCGCCCCATGTGCTGGTCGCTGGGCCACTGTTGTCTGCATTAGCTCCTGAAGACATTGAGAGGAAACAGGAGAGGAAGGACGGGGAAGGAAGACATGGACAGAAAACAGGAGAGGAAGGACGGGGAAGGAAGACATGGAGAGAAAACAGGAGAGGGAGGAGGGGGAAGGAAGATATGGAGAGAAAACAGGAGAGGAAGGAGGGGGAAGGAAAACATGGAGAGAAAACAGGAGAGGAAGGAGGGGGGAGGAAGACATGGAGAGAAAACAGGAGAGGAAGGAGGGGGGAGGAAGACATGGAGAGAAAACAGGAGAGGAAGGAGGGGAAGGAAGACACGGAGAGAGAACAGGAGAGGAAGGAGGGGAAGGAAGACACGGAGAGAAAACAGGAGAGGAAGGGGGAGAAGGAAGACATGGAGAGGAAACAGGAGAGGAAGGAGGGGAAGGAAGACATGGAGAGAAAACAGGAGAGGAAGGAGGGGGGAGGAAGACATGGAGAGAAAACAGGAGAGGAAGGAGGGGAAGGAAGACATGGAGAGAAAACAGGAGAGGAAGGAGGGGGAAGGAAGACATGGAGAGAAAACAGGAGAGGAAGGAGGGGGAAGGAAGATATGGAGAGAAAACAGGAGAGGAAGGACGGGGAAGGAAGACATGGAGAGAAAACAGGAGAGGACAGAGGAGGAAGGAAGACATGGAGACTGCTTTCCCAAGTTTCTGCTCACTGAGCTGACTGGAGCCACCACCAAAGGCCTTGCTAGGCACCACTCTAAAAGTTATTGTTTAAGATGTTACTTTTCTTTAATTTATGAATTAAACAGTTACTAAAATGCCTGCTTTATAGCATTCTAAATCACTTCATGAACCTTACTAACCTGCCAAATAGGGTAAATAGAAGCATTGGATGGAGTTTTGACAGCTGTGACAAGCTCTGAGATGTTTGAATCAGAGTTTTCCTTTTATGAGTTGATAGCAACATTTAAGGATTTTCAAATCCTCAAAATAAAGGGACACTGTTTCTTAATCTTTTTTTTTACAGTCATATCTAATACTCAGCCAAGCAAATTTCAGGTAATCTGTAAAGTTTTCATAAGTAGAACTGACTTTGGAAAGATGTGGAACAATCAAACCAATAGCGAATGGTAAAATTGTTCATTAACGATTATAAAAATATGAATCTTAAACAAGCATTGGATATGTGTGTGCTTATATTTTTATACATGTGTTTCTGTATATCATTGTTAAAATCCTAACTTCTAAATGTTTCAAATGATATTTATGGAATGGATAAACTTTCTGATATCTGAATCAAGTCCTTCACAGGTGACATCATAAAACTTAGCATGTAACTTGCCAAAAGCACCAAGTTAAGGTCAAAAGGTCATGCTTGTTGAAAACATTAAAATTATTTTTATGGAATCCCACAGAAACACTTCATGGCCCAAATCCTCCCTTTGCAAATGCAGGCTCATTTGTTGTTGCCTGGTAAGTGCAACCTGTGACTGAAGGCTTGTGTCAGCTGGGTACCAGAGGAGTCCATCTGAGAGTGAGACGGGTTCAGACAGTGAGTGGGAACAAGACAGGGATCCCTCAAGACAGCAGCAGATGCCTAAGTCTATCCTACCGTTAAATCTGTTCAGTAGAAGTGTAAGTTTCTCTCTGACTCTTAACTCTCAATAAAGTAAACATTCATGAAAACAAAAAGTTCTTAAGGGGCTCAAATGGTTAAGAGCACTGACTGCTTCTGCAGACTCAAGTTCAATTCCCAGTACCCACATGGTAGCTCACAACCATCTCTGTGGGCCCTAGGCATAGAGATAGTACTGCACATACATACATGAGGCAAATACTCTTACACATAAAATAATAAACAAATATTTAAAATACTGTTCTTAAGACCAAATAAAACAATAGTCATCTAAAACCTCCCTGATAGGTTTAAAGCTGCTCACTGCCCAATTTAATATGAATTTCTATTAGCTTCATAAACAGTTACAGGAAAGAAATGTTTTGGTAAATTTAGCACATTGATTTTTGGCAAATTGGCTTCTGGCAAACCGGTCATTTTGTATATTGTTTATTTCAACATATTGATTTTTTTTTTTAGTGCTCTGGCTTTCTTCTGATATCTTGTGCCCTCAGAGAACAAACTAGATAAGCAAAGATTCATTAAAAATATATCTATCAAGTGCCACCACACACTGGCTGGGAAACTGGTGCAGAGTGGTGACAGGGTTGGGCGGTGCCCTTGAGCTCCTGGGAAGACAGGAATTAAATGGAGGTGCAGCAAATAATTATGTAGAGTTTTGATAAACACTTAAAGAATACAGCAGGGTAAGAGATAAGAGTGTCGAAGAGGAGAAGGTGGTGAGTTTGTAATGGAAAATCTGCAGAGTAGAAAATGCAGGCTCCATGTGTGGACACAGGCAAGAAGCCTGGAGTTGACAACTGGTTATGTGGCCAGGCAGTAGGTAGAGTGGTTGAAGGAAGACACAGACCAGGGCCAGGGCTGTGGGTAAAGTTCTGCGTGTGCTGACACGCCTGACAATCTCGAGTGTTCACCTCCTGCAGGGTTCTCCTGTATCTTTCTCATATGTTCTTCATTTGTTGTTTGCCTTTAAAGAGACACCTCAGACTCCCTACCTATTCCCAGCTAGACCGCTCTGTAACAATATGTTCTAAGCATAGCTTAGGTTGTTATTTTATTATGGAGGCTTTTGTTTTGCTTTTGTTTTTGTCTTAGAACAAGAGGTATGGAGGCAGATGATATTACTAAGTAGCAGTTGGAGAACAGCACCTGTAAGGAAGATTTACACACCTCCAAATACCAGGAGTGCTCCTGGAACAGGCCAACAACAACCCCTTCCAGTTCTGCCTTAGAACTGGTCTGGGGACTTGGGGGCGCGCGCCTTTAATCCCAGCACTCGGGAGGCAGAGGCAGGCAGATCTCTGTGAGTTCAAGGCCAGCCTGGTCTACAGAGTGAGTTCCAGACCAGCTGGGACTAAAGGGAGACCGTGTCTCAAAAAAATACCAAAAAAAGAAGTGGTCTGGGCTCCTTCCCACTGAAGGACACAGCATACAGATCTCATACATTCTGGCTTCGGACTTGGAGAAGCGGCTCCACCAACTGATGGAGATCTACTTCTTCCTGGTACCTTACACAACAAGCCACTGTCATTCCCTTGCATCTGCAGTAATGAAAATTTCCTGCTTTCTGATCCTTAAAGATTTCTGAGGAGCCTTAGAATTATTCTTTAAAGATATTAGGACTGTGAGAGGACCCTCCCCCCAACGACTCCCTCCCTTCACATCGCCAGCTCCACAACTTGTGTTTTTGGTTTGTTCTCTTTTTTGTTTTGACAATTTCTTAATTATAAGCAATGTATTGTGATCATAGTCCCCTACCCTATCACCTTCCTTATATTTTAAACAAGTCAAGGATGATGCCTACAGTGTAACTGTCTGGGTAGAATTTCCTATTGGGTTACAGATCATGAGTCCCAGGGACCCACTATTTCCCATCATATTTTCAGAACACTCTCCCTTCTGCCCTCTGTTTTACCTTTGCCACTGATCAAAGGATCCATTTTTTTCACCCATTCAATTCATGCTTGCATGCCCAGGAAGGTGTAAGTGCAACCTGTGACTGAAGTAAGAGAAAACAGGAGAGGAAGGAGAATAATTTCAGGAATAAAATGCGGGACAGAGTCAAGACAATAGATAACAATTTTGCACAGAGAATGCTGAATGCCATAGCAATCTGATTCACAGAGCCAGAACTTTGGAGGTTAAGCCACAACCTGTCCTTCTCTAAGTGGAATGGAGTCTAATTTTTTTTCTTTTTTTAATAATAAGTAATAAGTAATGAATACAAGCATCCTTCATGTAAAACCAATTTTCAAGCAGCCATGCCCAAACCCATACAGCCCAAGCCCTCCATTGTCCAGCTGGAGGGGCTTGTATGTACAGTCATGTGGATCAAATAAGAGTCCAGTCTATATTTCTGTAGTTTCATAATTCACCCCAATCGCAGCCCTTACATTCTGCCACACCCCCTCTTCCGCAGATTGTTATCCATCCCTCACACACTCTCATTCTACAGGCAGTGTGCATGTATGTCTTCTTTGTGGTCAGGGATACAAAGATGAGTAAGATGTGTTTATCCCTTCAAATGAATTGTGTGTTGGTAGAGTAAATGTCAACAGGAGACAAAGCCCCTGGGGCTGTCTGGTGAGTTCCCTGAGATGACCAACGATCATGGTGCAGAGGGTGAAGGCTCAGGTGGACCAACTTCCCCAGAAATTCCTACTCAATTTCATGGTAAAAATGATCGAAGGTTGGCGTTGGCAGTAAACTGAGCAGGAGTTGCAGACACAGGGAGCACTTGTTGGGAGACAGACAGTCGGCTGGAGGCTGTGGGAGGGAGACATGGAAACCAGAAGGAGAAAGGGACAGAGGGGATTTGAACAGTAGACACCACGGCAAGGAGACGGGTGTGAACAGGCTTCGTGTGCCTTGTCAGAGAGTGTGCATCCAATTAACAAATGAATCAAGTAATCCTGTGTTTCAGGAAGTTTTCTGTAAAGACAGGTTAACTGGTAAGATTTGAGTTTTAGTCACCTGTGGCCTGGTTTAAATTTTCAGATCAATTAAAACGGATTGAGTGAGGCAAGGCTGTGTCATCTGTCAAATGATGGAGGGTTTCAGCACCATGCGTGTTTTCATCTGTGTAGGCAAGGGAAAGACCCAAAGCTTGGACAATAGATATGCAACCTTTCCTTCATCGTCACACTGTAGGTACCAGGTCTACCTGGGTGTAATTCCAAAGTCAAGGAAGGAATGAATAACAGACTTCTAAAAGAATCAACCATGTAGAATGGAAGGAGGAAAGCCTCACCTGCAAGCTTAGCTAAATGTAAGTGTGACATCTCTGGGTCACACAAGCAGCCCAGGGTACAGGAAGACAGTGTGGCTTGACGTTAGCACCTATGTCTTAGATACTCAGTAGCCAAAAAAAAAAAAAAAATGAAACTTCACAAGAGGACTCTAGACACACAGGATCGAAGCTTGTGCCAGAAGCTGAAACTGGAGGAACAGATTTGGGAATTCTTGGAATAGAAACAATTATTTAAAGACTACACAAATTCTGCTTGATTTTTAACGTCGGTTTTTGAGATAAGATTTCTGATGTGGAATACTTGCTTTGGTCTGACATTTAATTAGTGGATTAACAGAGAAGCTGGAAATCATCCATTGGGTATGTTCTACTGCCCAGCACACCAGGATGCCCTGTCTGCCATAACCCTTTTGTGATAAACTGGGACTTTAGAAGTTGTGCTAAGCTTCCCAGCACCCAAAACATTGTCTGCTATTTCAATTTGCTTTGTTTTATTTGGGAGGCTAGGGATTGGGCCCAGCCCACACACATGCTAAGTTTGTGCTGTTCCATCTATCTATGCCCCCACTATGTCAACAAATAAGAAAACATGACTAGATACTTGTGATCTGAGTTGCTACTAACTGGGCCCTCTCTTGGAGTCAGCCTTGCTCTTCTAAAGAAAGAACAGCTTCTAGAGGGAGAGAGAAGCCACGTCAAGGTCCTTTGGTGTTGCTCATGTCTTTGGAAACCCCATGGTAAGCCCTAATGTGTATAAGGTGCTAGATTAAATTGTGGGGAGACAGCACCCAGCATGTCAAACAATCACATTGAGTGTGGAAAAGGGTCAAATAGAAGTCTCTAGAAAGTTTGTAAAGCCCTAGAGGCAACAGAAAAGTCCTTGTGCAGGACCACAGAGTGAACCTAGGTTCACAGTATAATCACATCTGAAATCAGCCCTAAGGCTGGACCACAGAGTAAAACTAGGCTCACAGTGTAATGACATCTAAACTCAGCCCTAAAGGCTGGTCCACAGAGTAAAACTGGGTTCACTGTAATCACGTCTGAACTCAGCCCTAAAGGCTGGACCACAGAGAAAAACTAGGCTCACAGTGTAATCACATCTGAAATCAGCCCTAAGGCTGGACCACAGAGTAAAACTAGGCTCACAGTGTAATGACATCTAAACTCAGCCTTAAAGGCTGGTCCACAGAGTAAAACTAGGTTCACAGTAATCACGTCTGAACTCAGCCCTAAAGGCTGGACCACAGAGAAAAACTAGGCTCACAGTGTAATCACATCTGAGCTCAGCCCTAAGGCTGGACCACAGAGTTAAACGAGGTTCAGAGTGTAATCACATCTAAACTCAGCCCTAAAGGGTGGACCACAGAGTAAAACTAGGTTCACAGTGTAATCACATCTGAACTCAGCCCTAAGGCTGGACCACAGAGTAAAACTAGGCTCACAGTATAATCACATCTGAGCTCAGCCCTAAGGCTGGACCACAGAGTAAAACTAGGCTCACAGTGTAATCACATCTGAGCTCAGCCCTAAAGGCTGGACCACAGAGTAAAACGAGGTTCACAGTGTAATCACATCTGAAATCATCCCTAAAGGCTGGACCACAGAGTAAAACTAGGTTCACAGTAATCACATCTGAACTCAGCCCTAAAGGCTGGACCACAGACTAAAACGAGGTTCACAGTATAATCACATCTGAGCTCAGCCCTAAGGCTGGACCACAGAGTTAAACGAGGTTCACAGTGTAATCACATCTGAGCTCAGCCCTAAGGCTGGACCACAGAGTAAAACTAGGTTCACAGTGTAATCACATCTGAAATCAGCCCTAAAGGCTGGACCACAGAGTAAAACTAGGCTCACAGTGTAATCACATCTGAACTCAGCCCTAAGGCTGGACCACAGAGTAAAACTAGGCTCACAGTGTAATCACATCTGAGCTCAGCCCTAAGTCTGGTCCCCTTTCTCCTGAAGTTAGGTGAGAACTACAGTCTCATCATCATGGTAGTGTTCCAGAAAATGGAGTTAATTAATTTTTAAAGCAATGTGCTTGTTTCTTTGAAACATTGTAAGTGTTCAAAAATGAAGGGGAAATGGGTGGTTATTTGCCAGATAGGCAAGGAGAAATGGGAATAAGTGTGAATACTCCAGGCAGAAGCAACAAGGTGGCTGTGTGTGCAGTCACAGGTAGGAGAAGGGTGCTCATGGAGCATGTGTCTATTGGAGGATCACAGTGAAATGTTGGCAGATGGGCTGCCTGGTAAGATGATCTCAGACCCTTCAGAGGGGACCCTGAGTTGTGCACATGGCAGGACAGAGGTCCTGATCTGAGTCTATTTAAGCATGAAAGGGGACCTAAGGATAAGCACGGCCAAGAGTTGTGTTAGAAATTGTAGGAATTCGTAGCTAATTGAATGTGTTAGCAGTGGACAAAGAGCCCAGAAGCTACCTTGCTGAGGCTCCCACTGACATCACTGACATTGGAGAACACCAGGCTGACTTAGCCTGAGTAGATCTGACCCCATCCTGCAGGAGTCTGGTTCTCTAGTACCCGTACTTGACATACTAGGAAGTATCATGAACTCTTTCAGATCAGGACACTAGGACACTAATAATAGGCATTTTCATGATTATAAAACTGAATTACAGCTTGGAAAGCATAATTATGGATGGGTGGCCTTTCCTGGAAGATGATGTCACTGTCATAGGACAGAGTCAATGGCATTAAGGCCAGTCCATGAGGTTGGTACCACGAACATCATTATTCTTGCAGATTTAATTCTTGAATTCTTAGCTACCTCTAAGGAACACTGTATGCAAACACCTTTGATCATTCCAGATGTATTGAATTCATTGACATGGATTGTTAAAAATGAATAATCAGGAAGATGGGCAGTGATGTATAAGTGCATACTTAGGAGATAGTAGATAGATGTTTGAGACATGGATGCTATGTGATAAAGAGTGGATAGGGATATGACTATAGACAGAAGATAGACAACAGATAGATATGTAATTAGACATATATAGAAAGAGAGATGATAGGTAGATGACAGATTAATGATAAATAGATGATAGATACATACATACATATATAGATATAGATAAATGATAGATGACAGATAATAGATAGGTTTTAGATAGATAGATAAATAGATACAAAATAGATGATAGGTGGATGATAGTGATAGGTAGATAAATGATAGATAGATACACATGGATAGAGATTTTTTTAAACAGGAGGCAGCATAACCACATTATCAACTTCAAAAACCAATGAGTTTTTGGTACATCAGTAAGTACTCAAACTTACACTTATTGCACAGTGGCTGCGTGCAAAGCACTGTGCTGGTCTCCAGGATAACAGGAACATGTGAGCCCCTGTGGCTCTCCTCATTCTTCAGGTGTGAATGCTCCTCTGTGCCCTCTGAATAGGTCACCTGCCGTTTCCTTTGGTTCTGATAAAAATCTCTGTGACTTGAATATTGATACCCACTTAAAGCAGATATGGACTTCAAAGGATCATTTAAGGCGATCTCTTGAGCCCAGCGGCAGGAAGAGGGGAAGACAGGTAGGAACTGGGTGCCTTGGCGAGCTGATTGCTGATCGTTTGGTCCTGCTGTCTTTGGTTTGATTGGCCTTTGTGGCTGTGAGGTTGGAATTGTCCCCCCGGCTGGGATTGAAGGTGTGGTCTTTGGCTTGATTAGATCTAGTGGCTGTGGGGGCGGAGTTATCCTCCCAGCCAGTATTAAAGGCACACTTGTGTGACTCTTGAGATTTGAGATCTCTTGAGCCCAGCGGCAGGAAGAGGGGAAGACAGGTAGGAACTGGGTGCCTTGGCGAGCTGATTGCTGATCGTTTGGTCCTGCTGTCTTTGGTTTGATTGGCCTTTGTGGCTGTGAGGTTGGAGTTATCCCCCCAGCTGGGATTAAAGGTGTGGTCTTTGGCTTGATTAGATCTAGTGGCTGTGGGGGCGGAGTTATCCTCCCAGCCGGTATTAAAGGCACGCTTGTGTGACTCTTGAGATTTGAGATCTCTTGAGCCCAGCGGCAGGAAGAGGGGAAGACAGGTAGGAACTGGGTGCCTTGGCGAGCTGATTGCTGATCGTTTGGTCCTGCTGTCTTTGGTTTGATTGGCCTTTGTGGCTGTGAGGTTGGAGTTATCCCCCCAGCTGGGATTAAAGGTGTGGTCTTTGGCTTGATTAGATCTAGTGGCTGTGGGGGCGGAGTTATCCTCCCAGCCGGTATTAAAGGCACGCTTGTGTGACTCTTGAGATTTGAGATCTCTTGAGCCAGCGGCAGGTGCCGGGGCGGGGCTGAAGAAAAGCCCCCCTCCCCCGCCAACTGAGATTAAAAAGAAGCATCTGAAGGAGGAAAAGCAAAAGCAGCGCTTCCAACACAGTGAAAGAGGATTCAGGATACAGGAATATCGGCAAGGAGAAGCACATATGCAGGATCACGAAGAAGAAAATCACTGGAAGGTGCAGGATATCCAGCAGCTTTCTAACCCTATGGATGGCTCCTGCAGTGGGATCCCCCCGGGGATGCCCAGGACACAGACATCCAGAAACACAATTGGGAACATACTTAAAGAACTACAAAATCATAAAGAAAAAATTAAAGAACTAAGAAAAGGAGAATGAGGACCGAGAGAGAGAGAAAAAACTCTGGAAGGAAGTAGAAACACTGGAAAAGATCCCATGCTGAAAAAGAAAAAGAAACCAACCAGCAAACAAAAGAGCTACAAAAGAGATCGAGAAGCTCCAAAAAGAATCGAAACACTAAAGAAATCAGAAGAGGAAATGTAAAAAGGAAATCAAACACTTCATCCATTCAAGAGGAAAGGAAATGAAAAAAGCTCAGAAGAAGAATGGGGAAGCAGAACAAGAATACCAGAACTGGAGGACAACATAGAACAACTAAAAACTCAAGGAAAGATTATGAAAATTTAAAATATACACAAAATGGAACAACCAGGAGCTGTGGGCACTATGAAAGATCAAACCTCCGCATGATCGGAAACGAGGAAGGAGAAGAATCCGAGACAAGGGTATTGACCAGATTTCAACAGAATAATAGATGAAAATTCCCCAAACTAAAAGGAAAAATCAATACCAATACAAGAAGCACATAGAACTCCAACAAGACAAGATCACAAAAGAAATTCTCCACGCCACATCATGTTAAAATGCTGGACACCCAAAACAAAGAAATTCTTAAAGCGACAAGAGAAAACAACAAGTGACCTTAAGGGGAAACCTATCAGAAAAACAACGGACTTCTCAGCAAACTATAAAGGCAAGAAGAACCTGGAGCGAAACATTCGGCCAGTGTTGAAGGGGAAAGTGGATGCGCCGCCCAGGTTTCTATAACCCAGCAAAAATGTTAATCATAGTGGAAGGAGAGAGGAAAATCTTCCATGACATAAACCACTTGAAAGAATACATGTCCGGAAAACCAACCCTCAGAGATACTTGAAGCAATACAGAGGAACAAAGAAAGGAGCAACCAACACCAGGCAACTAGAAGGAGAATATAAAGCATAACTGCAGAAGTAGAAACCTAAATTAAAACCGCAGATGGATAATAAGGCAAGAGGAAGCAACAACCATCTTTCAGTCTAACTTAAATATTAATGGACCTAACTCCCCAATCAAAAGACAAAGACTAGGAGACTGGATTAGGAAACAGAATCCATCGATAATGTGTCTGCAAGAACAACATCTTACCTTCAGGACAGGCACACCCTTAAAGTGAAGGGATGGGAAAAAAATAATTCAGCAATGGTACCAAAAAGAAGCAGGGTTGTTTGCTATTTTAATATCGGAATAAAATAGACTTCAAGTAAAAGAATCATGAAAGAGACTAAAGAAGGCCATTACATTTTCATCAAAGAACAATCCACCAAGAAGAATTTCACAATTATGAATATATATTGACCCCAAATTCTGGTGCACGCAAACTTTAATAAAGAAATTCTCCAGGACCAACAAGTCACAGACTAACCCCAGCACACTCAACAGTGGGAGATTTCCATACCCCACTGAGTCCTTTGGATTAGTCAACAGGACAAAAAATAAACAGAGAGACATCTGAACTGAACGATATGATACAGCCAAATGGACCTCATAGACCTCTACCGAACCATTCCCATCCCTAATACCAGAGAATACACTTTCTACTCAGTCACCCCACGGAAACATTCTCCCAAAATGACCACATCCTGGGGACACAGAAGAACCTCTACAAATACAAGAAGATTGAAATAATTTCAATGCATCCTGTCAGACCACAGTGCACTGAAGCTCAACATCAACACCAGGACAGCCCTCCTGCCTACCAGAAACATGGAGACTAAACACACACTCTTGAATAATGAAAATAATGAATGGGTCAAGAAGAGATAAGAAAGAAAAAAAAACTTCCTGGAACGAATGACAATGACAATACAACCCACCAAAACCTATGGGACACAATAAAAGCAGTCCTAATAGGGAAGTTTATAGGCCTGGTGCCTACATTAGAAACAGATAAGAGCACAAGTGAATGATCTAACACTTAGCTAAAAATACTTGAGAGGCAATAACAGATGAACACTAAACGCAACAGCAGGAAGAAATAAAAAATCAGAGCAGAAATCAATGATAGAAACAAAGTAAACAATACAAAAATATGAGCCAAAAGTTGGTTCTTTGAAAGAATAACAAGATAGACAGACCTCTAGCCCAGTTAAACCAAAAAAAAAAGGATACAACTCCAAATCAAAACAATCTGTGATGAAAAGGGAAATATCACAACGGACAAGGAAAAGATCAAGGAAATTATATGAGAATATTACAAGAATCTATTCTATCAAGTTTTGAAAACCTAGAAGAAAATGGATGAATATCTGAAATTTGGGAATCATCAAAGCTGGCCAAAGAGGAGAACAGCAGATTAAACAGACCCAATAAACATATGAAGAAATAGAGGATGTAATAAGAAAGCCTCCCAACTGAAAAAAGACCCAGGCCCAGACGGTTTTCAGCAGAGAATTCTATAAAACATTTCAAAAAGGACCTACAACCATTATTTCTGAACTGTTTAGAAGTATACAATCAGAAGGAAAGTATACAATCAGAGGGAAATCTCACAAACTCCTTCTATGAACCCAACATCACTCTATTACCAAAACCAGACAAAGATAACAACCGAAAAAGAAACTATAGACCCATCATCCTTCATGAACTTAGATGCAAAAATTCTTAACAGAATACTGGCAAATCGCTACAGACCCCATCAAGAGATCATCCATCATGACCAAGTTGGATTCATACCAGAGATGCAGGGATGGTTCAACATACGAAAATCAATTACATCATCAACACATAAACGGAATCAAAAACAAGACCAACCATCATCTTCATTGATGCTGAAAAAGCCTTTGACAAAAATAGAACATGCCTTCATGTTAAAGTCCTAGAAGGATTGGATTGGAGGGATCATCCTCAATGTAATTAAAGCCAATATACAGAAACCCACAGCCAATATCATCCTAAAAATGGGGAAATGACGGAACAATTCACTTTAAAGGTAGGAACTCGCAAGGCTGCCCCCTAATCACCACTCCTCTTAATATAGTGCTTGAAACACTTGCTAGGCATAGGCAAGAAAAGGATATTAAAGGAGTACTAATTGGAAAAGAAGGAAAGTAAACTATCCCTTTTGCTGATGATATGATTTGTTTACTTAAGAGATGCAAAACTCACCAGAAAAACTCCTAGAAACGATTAACCACTTCAGAAAGTGGCAGAATACAAAATTAACCTTAGAAAATCAAATGGCCTTTCTTTAACCAAGAACAAGCAAACTGGAGAAAGATTCAAGGAGACCTTCCCACTCCATAGCCTCAAAAAAATAATGAAATACCTAGGAACAACCTAACCAAAGAACCAAAGACCTCTACAACAAAAATTTAACCACTGAAGAAAGAAATTGAATGAAGACCTCAGAAGATGAAAACCTCCTGCTCATGGATTGGGAAAGATTAACATTGTAAAAATGTCCCATTTTACCAAAACTCCTGTATAGATTTATTAATGCAATCCCAATCAAATCCCCAAGAGGGTTTCTTCACAGGCTTGGAAACAAAAGTTCTTAAATGTCATTTGGAGAACAAAAGACCCGAATAGCCAATACAACTCTGAGGTGAAAAGGGCTACACAGGAGGGATCTCTATACCAGAATTTAAAAGCCTATATTACAGGGTATAGTCATAAAACAGCCTGGTACTGGCACAAAACAGACTGTTGACGCAAAATGGAACAAAACCGAAGATCCAATCTGAGCAATATAATTTCAGCCATTCTCATATTTGACAAGGGGGCCAAGAAACCACAATGGATGAAAAGACAGCATCTTTATCAAGTGGTGTTGGAAAAACTGGATCACCACTTGTAGAAGAATGAAATTAAACCCCTACCTCTCGCCCTGTACAAAAGTCAATCCAATGGATTAAAGACCTCAAACGTGAAACCCGCAAACTCTGAAGGTGATAGAAGAAAAGTTGGCAGCAGACTACAAGACATAGGCCGTAGAAAAAGACTTCCTAAATCAGACAGCAGCTGCAACAAAAATTAAGGTCGACAATTGCAAATGGGACGTCATCAACTCCAAAGCTTCTGTACATCAAAAGACACATCAAGGAAGTGAAGAGAAATCCAACAGAGTGGGGAGGAAACCTTTACTGGCAAGTACATCTGACAAAGCATTGATTTTCCAGAATATAATAAACTACTCAAACAAAGAAAAAAGAAAACAATAGATGGAGCAAAGAAACTGAGTAGAGACTTCACAAGCGAGGATTAGAGATGTCTGAGAAACACCTCAAGCACTGCTCAACATCACTAATTTCACTTAAGGAAATGCAAATCAAAACCACTTTAAGATATCATCTTACTCCAGTTAAGATGGCTAGGATCAAGAAACAAAATGATACCAAGTGCTGGAAGGTTGTGGGGAAGGGGGAACACTCATCCACTGCTGGTGGGTAATGTAAACTCGTACAGCCACTAAATGGAAATCAGTGTGGAGAACCCTTGCGAAGACTTGGAATGAACTGCCACCCGCCCAAGCCATACCACTCCTGGGCATGTACCCTCAAAGATACTTACGCACCACAGAGATACATGCACGGCCCATGTTTTTTCAGCCTCTCTTCACAATAGCAAGAGCTGGAACCAAACCTAGTGCCCCTCAAACTGACGGATGGTAGAGAAAATGTGGTACATCTACACAATGGAGTTTCTATGCAACAGTAAAGAAAAACAACATCAACGGTTTTGTAGGTAAATGTTTGGAGCTAGAGGACATCATCTGAGTGAAGTAACACAAGTCGCAGAAAAAAACGACGAATGGTATCCCTCATCTGTGGATGCTAGTGCAATTACCCAGTTGTAGTATTTCTTGTGTAGGGCCCCGAGCTTCTGTACAAAGCAGTTGGACATAATGCATTTTGGAAACAACAACAACAACAGAAAATACTGCATCAAAGAACTGACTGAAACAGTGAACTTCTGCTCAAAACAGTCAACGTCCCCATGGAAAATATTGAGAAAGACTAAGAGATGGAAAGCATGTTTGGCAGAATGCACGAGCTCTGACGGGGTGGGGGAATGAGCGGGAACACGGGTCTAGATTTGTTAAAAATAAATAAATAAATACAATAAAAAAAAATAAAGTTACCTTATACCCATTTAAAAAAAAAAAAAGGATCATTTAAATTGCCTGAAGTCACATGGTGCAAAAGAGGGAGCGACCCACATCTGTCCACATCTCCCCTCCTCTGCCCTACAGGTGGCTCTCTGTCACAAAGTGTTTCCTGCTCAGGCTCAGCACAAGTTCCTATTTGGGAAAGGAGTTCCTCCTTGAGATGGTGAAGCCTTGTCCTACCTGGCAGCCACTTGCTTGGGCAGATGTGGACATTTCAGATCTGAGAAACACTCTCACACTGTCCAAGCTGAACCTGGGCACAGCTGACCAGTTTTCAGAAGTAGACACAGTGACTTTCATGCCCCAGCTCTGCACCCTGCTCACTCAGCCCTGTGGCATATTTTCTGCAGAGCCAAACCACAATTGCTGGTCACTGACCACCACACTGTGTTCAGAAAACCATGGAGGTGACTCTAGTCCACCCACTAAGACTCAATTACATTGAACAGAGTGAGATGAAGCAGAACAGCATCTGAGAAGAAAGCTATTAAGTGATAGTATATGAGTCACATTGATTGACCCTGGGGGTGATTGATCAAAACTTCCATATGATTTCTGAGAACAAGAGAGTTTTAAAAGACCTGCACATTTTTTTTTTAAATTTAAGACCATTAGTATTATCTTACCAAACCATTCAGAATACTCTAGAACCCCCATGTAACTAGGAGTAGTGTGCTCTGTAGAAATTTCACCTAAAAAGTCATAAATATGACAACATTCATACTTTTTGAAAATGAAGCATTCCTGGCACCTGGGCTCTAGAGTCAGAATCACATCCATTTATCTGAAGATCTGCCAGTTGGGTGCAATTTCAGTATCTTCTAAGATGGTCTTTTATTTTACCCTCCTTTCATGCATGTGAAAAGAGAGATCCCCCACCTGCCCCTCTCTCTGTCGTCTTTGGAAAGCTGGAGGCAGACTGATTACACCTTTGTTGCCATAAAGACACAGCAGAATGCTGTAATGGGAGAAGAAAGAGCCTTAACTATGAATGCGCCTCCTGCGATGGCTAACTTTTCTTCCTCTGATACCTTTCTAAAAAGGTGGCAGGGCGACATCCAATTAGAATGTGTTGAATTGCAACTTTCAGAAGGCTGAAGCAGTCGAACCGCAGATCTTCAGTCACAATTCACAATGTTTGGAACAGCAGATGAAGTGCAGTGTAATGGAGGGGGAAGAAACTGGGATTGTGAACAGTCTGCCTGCTCTACTGATCACACTCTGTAACAAAGAGGATTGCCAGCCCTGATTTTACTCTGTTTCCGTTCACGTGAGGTACTCTCATCATCATCAGGGTCCTTCTGGGGAGTCACACTACTTAGGGGCTGAGGAATAACCAAGAGCATGTTGTTATGTTGTCATGTTATGGCTGCAGATATAAGGAAATTGATTCCTAATCCTTCTCTATGGCATTGTAAGGGCAGATGGTGGACCTCACCTAACCCACAGTTAAAATGTGCGTGTGTGCGTGTGTGTGTGTGTGTGTGTGTGTGTGTGTGACTGTGTACACATCTGGGAGTATATATGTGTTAATGTTTATTTGGAATGGAATATACCATGAAGTCATATGATTCTCAAAAATTAATGACCCAACCATTAGATAAGAATTAATATTGTTTAATTTTTGCATGTAATTACCAAAAATAAGGCATCAGAATTTTTCAGTATATCTTAATAAGCTTTTTTAAATTCCATAGAATTAATTACTGTAATTAGGGAAGACTAATTTTTGCATCAATTCAGAAAATGTGTTGTATAACTTGCAAAGCAGGCATCTAGGGCTGAGTGTATCAGGACTTGTTCAGATCAAAGCAGCAGTGTCAAGGAATTCGTCCCTCAGCCCTGCTGTCCTGGGGTCCAATCATCTGGATTCTTGTTGCTTCTTGCTTCTAAGAGCCCAGAACATGATTCTGGTTCCAGCTGAGACGGGTGAGGTGGGTGGAAGAATCGAGCTCACTGTGCCCTAACTGGTAATTCTTACATTGGTGGAGTGCATGTAAAATGAATGGTCTTCAGCTCTCTAGCATTTTGCAAGAAGCACAAGCCTTAAGAAGCAAGACCCTGAGAAATCCTCTGGGCAGCTATCCAAAAGGAATATAAATACATCATCCAGATACAGTTTAAAGCATCCCATTTTATGAAGAAGAATTCTATAATCACCTTATAAAAAGACAACTCAATAATACCGATTTCTTTAGGCAAGACAGTTGTTTCCCAAAAGTGAAGGGTATCACTTTAAAATACCTACCAAGTTTCCCAGGATGCTAAGGTGGCATTTAAATAATACCATAGTAGCAGTGACTGGCAGGAGTTCTTAACTTGATTGCTTTCATAACCCTTCTTACCTTCCTGCGTCCATTCATTATTTATAACATAACTGACTCGAGACAGGCAGCTCTGTGGATGGAGACTGTATATTACCTACTCTTCATCTCTGTCCCCTATCCAGCTTTCAAATGCTGTCCTCTAAGATTAATGAACATATATTAGAGGTACACAGAGATCAAGAAGAATATTGAACTCCAAGTATGCTGATAAAACAACACATTATTCCTTGGATGACGATACACTATGTCTCCATGTGTGCAGCAGCAACTTGCAGTGGATATGTTCTAGGACCATGTATGAACATGAATTGGACCACACAGATCTGCAAGGAGTACACATCAGCACGGATCTTATAAACTGCTAAGTCTTCTGAAACAGTGTTGTCTACCGCCTGTGAGTCGGGGGACCTCAAGTGAAGCTTTTGACCTTGCTGGGGTCTTCCATCTGTTTTCATGTGGGATTAGTATTGCTTTACCAACTTTCCCAGTGAAGCTGTTTAAGTCAAATGAGACCACAGATGGCTAAGCATTCTGAAGAAGTAGGAAGGAGATGGCCTCAATATCATCATTTCTAATAACACAGAGCATTAAGGGTCCATCTCCCATGTGCTTTTCCATTGTTACCATGGCAACACACCCACCAGATTCAAGAACACTAAGAATGAGCTGGCTTGGGAATGGAAGTCCATCCAAGGAGAAGTCATTGGAGAAGTCAGAGTCTCCTTCTCAGAGCACCCTGAATGCTGTGTGTCCAGGACCTCTGACCACTAAGGTCCAGGGCTGCAGCCCTTCCTTGGCAAGGCAGCCTTCCGCTGCCCCAGACACTGTTCCGATGCCTCTGCAGTCTTCCTTTGTGTAAGTTCTTCAGACGTCAGAGGAAGGAAGGAGGCCCTGCTCTGCTAAGGCACCTACTCCTTGGAGGGAGGAAGCAATTAGCTCCAGAATCAATAGGCATTCTGATTTCTTTAAAGTAAACTTGTTTTGATCATGAGTTGCCTATTGGGTTTTTTATTCTAGTAAAACTCTCATCAATTTTGTGACTCTTACAAGATGTTTCCTCTTTCTTTTTTTTTTTTTTTTTTTTTTATATTTTTTTATTTTTTTATTTCTGTATGTGTATGAATGTACTGTCTGCATGCAAGTTTGTGCACCCGTGTCGTGCAATGCCACGGAGGTCAGAAGAGGGTGTCGGATTCCCCTGGAACTGGAGTTCTCCTGGAATTGGAGTTTCAGACGGTTCTCAGCCGCCATGTGGGTGCTGGGGATCGAACCCGGGTCCTCTGTAGGAGCGGTCGGCACTCTTAACCTCTAGGCCATCTCTCCAGCCCCGATGTTTCCTCTTTCTATCTCTCTACAAAGCTTCTGAGAAAATGGTGTACATATTCTGTGGGTTACTTTTTTCTTTCCCTTTTTACAAAACTGGGAGTAAAAGAGGAATACTGGTTCACAAAGTTCCGTGCTTAAGTCTAAAATAAGGCATTTTAGGACAATTGCAGCTAATGAGGTGACCGTCCACAAGTCTGCACTGTGATGCTAAACCTTGCCGGTCTCCACTGACTCACACATCCTGTAATGTGCTTTGGGAATATGTCTCCCAAAGTGCTTTTGCCATAAAGTAAAAATAGCTTTGGCTGCCCACTAAATAGAGTTCTTACAAAGAGATATTCATTATTCATTGCTCACTGCTCTTTGGGGCTACCCACCAGAGAGCTCAGAAGCTTTTGCATGGAGGCACTTACGGATCTGACCTTCTGAGAAGACATTTGGGAGGAAGCATAGAAATTAGGCCTCTCCTGGCAATGACATACCCTACCTCCCAAAGTGAATGCTGTAGGTCTATCTGTTCAGCACAGGAATGACTCTGAGTTGATACAGCTCATAGAAAGGAGATGATTTCGACAGTCACTATAACTTAACTCTGAGATTAAAGTTAAGGATTATATAGCGTCATCCCTGGAATTCACTTTTGTTATTTTACCTAGCAAAAAGAACAAATGTTTATTGGGACTCCTTCTTTCCAAATGACTTTGCAATGTTTTCACCTAGGCCAAAGACTATTCACAGAGTTTATAGACACAAAACTAAGTTATCTATTTTTAAATGACTCCTGGGGAAGTGTAGCTCTCATTCATCTTTCATGATTTAGCACATTTAATGCAGTTCGACTGGGGCATTACAGAGTTCACTAGCCACTGTTTTTACATTACTTAAGCCTGAAGACAAGGTTGGTCTGGGGCTTAGCAGTAGGAACTTTCCTCCCAATTCTCTGACTGCACCGTTGACAGAGCTGAACTCATCTTAAGGCTTCCCATGGGATTTAAGTAGCTGAGTGTTGACTGAGAATTGGGTGGACATTTAGGCCCTTTAAAAACTATAATTTTAGATTATTCATCTTCTTATTGAATTTCTGAATCCATGTGGTTATACAGATAAAAGATAGGTTTCACCCATCTCCAGGAAAAGGGACTTTAGAAATAACATAAATGCTTAAAAAAAAAGTCCCACTGTTTACAATAATTCATTCAAAGTCTGAGGAATATATTTCTCTCATGTTTTCAGAAGGTACATTTCATGGTCACTTCATCCACTGCTGTGGACTCCGATAGGGCCGACCTTGTGGTGAGGCTGGCCTGGTGGAACAGAGCTGACCACCTCCCCTGGAGTGTTAGGAGCAGACAGTAAGAGATGCCCTTCAAAGCGAAACCACATGGCATATTTCCTCCAACCAGGCTCCACCTTCTAGTGTTTCCATGACCTCCCAATAATGCCACCAAAATTAGAATGTGTCTGTGTATTCACTCATGAAGCTAGAGCATTCCTGACCCGGGTACCTCCCTCATCAATAGACTGATCAATTTATGAGATCAGAGCACTCCTGATCCAGGTACCTTCTCCATCAATGGACTGATCAGTTCATGAGGCTGGAATTCTCAAGGCCCAGTCACTTCCCACAATCCCCTGCCACTGAACACAGCAATGTAAAGTCTTCAACACATGAATTTTCAGGGTAGATATGTCATAACAAACCATAACAACTGTTAACAATCTAGACTTCCTGCTGAATCAGGTTATAATTTGTGATTGACTTCATTTTCTGGAGACACAGAATTGTTTCTTTGATAACATTACTCAGGTTTGAGCTATGCTGTCTTCATACATCTCCTTCACCTATTCTAACCAAGGTCCTGGAAAAGGAATGCTGAAAGAATAATCCCATCCTCAAAGAAATCACACACCTATTTTGGGAGAGGCAGACAACTTCCAACAGACTGATAGGCCATTTGAACCTGAATGATCCAGACCAATTGACACTGGGGCTTACCCTAGGTCTTATAATTCTCCTAGCATATGTAATCAATTTGCTGGATACAAATGAATACTTATAAAATACTGGCTATATTGGTAGTAGTATAAAGCTTTAAATTTGAGTCTATTTACATCTACTGTGTTGATCTTTATTTAAAACTTACATGCACTCCCTGTCATCTTGTGCAAGCAATTAAGATACTTTAAATACCTAAGATGAGCCACATGTCTCTTTCGGTAGCTGTATCCTGAGACACATTTCCTCGGGGATTTTAATTTTATTACATGGAAAGAACAAACATCACCTGTTGTGTGATGAATACAAGAGTACATGGGGCTTTTAATAGCTCTGTTAATGGGATAATGAATTATGTTTGTTTCTAACCAACAGGATATCTAACTAATTTACTAGCAATCTAAGAATATTGCTGTGACTCAAAATGAGAGCAACATGCCATTACAAATAGGGAACAAAGCAGAATATAGCATTTCTTCACTGGTGTGTGGTCTCATGTGAAAACTGAAAGGAAATGTTAGGGCTTCATCTATAATATACCAGAACTCTGTGCTAGATGCTGACAGTAAGGTTGGTTATGTGCGGCCATCTGTACCCTCAGGGGGGCTCACAATCTAACTGAATGCAGAGATGTCAAAGACAGACATATGTGATTTGGACTACTTTGATATATGAGCGAAGTTCACTCCTACATGAATGTGCTCTCAGGAAGGCAAGGAACCAACATAGACGTTGGGCTTCAGAAGATTGGGGGAATCAGGAGTCTTGGGGATTCTGTTTATGGGACCATAACCAAGCTCCAAGAGCCCTGAGATGGAAATGATTGAGCTTCCCAGAGGAAGGCTTACCAGTATGTAATCAGAGCTGCAAACACTGTCTGTTACAGTCCTCATCAGGCTCCCGGCTGTGTGATGAGGTAGGTGTTCGGGCTTGCAGGGGCTAGACACTGGGGCAAGAGACAGCCCAGCAGACAAGTTGTACCACATCTAAAGGATCTCAAATGCTGTACTAAAGATGTAACTAAATATGTTCCTTGACATGTCAGGCCTGGGACACTGAGGGTCATCACTCAAGAGTCTTAGATCTCTAAGCTTGAGAAAGACTGGTTTAAACAATGTTGATCCAGTTACTGCTTAGACTTTCTCACATGCATTATGAAGGTCCAAGAGAGGTCTAGACCATGCTGCAGACTTCCAGGTTCTGGAAAGTTTTCAAGGGCATGCATCCTGTCAGGTCTGGGGTTCTCTATGTGCTTCATGAAATCTGCTATGAGCAATGAGAGGCCTTTACAGGCTTTTTACGTGGGGCTAGGTGGAAATTAGAATTAGACCAGGATAAGGGTAGATCTATCAGTTTGGGTAGAAGATGGTGAGAACACTTCAACATCAAGAAGGAGACAGAAGCTCCCAATGGCATTCAGGGGTAGAGCATATCAGAGGCGCGAGTACAGCCATGGAGTCTGTGCCCTGCACAGGGACACACAGCCCAAAGGTCCTGGATTGCAGCCAGGCTGTGCATCCAGGTGCAGGGTGGTGTCCATCCCAGAGGAAGCCACCTGTACTCAAATCCTGGCTAGCTATGCCTCCAGTTAGTGACTGGTGAGATGCCTGGAGAAAGCATGAGCTGGGCTGACCTGATGACCACTTCTAATGTAAAGGATTACAAGGGTAAGGTGCTTTTATTACTTGAGACCTCTGTTACTACATCTAAAACTGTAGTCTGTGAAATCAAGGTCCCGGGGGAAAATGAAAGTGTAACTGTCAATAGCTCCATCAAGAGCCAGGGATTTATCTTTACCACACGTTAAAATATACTAGAAAAATACCCCTCAAGACCTTGAACCAATGATTACAAACCCAAAGCTTAAAGGACCCACTCAAGTATCATGAATAAGTAAAGTTCATTCCAGGCAAAGTGTCTGCATATTAAACTTACAGGAAAATTCTCCCGTTACAGAAAGAAATGCATTCCCTTCTATTTGCCTTTAAGTGAGCAGTCTTCTCTGTATCTCGTCACCATTTTTAAAGAAACTTGGGCAGTGAGACACAGTTTTCTATTCTAGGAAATGCTTCTTCAAAGCAGCCTGTCTTTGGTGTTAGCACAGTGGCAGAGACAGGCAGGCCAGTGACGGATTTTTCTGGAGAATCTGGGAATATCACTTTCATATGAAATCTCTAACAGTTTAAATTCTGGCAGAAAAGTTTATAACACACTTTATGGACCAAATAAACCACATCTGTGGGCCAGTTGGTCCATATGGGCTATTGTCCATACACATGGGCCTGATTTTTTGATAGCTTAAAATTCATATTTTTAGGTGGACAAGGTGTTAAATGGCCTGGTGAGTTGGCCCAAAAACCTGCATGGAGTTTCTGAGTGGAGACAGGAAATCCCCATTTCCTGAGCCAATAATGGAAGAAGTGTCCTTATTTTTGCATTAAGTCTCGGCTGTGAAGAGAAAGACTGTGTCTGTGTTTGTGTGTGTGTGTGTGTGTGTGTGTGTGTGTGTGTGTGTCTGTGTCTGTGTCTGTGTCTGTGTGTCTGTGTGATGCATACTGGAAGAGTTAGTGCTTAAATTCAAGTAATAGCATTAGTACGGTGAAGGAACCACAGAACCAGCTGGGATAAAAGCAGCAGTGAATGTGAAGTCCGTGGGCAAACCTGGTGGATTCTGCTTCACAGAGAGAGGAGTGTAGAAGAGTTTATCAACTCGGACCTTGACATTGAGAGATTGTGAAATACCGCATGATGTCACTTCTTGGTTCATGGAAGGACCTGTAATGACACACATGTGATAGATCAGATCCATCTGTTTGAAAGGGAGAGTTCACACAGAAGTGGTAATCATCACTTTTCTGAGGAAACTTTGAGGAGATGTTTAGTCCCTGCTGATAGGAAAGATTAGAATTAAACAAGGTTTATGAATAGAAATTGATAGCGGATGAGTGCGAGAAAATGGAAGTGTGGTACGATCAGTGGCGGATGCACACCTCTCTGCAGGGAAAAATAAAAGGCCAGGAGGACATTGACCTGGAACATCCTTATTTCCTGAAGTGCAAAGAAGAGATCTGGACAAAGCTATGATTTTAACAGGCACCGCCAAAGTGAATTGGTCAAAGATCTTTCTACAAAGCTTCTATTGAAGCGAGGCATTGGTGGCACACGTCTTTAATCCCAGCACTTGGGAGGCAGAGGCAGGCTGATCTCTGTGAGTTCAAGGCCAGCCTGCTCTACATAGGGAGTTCCAGGCCAGCTGGGGCTTTGATTGAGGAGTTGTAAGTCTAACATGGTGAGGCAAAGACATCTTGTGTTGTCTCCAGATGCCAGGTTCACAAGTGCCTTTGAGGAACAAATACTGAGCACAAAGGACCACATACTAGCCCTGTGCCAGATGCCACAGGTGCTCACGGGGAGAATATAAATGTTCTTCGGGTAACAGACCTTAGGTACTCAGAGGGGCCCCTGGGGGGATTAGGACCTAAGTTTGCCCTAGGCTCTCAATACTGTGAGTCTTTGGCCAAAGAGAAAGCTTACAAGGATGAATATGGTGGCTTAGTGGTATTGAGTTTGAGATCAGGGAGAACTTTCATTAGGAGCATGTTTGGACTGTGCTCTTACCTCAAATAACAGGTTGTTTTGTGTGTGAAAACAAACTTTTTGAAAGATCAGAGCAAACTCCTGTCAAAGGGTTTTTTTTTTAATTTGCTCTTAAGAAAATGACAGTCATAAAGCTTGGTGAATGGATTTTCTTTTTAACATATTTCATTTATTACTTTTATTTTATGTGTGACTGTTTTGCCTTCATCTACGTAACTGCACCTGTTGTGTGCAATGCCCATGGAGGTCAGAAGAGGGTGCTGGATCCCCTGGAACTTGAGTTATAGATGGTTGTTAGCTGCCTTTTGGGTGCTAGGTATCAAACCCATGTCTTCTGGAAGAGCAGCCAGTGCTCTTAACTACTGAGCCATCTCTCTGGCCCTTAAACGGATTTCCTTATTTCTGGGTAAATATCCTTCCCTGCATAAAAAACATACCCCTTCTCTCCAGAAAACTGCCCATTTAGAGCGCCTCCCCGTACAGGGCGGCTAGCTTTTCTGCGCCCTTTTCTTCCTTGACTCCTTTTTTTTCTTCCTTCTATTTTTTCCTTTACGCTGCCCTTTTTTTTCCTGATATCAGAAGATTTCTTTATTGTAAACCATTTCAAACCATTGTTATTTTCAACACAGTAAGTATATTCTTCTGGAAATAGCTGATAGAGGAAATTGAAGATACCAGGGGCCCATGTCTCCCCAGGTCACAGAGAATGTGTCCCGCAACTCTACTCAGTAGGCAACAACTTGGAAGACAGCGGCAGAGCAGGAAGGCCTGGGTCACTTCCCTGTATGCAGTTGATTCCTTAATGCTAAATTCTAGGTCAAATCAGAGAAATGGCGTGCAGTGATCTGAGGGCGGTGGTTTGTGCTTGCTTCTAGTTGCCCTTCTGCTGTGGGGAACATAGGGATGGGTGAGGTTAGTTTAGCTCAGTGACCTCACCTTTTAGAGCTTATCTCAAGCTTCTACTCCTTTGAGAACTACCCTTTAATTTACTGTTTGCTCATAGTTTTCTTTATAAAAGTGTCAGGAAGCACTTGTCTTTGCAGAAATTCCAAAGTCTGAGTTCACAGACAGAAAGGTCTGCATCCTGGCCCAGCCTTTACATCCACTCCTGAGTATTCTTTGAAAAGGTCATTTTTCTGTTTCTCTACCTGTAAAGAGGAGATAAAGTTACTTTCAGCCTGTTACCCCAGGAGGATTAAACATCTAAAATTTATAAACCTTTCTGAAGATAAAAAGTAGAAAATAAATATGATATCCACAGTAAACTAGTAATTCTTCAAACAGCTCAGCATTCTAGAAATACCTAAATTTCAACTTCAACATACCGAAATAGACACATACATATGTATGTGTATATATACTCATGTATATTCCTCATGTGAGTTTATGCACACATGTGTGCTTACATGTGATTATCTGAATTCATGAATGCATGTCTCCTCTGAAGCTTAAGGCAGCTTGGAATTTTGGAAACAGTATTTTGGACAGTTTGAGGTTATTTCTGGTAAAACGACGTCAGGCTATGAAGCTCATCTGTCTGCCCCTTGGTTTCCTCTGACGGAGCTGAACAAGAGTGGAGTCTGAGATCCCCTTTCCCCCCTGAGCCGCTGTCTTTCTGGAGTAGCAGGTGCAGAGGCAGCTTCCCCTTAAATGTTCTTCTCTACGTGCAAGACCATGTCAGGGGAGGAAAGACCTCAGCAGTGGGTCCCTTCAGCCCTTCCCTTCCATATTGCTAACTCGGAAGAGACAGCCGAGCTTATGACAAAACCAGTGCCATCTCTGGAAGTAAGTGTCTCACAGGGGGCTGGAAAGATGGCTCAGTGGGTAAAAGCACAAAGTCCACAGTTCAGATCCCCAGAACCTGTGCAAAGCCGGACTCAGCAGCACTCCCATGACAAGGTGAGAGAGGGTGGAGGCCCCAGCACATGCAATGGAAAAACAGCAGAGGGGTCCCATCGAGGTGGAAGACAAGGACTGATACCCAAGGTGCTCCTTGGAATGCCACATGTACATGCACATCATTGCACACATATACCGGCACTTACACACACACATACACTATGTGTATATGGACATATACAAGGATTGTTTTAAATGTTATCCTCCCAAGATCAACATCCACTTAAATCCCACTCAGGGAAAGTGTCCTTTGTACTCCACAACCTCCCCAAGTGTGTTTTTCAATTTTCATTGTGTGCACTCAGTGTACATGGTACCAACCTCGCCATACAAGTCAATAATCTGAGTTAAGCACAGTCCCCTCCTAATGGGCCTTCCCTGCCTTTACCCCACTTCTCTCTGCCATCAGTCTTTTTCATTTCCCTACAGTTTCATCTAAGCACATTTTTTCTAAATGAAATCAGATCCAAGTGAATGGTAACATGCTGATGTCATTAATAATTTGTCAGAAGGTTCATAGATGATATAAATGGTATATATTTGTATACTATCTTTAGGCAACAGGAGGGAAACCCCAGATAGAGCTCTCCGGCGTCATGGTCCCTGGGGGTCGGTTCTTGTCAAGTTGCCACAAACTGGAATTGCCTGGGAAGAAATACCTCAGTTGAGGAATTGCTTCCATCAGACTAGCTATTGGACATGACCACAAGACATTTTCCTCTTTGTCAGTTGCTGAGGGAGGGCCGAGCCTGCTGAGGGTGGTGCCATCTGTGGGCAGGTAGGCCTGAGCTGTGTGGAAACCAAAGATGAGCAAGCCAAGGGAAGCAAGCAGTAAGTGGCATCTGCTCCTCCATGCTCTTTGCAACAGTTCCTGCTCCAGGTTGCTGTCTTGAGTTCCTACCCTGGCTTCCCTCAGAAATGGACTACCTAGTAGTTATAAATGGAAATAAACACTTTCCTCAAGTCTGTTTTGGTCAGTGTTTATCACAACAACAGAAAGCTAATGAGAACACGGCCTATCACATGTAGTCACACTTACCTGCCAGGAGCCAAGAAGGTCAGTGTTGGAGCACACCTCAGTTCACTTGCCCATGTGTAGTGCAAATAGCTTGATCGTTAGATTTCCTCCCTTTCCAGAAACTGCCATCTAGGTCTGGAAGGGACAGCGAGAGCATAGAAAGATGCAAAGCTCACTGAGGAGCTGTTTTCTCTAGAAGAGAGGCAGGTGCTAATAGACCCTAACAATCAGGAGAATCAGAAGTATGACAGAAAGTGCTGGCGAAGGAGAAGGAGGACTAGACGGAGGAAGATTTAGCCCAGACAGTGGCAGATCTGAGGAGTAACAGCCGTCTGGTGAGCTCCATCTCAGAGGTCTGAGGCCACACCCTATGGTATCAACACCAACTACAGACATGTGCTGTGGCCTCCACAGAGCTAACAGAGTGGAGAAGCCATAGACACATGCCAAGCACTTGCTGTGGTTGGCCAGGACATGCTGCAAAAGAAAGCTGAGGTCAGGGAAGGACCATGCTTGATCTGTGTTCAGAAGAACCAGATGAGCCATGCCAATAGGTTGAGGCAAACATTTTGAGAGGAAGCACAGGCAGAGCATAAATACACAGACCACAGACCAAGATGAAGGCCACTTAGCCCCAGTAGTGCCTCCATGTCTAATCTGGTGTGGGATGATAGTCACGTTTTCCCTCTGGGGAAAGGACTCACAGGAAAAGAAAGGGCAGCGTAAAGGGAAAAATAGAGGAAAGGAAGAAAAAAAGGAGTCAAGAATCCTCCACGTGGATGTGGCTTCTGACAAATGAGATAATGCAGCAGAACTGGGACCCTGTTTTCTCATCCCCGGCTCAGATAGGTTCACTTCTGTACGTAGAGTAGTGAAGCACATTTCATGAGACGGGGTTAAAAAATAACCACACTTGAAAAGCTTGGATCACAAGTCTTGGGATGCTGAGAGAAGTTGTATCCATGCCCTGGGGCCAGTGACAGATTGTAAGCAGCAGAGAACAGGAAAAAGATCCAAAGAATGGAAACAGTCAAAGATGGTCCCACTTACCAAGAGTGGGAGACTTGATTCTAGATGCACAGCTGAGGGTTTGACGTGGCTCCAAAGCCACACTGTGGAGGGTCTTTCAAACGGACAGTTGACACGTGCTCCTCTGTGGCCCATGCAGGGGTGGAAGGGGCTGCGATGTGATACCAGACTGATGGGCCCAGACGAGACAGGCATCCCGCCACGTGTGGCAGAGTGGCCTTGCACACGCTACTTAACCTCTGGCCTCAGTTTCTGCAGCTATAAAATAGAAGTCACACAGTTTGTGGGGCTCTGTAAAAAGTGATCACAGTCTCATATAAACTCTGTAAGGACTGAGCAAAGCCAACATTATCTCAAGGAATCAGCACATACCAAATATCCCCCAAGGCTTGGACAGAAGAATTTTGGATGTAATGGTTTTCTCAGGTTTGGTAATATTTAGATACATGTAATGTCTTGGAGATGAGAGCCAAGTTTAAGCATAGAATCCACTTATATTTCATATGTGCCTTATCTCCATAGGCTGAAGGGTAATGGGCTATATCCCGTAGTGCGTCTGAGTTCTTCTTACAACCTGTTTGCCTGAAGTAGATCTGTTGGAATTTTCCTTTTGAGCTTTCAGTTCAACCATTGAAAGGTTTCATGTTTTGTAGCATTTTAAAGTTCAGCCAACTTTCAGATGGTGAATGTTACTGCAAAAATAAAAGAAAAAACAACCTAATGGTTCAGACCATGGTCAGTAAGCTTCTTCTGAAAGCCACACAGTAAATGGGCTATCTCAGGAGGTAGTATGTTGTTAGTCAGGAAGCCGGGGAGAATCCAAATTTGGAACCACAGTGACTGTGGGAGGAACACATGCTGACACATTCTTGTTCCAGTGCTTGGTGACTTGGGTTTTCCCCAGTTAGCCTCAAAAAGGGCTTTTTGCATAAAGGGCCCTGAGTGTCTTTCATTCATTTGGCAGGAATTTATTAAGTGCTCCCTATATTTTAAGCACTTGTCCCGGGTTCATTTCTGTTGCTGTGATAAAATACTGGACAATGAGCAACTTAGGGAAGAAAGAGTTTATTTCAGCTCCCAGTTCGCCTCCTTCTAGCAGGTGCATCAGCACCTCCTTACTCAGGAGGAGCAGAGGTGTGGATGAGCAGTTTATTTCAGGTCCCAGTTCGCCTCCTTCTAGCAGGGGCATCAGCACCTCCTTAGTCAGGAGGAGCAGAGGTGTGGATGAGCAGGTGCTCACCTGGACTCCAGCCCTCAGCCGGCTTTCTCTGGTGTGTCCTGTTCAGGAGACTCTGACTACAGAACAATGCTGCCCACTATGCTCTTCCACATCAGCTAACCCCACCCCCCAGACATGCCCCAGGTCAACCTGACCTAGGTAACTCCTTATTAAGACACTTCTCAGGTGACCTTAGACCTTGTCAAGTCAGTAGTTAAAACTAAACACCACAGGGGGCTGGAGAGATGGCTCAGCAGTAAAGAGCACTGACTGCTCTTGCAGAGGACCCAGGTTTTATTCCCAGCATCCAGATGGTGGCTCAGAACTGTCTGCAACTCCAGTGCCAGGGGATCTGACACCCTCTTCTGACCTCTGCAGGCACTGCACGACACAAGTACAGTTACAGGCATTTAGGCAGTGTACTCATACACATAAAATAAAAATAATAAAAAAATAAACCCCGCAATATATACAATGAAGGTGTGCGAACTGGGGATGTTTCCATGAACAGAATGGGTACAAATCGTGCTTTCTGGGTCTCCTATCCTAGTAAAGATAGATATGCAATAAATGAGCTTGTAAAACACAATGCAGAGCGGAATAGGGGTCAATAACAATACAGAAGAGTGCAGATTCATGTGTAACCTTCAGAGAAGTGTCTGAGACTTTGAATAGAATGGTCTGGAAATAGCCATTTGTGAACAGTTAATGATTAGGAAGGGATGTCAAGTCTGAACAATTCACCTGAGACATGTTACATATGTTCTCACACACTCCTGTGGTCACTAGGGACAAGGCAGTGAACAATATCAAAGTCTCATTCAGCCTCCAGACAGGTATCTGTCCATACTCTCCCAGGGGGGAGGGACAACAATAATAAGTAGACCAGGGAAGGTCGAGGAAGGGAAAATGTGCCCCATGGGTTGCTGTCCCTCCAGGTTTCTCAACCTCCATTTCTCTTTGGTTGTCTGCTGTTCTTTCATCTTCCAGAAATAGATGTGAAAGCATGTTCTTTTTCTCATTGTGGGCCAGAACTCAGTGGGCCTGTGGGCAGCTTGCTGCTCTGATCCTGCCTGGCACTCATAGTCAGGACAACAAAGAGAAATCCGAGGGCTTCGCCGTGCTCCCGGTGGTGCTGCATGGCCCGTGTTCCCATTTTTTAGGTGTTAGTTGTGATGACTCAAACAATCAAGCTTTTGATTAATTACTAGATCTCATGATTATTGACCAGCTGCAAGAACAGAAAATCTAAGTTAGCTTGGCAGTGCTCTCCTACAAGACAGTGGCAGGTCCACATGGATTGTTCCTAAGCAGCGGGCATCCCTGGCACAGCTAGCACAAAGCAATACGGGGAGTGGCTGGGGACTTGTCTCAGAGGCTCCCCATTGGTCTCCAGTGCAGCTCCTCTTTCCACCTTGGCTAATTACAGGGAGGAGTTGAGCCCTAGGTCACTGTATTAGAACATTACTAGTGCTCAGATTAAATACCTAAAATGCTCTAAGGAAGAAACGATTGGTCCTAGGCCATGATTTTAGAGATTTTAGTCCACAGTCCTTGGCTCTGTCAGCTCTGAGCCCATGGCGAGGCAGAACATCATAGCAGTGGGAACCTGGAAGAGGATGCTCACCTCACAGCAGACGGGAAGCAGGGAGGGGGCCGAGGGGCCAGGGACAAGGTACAGCCTCCAAGACACCCCCACAGTGGCCAACTACCTCCAGCACTGTCTCACTGTCTAAAGTTCCAGAACCCCCTGCAGTAGTGCCGTCAGCTCAGCTCACGACCAACTCAATGCAGAAGCTTCAGTGGAGACACTGCATCTAAAGCAGAAGGGGCAGTTTACGTGTGAAGTCTGCAAATGTGTCTTCAGTGAGTCACACTCCAGGTAGAAGCATAGCAGGGTAGAGAAAGGGATTCAGAGAATAGAAATTCAACGTCGAGGGGCTGGAGAGATCATGGTAAGCACTTGCTGCTCTTGCAGAAGACCCAGGTTCTGTTCCCAGCACCCACCTGGCAGCTCACAACCATTCATAACTCTCGTTTCAGGAAATCTGACACCCTTTTTTGGGTTCTACAGGCATTGAATGGATGGGTAAACTTATACATGCAGGCAAAACACTCACACACATAAATTTTTAAGTGAAATTTAAAAAAAAAAAAAAAAACCTGAAGATTGAACTGCAGGTATGGTGATGTATACCTTTAATCCCAGCACTCAGGAGGCAAAGGCAAGCATATCTCTGTGAATTTTAGGTCAGCCTGGTCTACATAGTATGAACATATTTCTAAAAACAACAAAATAGAATGAGAACCTCAAAGTTAGGAACATAGCTTATGCAATAACTTACAGAGAGAATACTAGGTTCCGAGAGATAGCTGGGAAGAGAGTTAGGTCCCTGCCTCTGAGCAGGAGCCACATAAGTCATTTCAGTAGGTTGCAGATAAACATGCGGTGAGCAACGTTTCCCAAGTGGCCGTAAATCATGTCATGTAATCTTGAGCTAGTCCTGTTCTTGGTGTTGTAAAGTGAGAATTGACTCTGCAGTTGAAAGTGTCCACGTCTGCTCGACCCCCACTCATAGACTCATAAACCACTGCTGGGGAGAGGTCATTCCCAAGTGACTCCTCGGTCTCAGTATTCTTTTTGTTCATTTTCATAGAGAAGCATTTTAATTAATTTTTTTTTATATTTTTAACTTCCCAGACTGATTTTTATCTCTCGTAGATCAATTTGGCATTTACATTTTCTGTAGGGCACAGGTGAAGGAACATTGGGACTATAGAAAAGTAATAGCAAGATGATGGAAAATGTGTTGGTGCCTGGGAGTGGGAAAGGTCCGCTGTCAAGGCCTGGGTGCCAGGACCACCTGTGCAGTCGAGACCACAGAGGGCCATCACGGAGGGGCAGAGTGCATTCTGGAACTCAGTTCCCCCAAGACTGGAATCTGCAAATGACATAACCCTCCCCTGACCCTGGCATGAGCCCAACACAGAGGCACAGCTACTGCCATGCATACCTGGGAACTTGGGGGAGGGGCCCTGGGGAGTGCACTTTCCCAGAAGGCTGAAACTGCTGCCCAACACCAGGAAGTCCCCCATCCTCCAATCCCTTCACACCCACAGCCAGCCCAGCACCAGAGGAATGTGGAACTGTGGCTCACACTGGGGGTTCACAGGAGGGGACCACAGCTCCAGTTCACGGGAGGGGACCACAGTTCCAGTTCACAGGAGGGGACCACAGCTCCAGCTCACAGGAGGGGACCACAGCTCCAGTTCACGGGAGGGGACCACAGCTCCAGTTCACAGGAGGGGACCACAGCTCCAATTCAAAGGAGGGGACCACAGCTCCAGCTCACAGGAGGGGACCACAGCTCCAGTTCACAGGAGGGGACCACAGCTCCAGTCATGGGAGGGGACCACAGCTCCAGTTCATAGGAGGAGACCACAGCTCCAGCTCACAGGAGGGGACCACAGCTCCAGCTCACAGGAGGGGACACAGCTCCAGCTTACAGGAGGAGACACAGCTCCAGTTCATGGGAGGGTCATAATTTCAAGTACATAGTTTCCTCCTGTTTTCCTGTCTCCGTCACTCTTTCCACTACTTGTGTTTAATAAAGCGTATTCTGGCATCTTTGCAGCAACCAAGGTAACAGTTACTTGCTGACTTGAATGTCTCACTAAAAAGACATAGATAATGGAGAAAATCAGTTTTCTCTGCTGCTAAAGAAGACGAGAACCGAGTGTTTGCTTTTCATGTTCATTGGTTGGCTTGGTGTCCTCAGTTTCCTCTTCTCCTCCGTGTCAGGGGATCAAGTTGTGAGACATCTTCTTCCTCGAGTCCTGTTTTAAGTGCTATGATTGAAATGTTTCCAGCTTAAAATTCCCACCTTCTGGATGCTTAAGGCCACAAAGTTAGCCCAGATTAATCAAGGTTTTTGTTTTCTCAAGGTCAGGTTGAGGATCTGATCCTCGGGAGTCTCTCGAGGTTTTTGGAAAGTACAACCAGAAATAAATAATCAGTAAGACCAGAGAAACTGTACTGCAGACATAAAACTTTAGATCTTATAAAGAGACAAAAAGGAAAAAAGAGAGAGAGTACTGTGGTTTGGCCCATCTTCAATTCTTACTGGCAAGTGCATGTACCCTGTGGCTGCCACCACTTTTGGCACTCCTCAAAGACATGAGACACAGCTTATTAACCTTCCAATATGGGTTGAAGACTCGTGACTCTCCAAAAAACCTCCAAACCTTCAATGCCAGATGGGGACTACTGAGATACCCAGCTTGTGGACTAAACAGCTAAGGGGATGTTAGCCTCGTCAGAATATAGACTGCCATTGTTGGACTACCTGGGCTGTATCATAGAGGCCAGTACAGGGGTATCAAGATAGGATGCGTGCTTACTGGACTTCATTTGGGGGACCATGGGAGAGAAAGACCCCAATGTGGAGCAAAAGTGCAGGATTGATGGTTGTTTGCGATTGCCAAGGAGGAATCTTTGAGCACTTCCTTAAGGAAAACATGACATTAGGGGAAAAAAAGTCCTCCAATTCAAGTGACATGTGTATGTATGTATGTATGTATGTATATATTTATATATATACATATATATGTATATATAGTGTAACAATACAAGTTGGAGAGAACAACAACAAAAGAACTGGAAAAAAACTCTGGAAAGACTCAGAAAAAGATGCAGGACATGTATGGCAGAGTGCAGGGGCTCAGGTGGGGTGAGGGGCATGGAAAGGGAAGCGATTCTAGATTTGATTGAGAAATGATGTGTGACTTATGAAAAAAGCTTAATAACAATAAAAAAAAAACCTGCCTCCTTCATCGTGTTCCAGGTTGTGGACCTTTGCAGAGTCCACAGCTGGGTCTGAGAGACACAAAACACCTCTCGCCATCCTCGCTGAGCTGAGAGCTGCCACCTCTAGTGCCCATGGCCATAACACCTACACCTTGCTTTCCAGTCAGTTTCTTGCTTGCCACGAAAATAAGTTTGTAATTTTGAGATCAATACAGAAGCACCTAAGATCAGGAAAATATTTGTCCTTTGTGATAAGGTTCCTCACACTTTCTACCACATGCATTTAGCCTCCCGGAAGCCAGTGCATCCTGGGCCTTGAGGCCTGCTGCCTAGAGCACACACATTCCACCATCTTGACCTCCCTCTCCAACCTGTCCAAGCACTTTAAATCACAGCAATAGAGAAACCCAACTAGGACAGTGTGGATTACACATATCCTGTCATGGTGCTCCTGTGGAGGTCAGGAGGAGCCTCTTCTCACCTTCTACAGTGTGGATCCTGGGGATTGAACTCAGGTCATCAGGCTTGGCAGTAAGTACCTTTCCCTGCCAAGCACCACACCAGCCCTGTGATGGTTAAACTTTTAAGGAAAATTAATTCTTCAATTCATTAGACATTTATCAGTTGTTTTGAGCTGACACATGCTGGAGCATGGCAGTGCCTGAGAGGTGTGCACAGTTGGGAGGACAGAATGAAAAGCAAGAAATAGAGGCCACCTGAAATGCGACCTGGCCTTGAATTGTGCCCTAGACCTGTGATGCGGTGTAGTGGGGACAGGGACAGGTGACCCCACTGGACATGCCTGCAAGTCTGCAGGAGGAAGGGAGTGGCTCCCCAGAATGACATTCTGTAGGGACAGTGAATAGAATGGGGTGCAGTCGTGGGGCAAGACGGAGCCCCAAACTCACTGCATCACTGCACTCAGAGCTAAGTGTCAGACAGTGCATGAGAGCAGTCGTCCTGTGGCCAAGTCCTTCTTTTCAAGAAGTTCCTACAGTTTGTCATGTGAGTTGGTAGCATAATCAGATTGTTTTTTAAGAAATTATACTTTACAAGCAAAGCAAAGCCTAGAGCCTGGGAGACCAGGAGCCTGGAGACCAGGAAGCCTTGGGACCAAGAGGTTCTATTCTCTGCCAAAGGACAGGAAATGAG
Organism: Rhizomys pruinosus; assembly: GCA_009823505.1. Classification (NCBI taxonomy): domain Eukaryota; kingdom Metazoa; phylum Chordata; class Mammalia; order Rodentia; family Spalacidae; genus Rhizomys; species Rhizomys pruinosus. The sequence goes on from VZQC01000962.1 coordinate 5,765,001, forward strand.
AACTGTCCAGAGCACTATGGCCGGAGAGGCTCACCTGAAAACGCTGCAGGAGCACTGACTGTCCTCCAAGCCTGACTGTTTATAGATCCTTAGACAGAAACTCCAGGGGTGTGCCCAGGGCCATGGTGTGACATGAGTAAGGAGATGAGAGAGGTCAAGTGATAGGAGTACACCAGATGGGGGGGTCCAATGGTAGGAGTACAACAGATGAGAGGGTCCAGTGATAGGAGTACACCAGATGAGGGGGTCCAGTGATAGGAGTACACGAGATTGGGGGGTCCAGTGGTAGGAGTACAAAAGATGAGGGGGTCCAGTGGTAGGAGAACAACAGATGAGGGGGTACAGTGGTAGGAGTACACCAGATGAGGGGGGTCAGTTGTAGGAGTACACCAGATGAGGAGGTCCAGTGGTAGGAGCACACCAGATGAGGGGGTCTAGTGGTAGGAGTACACCAGATGAGGGGGTCCAGTGGTAGGAGTACACCAGATGAGGGGGTAGAGTGGTAGGAGTACACCAGATGAGGGGGTAGAGTGGTAGGAGTACACCAGATGAGGGGGTCCAGTGGTAGGAGTACACCAGATGAGGGGGTACAGTGGTAGGAGTACACCAGATGAGGGGGTCCAGTGGTAGGAGTACACCAGATGAGGGGGTACAGTGGTAGGAGTACACCAGATGAGGGGGTCCAGTGGTAGGAGTACACCAGATGAGGGGGTCCAGTGGTAGGAGTACACCAGATGAGGGGGTCCAGTGGTAGGAGTACACCAGATGAGGGGGTCCAGTGGTAGGAGTACACCAGATGAGGGGGTCCAGTGGTAGGAGTACACCAGATGAGGGGGTCCAGTGGTAGGAGTACACCAGATGAGGGGGTCCAGTGGTAGGAGTACACCAGATGAGGGGGTCCAGTGGTAGGAGTACACCAGATGAGGGGGTCCAGTGGTAGGAGTACACCAGATGAGGGGGTCCAGTGGTAGGAGTACACCAGATGAGGGGGTCCAGTGGTAGGAGTACACCAGATGAGGGGGTCCAGTGGTAGGAGTACACCAGATGAGGGGGTCCAGTGGTAGGAGTACACCAGATGAGGGGGTCCAGTGGTAGGAGTACACCAGATGAGGGGGTCCAGTGGTAGGAGTACACCAGATGAGGGGGTCCAGTGGTAGGAGTACACCAGATGAGGGGGTCCAGTGGTAGGAGTACACCAGATGAGGGGGTCCAGTGGTAGGAGTACACCAGATGAGGGGGTCCAGTGGTAGGAGTACACCAGATGAGGGGGTCCAGTGGTAGGAGTACACCAGATGAGGGGGTCCAGTGGTAGGAGTACACCAGATGAGGGGGTCCAGTGGTAGGAGTACACCAGATGAGGGGGTCCAGTGGTAGGAGTACACCAGATGAGGGGGTCCAGTGGTAGGAGTACACCAGATGAGGGGGTCCAGTGGTAGGAGTACACCAGATGGGGGGGTCCAGTGGTAGGAGTACACCAGATGAGGGGGTCCAGTGGTAGGAGTACACCAGATGAGGGGTTACAGTTGTAGGAGTTATACCAGATGAGGGGGTCCAGTGATAGGAGTACACGAGATTGGGGGGTCCAGTGGTAGGAGTACAAAAGATGAGGGGGTCCAGTGGTAGGAGAACAACAGATGAGGGGGTACAGTGATAGTAGTACACCAGATGAGGGGGGTCCAGTGGTAGGAGTACACCAGATGAGGGGGTACAGTGGTAGGAGAATACCAGATGAGGGGGTACAGTGATAGGAGTACACGAGATGGGGGGTCCAGTGGTAGGAGGACACCAGATGAGGGGTGTCCAGTGGTAGGAGTACACCAGATGAGGGGGTCCAGTGGTAGGAGAACACCAGATGAGGGGGTCCAGTGGTAGGAGTACACCAGATGAGGGGATCCAGTGGTAGGAGTACACCAGATGAGGGGGTCCAGTGGTAGGAGTATACAAGATAAGGGGGTCCAGTGGTAGCAGAACAACAGATGAGGGGATACAGTGGTAGGAGTACACCAGATGAGGGAGTTCAGTGGTAGGAGTACACCAAATGAGTGGGGTCCAGTGGTAGGAGTACACCAGATGGGGGGTCCAGTGGTAGGATTACACCAGATGAGGGGTTACAGTTGTAGGAGTTACACCAGATGAGGAGGTCCAGTGGTAGGAGCACACCAGATGAGGGTGTCCAGTGGTAGGAGTACACCAGATGAGGGGGTAGAGTGGTAGGAGTACACCAGATGAGGGGGTAGAGTGGTAGGAGTACACCAGATGAGCGGGTCCAGTGGTAGGAGTACACCGGATGAGGGGATCCAGTGGTAGGAGTACAGCAGATGAGGGGGCCCAGTGATAGGAGTACACCAGATGAGGGGGGTCCAGTGGTAGGAGTACACCAGATGAGGGGGTACAGTGGTAGGAGTACACCAGATAAGGGGGTCCAGTGGTAGGAGTACACCAGATGAGGGGGTACAGTGGTAGGAGTACACCAGATGAGGGGGTCCAGTGGTAGGAGTACACCAGATGAGGGGGTACAGTGGTAGGAGTACACCAGATGAGGGGGTCCAGTGGTAGGAGTACACCAGATGAGGGGGTCCAGTGGTAGGAGTACACCAGATGAGGGGGTCCAGTGGTAGGAGTACACCAGATGAGGGGGTCCAGTGGTAGGAGTACACCAGATGAGGGGGTCCAGTGGTAGGAGTACACCAGATGAGGGGGTCCAGTGGTAGGAGTACACCAGATGAGGGGGTCCAGTGGTAGGAGTACACCAGATGAGGGGGTCCAGTGGTAGGAGTACACCAGATGAGGGGGTCCAGTGGTAGGAGTACACCAGATGAGGGGGTCCAGTGGTAGGAGTACACCAGATGAGGGGGTCCAGTGGTAGGAGTACACCAGATGAGGGGGTCCAGTGGTAGGAGTACACCAGATGAGGGGGTCCAGTGGTAGGAGTACACCAGATGAGGGGGTCCAGTGGTAGGAGTACACCAGATGAGGGGGTCCAGTGGTAGGAGTACACCAGATGAGGGGGTCCAGTGGTAGGAGTACACCAGATGAGGGGGTCCAGTGGTAGGAGTACACCAGATGAGGGGGTCCAGTGGTAGGAGTACACCAGATGAGGGGGTCCAGTGGTAGGAGTACACCAGATGAGGGGGTCCAGTGGTAGGAGTACACCAGATGAGGGGGTCCAGTGGTAGGAGTACACCAGATGAGGGGGTCCAGTGGTAGGAGTACACCAGATGAGGGGGTCCAGTGGTAGGAGTACACCAGATGAGGGGGTCCAGTGGTAGGAGTACACCAGATGAGGGGGTCCAGTGGTAGGAGTACACCAGATGAGGGGGTCCAGTGGTAGGAGTACACCAGATGAGGGGGTCCAGTGGTAGGAGTACACCAGATGAGGGGGTCCAGTGGTAGGAGTACACCAGATGAGGGGGTCCAGTGGTAGGAGTACACCAGATGAGGGGGTCCAGTGGTAGGAGTACACCAGATGAGGGGGTCCAGTGGTAGGAGTACACCAGATGAGGGGGTCCAGTGGTAGGAGTACACCAGATGAGGGGGTCCAGTGGTAGGAGTACACCAGATGAGGGGGTCCAGTGGTAGGAGTACACCAGATGAGGGGGTCCAGTGGTAGGAGTACACCAGATGAGGGGGTCCAGTGGTAGGAGTACACCAGATGAGGGGGTCCAGTGGTAGGAGTACACCAGATGAGGGGGTCCAGTGGTAGGAGTACACCAGATGAGGGGGTCCAGTGGTAGGAGTACACCAGATGAGGGGGTCCAGTGGTAGGAGTACACCAGATGAGGGGGTCCAGTGGTAGGAGTACACCAGATGAGGGGGTCCAGTGGTAGGAGTACACCAGATGAGGGGGTCCAGTGGTAGGAGTACACCAGATGAGGGGGTCCAGTGGTAGGAGTACACCAGATGAGGGGGTCCAGTGGTAGGAGTACACCAGATGAGGGGGTCCAGTGGTAGGAGTACACCAGATGAGGGGGTCCAGTGGTAGGAGTACACCAGATGAGGGGGTCCAGTGGTAGGAGTACACCAGATGAGGGGGTCCAGTGGTAGGAGTACACCAGATGAGGGGGTCCAGTGGTAGGAGTACACCAGATGAGGGGGTCCAGTGGTAGGAGTACACCAGATGAGGGGGTCCAGTGGTAGGAGTACACCAGATGAGGGGGTCCAGTGGTAGGAGTACACCAGATGAGGGGGTCCAGTGGTAGGAGTACACCAGATGAGGGGGTCCAGTGGTAGGAGTACACCAGATGAGGGGGTCCAGTGGTAGGAGTACACCAGATGAGGGGGTCCAGTGGTAGGAGTACACCAGATGAGGGGGTCCAGTGGTAGGAGTACACCAGATGAGGGGGTCCAGTGGTAGGAGTACACCAGATGAGGGGGTCCAGTGGTAGGAGTACACCAGATGAGGGGGTCCAGTGGTAGGAGTACACCAGATGAGGGGGTCCAGTGGTAGGAGTACACCAGATGAGGGGGTCCAGTGGTAGGAGTACACCAGATGAGGGGGTCCAGTGGTAGGAGTACACCAGATGAGGGGGTCCAGTGGTAGGAGTACACCAGATGAGGGGGTCCAGTGGTAGGAGTACACCAGATGAGGGGGTCCAGTGGTAGGAGTACACCAGATGAGGGGGTCCAGTGGTAGGAGTACACCAGATGAGGGGGTCCAGTGGTAGGAGTACACCAGATGAGGGGGTCCAGTGGTAGGAGTACACCAGATGAGGGGGTCCAGTGGTAGGAGTACACCAGATGAGGGGGTCCAGTGGTAGGAGTACACCAGATGAGGGGGTCCAGTGGTAGGAGTACACCAGATGAGGGGGTCCAGTGGTAGGAGTACACCAGATGAGGGGGTCCAGTGGTAGGAGTACACCAGATGAGGGGGTCCAGTGGTAGGAGTACACCAGATGAGGGGGTCCAGTGGTAGGCGTACACCAGATGAGGGGGTCCAGTGGTAGGAGTACACCAGATGAGGGGGTCCAGTGGTAGGAGTACACCAGATGAGGGGTGTCCAGTGGTAGGAGTACACCAGATGCGGCGTCCAGTGGTAGGAGTACACCAGATGAGGGGGATCCAGTGGTAGGAGGACACCAGATGAGTGGGGTCCAGTGGTAGGAGTACACCAGATGAGGGGGTCCAGTGGTAGGAGTACACCAGATGAGGGGGATCCAGTGGTAGGAGTACACCAGATGGGGTGTCCAGTGGTAGGAGTACACCTGATGAGGGGGTCCAGTGGTAGGAGTACACCAGATGAGGGGGTCCAGTGGTAGGAGTACACCTGATGAGGGGGTCCAGTGGTAGGAGTACACCAGATGAGGGGTGTCCAGTGGTAGGAGTACACCACATGAGGGGGTACAGTAATAGGAGTACACCAGATGAGGGGGTCCAGTGGTAGGAGTATACCAGATGAGGGGGTCCAGTGGTAGGAGTACACCAGATGAGGGGTCCAGTGGTAGGAGAACACCCGATGAGGGGATCCAGTGATAGGAGTACACCAGATGGGGGGTCCAGTGGTAGGGGTACACCAGATGAGGGAGTCAAGTAGTAGGACTAAACCAGATGAGAGGGTCCACTGGCAGGACTACACCAGATGGGGTGGTCCAGTGGTAGGATTACACCAGATGAGGGGGTCCAGTGGTAGGAGTACATCAAATGGGGGAGGTCTGATGGAAAACTATCACCTGAGTTTTGACAAGCTGAGGTATGCAGGAAAGGTCCAGAACATGAATTCTCAGTAACTGAACACACTGTTTTGGAAGGGAGGGATGATAGATACACTATAGAGAATTAGAAGTGTAGGGGCAGCAATTGAATGTGTGGGTAAGGCGGAGAAACTTTCCAGAGGGCAGAAAATGCATCCTCAAGGCTGTGCAGCAAGGGACACTCAAGTATCCTGCAAAGGGTTTCAAACTGAACCTCCATTGTCTGCAGATACTGTCAAGGGAAAGGAGACAGAGCTCAGACTGCAGATCGTTCACCAGGCAATCGTGAGGTCCTGATCCAGGAACTTACATGGAAAGCTGGGTCTGGGGTTGGATGCTGACAAGCCCAGTGCTATGGAGGAAGGAAGAGGGGTATCCCTGAGGTGTGCCGCAGCCATCCCAGCCTGCTCGTGCTATTCCAAGCGAAGCAGAAACCTTGTCTCAAAAAGCAAGGTCGGTGGACCGGAGAAATGACGATATCTAAGGTTGTCCCCTAACCTCCTCAGGCATGTACACACACACATGTACCCCACATATGTGTATACACACATATGCATGTTCACAAAAATGATATTAAGTGAGACTTGAATGAGACTCCAACTCCATAAATAAGTATTCATGGGACACAGGAGACCCTTCGTCAGATTGGCTAGCAGTGAAGTATCTAATTTCCACATTGGAATGTGCTACCAAAGAAAATCTTTCAGTGATGGTGGGGGCTAACAAAGGGTTTATTTGGCTTACAGGATAGTCTGCCATCAAGGGAAGTCAAAGCAGGAACTTAGGAAAGGAATCGGGAGCAGGAACTGAAGCCCAGACCAAGTAGCAGTGCTTCTTAGTGGCTTGTTCCTCCAGCCTGTGCTCAACCTGCTTTCTTTTTTAAATTTTTAAAATATTTTTCTTGAATTTTTGTGGATTTCATATAAAACATCTTAATATTTAGCCCCCTTTCCCTGTCTGCAACCCCCATAGCCCACACACAGGACTTCATGCATTTTGTCATGTATGTTAAGGCCTGTCAACTCAAGTGTGTGTGCTCAGATGCCCCTCGGCGTGAGTTCATTCATTGTCCAGCCTGCCTAACGTCCCTCCCTTAAAGAAGATTGGATCTCCAGCAGTGAGCTGCCGCTAACAGTTTCTTGCCAAAGATGTGGCCTCCTGCCCATTTCCCCAGTTCTATCCTGGTCTTTGTCTGCTTGAGTTTGCATGAGTCTTGTGCATGCCAACACCATTGCTGTAGGTTCATATGACCAAGGTCCCAGAAGCCTGTAAGACTGTTTCCATATGGTCACGCACCTCTTCCCCTGGCTCTTACAATCTTCCTGCCCCCTCTTCCTTGATGGTCTTTAAGTCCTGTGTTCTAGTTTGTCTTCCATTGCTGTGACAAAACACTCTGACCGACACCAACTTGGGGAAGAAAGGGTTTATTCAGCTCACATCTCCTGGGTCACAGTTCATCACTTAGGGAGCCCACCATAGGAACTCAGGGCAGGAACCTGAAGGCAGGAGCTGAAACACAGGCCATGGAGGAATGCTGTTCACTGGCTTGCTCCTGTGGCCCATGCCCACCCTGCCTTCTTATACTGTACACAACAACCTGCCCAGGCTGGCACCACTCATTGTGGGCTGGGCCCTTCCACACTGCTCGACCATCAAGGCAATACTCCACAGACATGGCCACAGGCCAATCCAATGGAGCCAATTCCCCAATTGAGGCTCCCTCAACCCAGGTGTGTCAAGTTGACACTAAAGCTATCCAGCACAATTGACCCCTTGTCAACTTGACACACAAAAGACATCACTATTAAACCACCACCTTTCCAGTTCTTTTTTTTTTTACATACATTTATTTTTATTTTTTTAACAAATCTAGACCTGTGTCCCCCCTCATTCCCCCACCCCGCCAAAGCTCATGCATTCTGCCAAACATGCTCTTCATCTCTTTCTCAGTCTTTCTCAATATTCTCCATGTTGAAGTTGACTGTTTTGAGCAGAAGTTCACTGTTTCAGTCAGTTCTTTGATGCAGTCCTTTCTGTTGTTGTTGTTGGTTGTTTCCAATCTGCATTACGCCCAACTGCTTAGAACAAAAGCTCAGGGGGGCCCTACACAAGAAATACTTACAAACTAGGTAATTGGCACTCGCCTCCACAGATGAGGGGAAACATTCGTCGTTTGTTTTTTGGGACTGTTTACTTCACTCCGCTTTGATGTCCTCTAGCTCCAGCCATTTTTTTTTTTTTTTTGATGTTGTCTTTCTTTACTTGCATGCATAGAACTCCATTGTGGTAGATGTACCACATTTTTCTATCCACTGTCAGTTTGAGGAGCATTTAGGTTGGTTCCAGCTCTTGCTATTGTGAAGAGAGCTGCAATAAAACATGGCTATACATGTATCTCTTTGGTGGCGTAAGTCTTGAGGGTAACATGCCCAGGAGTGGTATGGCTGGTCGGGTGGCAAGTTTCATTCCAAGTCTTCCAAGGGTTCTCCACACCGCTTTCCATAAGTGGCTTGACATGAGTTTACATTCCCCCACCACAAGTGGATGAGTGTTCCCCCTTTCCCCACAACACTCCAGCACTTGGTCTATTTGTTTTTTGATCCTAGCCAGTCTTATTGAGTAAGATGATATCTAAATGTGGTTTTGGATTTGCATTTCCTTAATTGATTAGTTGATGTTGAACACTTCTTGAGGTGTTTTCTCAGACATCTCTAATTCCATACTTTTGAAATTCTCTTTTCAGTTCTTTGCTCCATCTATTGAGTGGGTCATTTGTTTTCTTTTTCTTTGTTTTTTTGAGTAGTTTATATATTCTGGAAATCAATGCTTTGTCAGATGATCTGCAGTGAAGGGGTGTCCCAGAAATACTTTCCCCAAATTATGATGTTAACCTTAATCACAACCTAACACAGTTACAAACTTAAAGCCCCACAGTCCTTAAAATGTCCAAACGCTTAAGCGACTTTTAATAGACTGTGACACTTTTAAATTTGGCTCATGTCAAATCCACAAAACGAGTACTGTCTTATTTTAAAGGAAGAATCAGCACTCTCAAACAAAACCTAAAAACCAGCAAAGTAGCTCAAAGCAAAGTAGCTCAAAGCTGAACACCTGGGATTCACTCAAGATCTTCTGGGCTCCCAAGGGTCTCAGAAGCTCCCCATTTGACCTGCATCCATGGCACACACAAAGCTCATCTCACAGGCCCAGGTTCACTCCATTCCACACCTGCCGCTGCTCTTCTTGGTCGTCCCCTTGGTCCTTGCATCTCCAAAAAGCTGGGGTAGCCACTGAAACTGAGGCAGCACCTTCACCAGTGGTCTCTTCTGGCCTCTTCTGACCTCTCCTGTGCCAAGCCTCAGTTCTCTCCATGACCTGCATCCTGGGGTCTTCACTGCACCGAGTGATTGCACTTCCACCAATGGTCTTTCCTGAACTCTCACAGTGCCAAGCCTCGGCTGCTCTCTGGACCCCTTCATGCTTTCAACACAAGAACCATATAGGAGACTCTTTTTTTTTTTTTTTGGAAAACAATGTGACCATTTAATGGAACCTCCCCTGTGGCTTCAAGCCACCAGGACACAGGTGCCCCCAACACTCTTAATCTTCTCTTCAGCTCTTCTGCTAAAGAATTTGGCCTTCACGATGACAGGCTGCTTAGGGGAGCTTTCCCTTTCCCAGAACTTTGTAGTAGCCCGATCGTACCACGTCAATGATGGGGGCAACTCCAGTCTTGTTTTTGGCAGCATTCACCCGTGTCTGTTCACTGACCAATGTCCACAATTTATCAAGGTTGACAGTTGGGCAGAAGCTCTGGTTCCTCTTTAAGTGGTAATGCTGCATACCAACTTTCCCAAAGTAACCTGGGTGATATTTGTCGAAGTTCATCCTGTGGTGATGCATGCCACCAGCATTACCCCGGCCTCCTGGGTGCTTCTGGTGTTTCCCGATGCGCCCGTGGCCGTGGCTCACGTGGCCTCGGAGTTTCCGGGTCTTTCTTAGTCTGGATGGCATGGCGGTGGCCTAAAGGAAAGAGGGCAATATAGGAGATTCTTACACATTACCAAGTCCTGCTTCTGGCTCGAGATGGAGGCTCAGACCCCTTCTGGACCACAGCTTCTGTGTGCTGACCCTGAATAAATTCTTCCCAGATTTCACCACAGTGATGCTGGTCTCTTGTTACTTACAGCTGATTCTTCAGCCCCAGCTGACCAGAACCCACAGATTACACAGTCCTGATGATCTCTGTTCCCCTTTGAAACTAGAAACTTCACAAGCCAGGCCTCCATCTTCTACAAATCCTTCAGCAAAACTGCTCCAAGCTCCACAGCAACAATCTTTAGGCATTCAATGATCTTCTCAGCCCAAAGTTCCAAACGCCTCCACAATCCTTCCCCAAAACACCAAGGTCAGGTCTGTCACAGCAATACCCCACTTTTCTGGAACCAATTTCTGTCCTAGTTTGTCTTCCATTGCTGTGACAAAACACTTTGACCGACACCAACTTGGGGAGGAAAGGGTTTATTCAGCTTACATCTCCTGGGTCACGGTTCATCACTTAGGGAGCCCACCATAGGAACTCAGGGCAGGAACCTGGAGGCAGGAGCTGAAGCACAGGCCATGGAGGAATGCTGTTCACTGGCTTGCTCCCCTGGCTCGTGCCCAGCCTGCCTTCTTATACCATACACACCAACCTGCCCAGGTTGGCACCACTCATTGTGGGCTGGGCCCTTCCACACTGCTCGACCATCAAGACAATACTCCACAGGTGTGGCCACAGGCCAATTCAATGGAGCCAATTCCCCAATTGAGGCTCCCTCAACCCAGGTGTGTCAAGTTGACACTAAAGCTATCCAGCACACCCTGGGTGGGTGACATTTAATGTAGGAGTTCTGTCTAGGCAACCACATTCTTCAGATTCTTATTCCCCATACTTTGGCCAGTTGTGGCCTTTGTGTTCATTCCCCACTGTTGTGTGAGGAAGCTTTGCTGATAAGAGTTGAGGGAGACATTAGTGTCCTCTCTACTCCTTGTTCCACCATGTTCTGTGAGATTTAGGTGTAGATGTTCCATTGTAGATGTGTCACTTAGGGTTGGGCATCTCACAGATATTTAATGTCTGTGTGTGACCAGTGAGTGATTGAGTTTCTCCCTTAGCACCTCGCATTAGTGTCCTCCAAAGTTACGATCCAAAAAGAACCTTTAAGTGAACATTGGTACATGGTGTGTGAGGTCAGAGACAGCTGGGAGGCCCTAGTGGACAGTGAGGGAAAAGGAAGTTTATTCCAAGGTGGCTGTGTCTGAGCACTCACAAGATGTTGCCCTGAAGGAGCCAGGAGTTGGGCACTTGCAGTGAGCTGTTCTTGCAGGGGACTGCAGGCCCCTTGCTCTACCCTAAAGTTCTGCTGAGCCTGTGTGGCCACCATGCTTTACATCTGCAGCCAGACACACTGCAGGAGCCTAGCTGTTCAGCTTGCTGTCTCCATGAGAGAGCTGTTTTATAAATGGTGGGATACTCCAGTGAGCAATTCTTCCCTCAGCCACATGCCCTCAGACCCAGGCACATATAGTCAGCCAGCAAGCAGGAGGCCAGGTACCATGAGGGGACTGAGAAAGGGACTATTCAAGCAGAAAAGAGAGAAAGAGTGATCAACAGGCAGGAACCCATCCATTTGGCTCAGCGGAGCTCACCTGGAAGTCTACTCTGAGTCCTGGGCAGAACAGACCAGGCCCAGAAAATAGCTGGAATCTAGCTCTAGCCTGAGTCCTGCCTGGCCTCAGTGGCTCTTTTCTGAGCCACAATAGAGTAACAGGGAAAATGACCTTGGAGGGAAATGTCATTGATTTTTTTCAACAAAGCAAGAACTCTAATAAAAATGTATCTTAAGTCTATTAACCCTATTCTCCCAGACAGTGTGTAAGAGAAACTAAACTACAGTGCAATTCCATTTTGAAGAAGAAAAAAATCTTTAACTTGTCTTCCAATAGTTTTGACCTTTTTTCAGTTATTCCTGGCAGATTGCTTTATTAGATGAAAAAAGGACTGAGCAGACACTGATTCACTGTGGTTTCTATTGATGCTTCTCCTAGATTTTTTTTTCTAAACTCCAAGGACATGTTTTAAATTAATAAATCATCTTACTCAAGGTAATGATGTAAAGGTTAAGTCCAGGATCTTTAAGATTTTGTGACTAAAGAGAACCTGAAGAGCTGCCGAAATGCCAGTACTCAGCTCTAGTACTTATCAACTAACTTAGCTCTAGTACTTATCAACTAGAGGGTCTTTCAGCTGATCGTTTTCTCATCTGAAGAAATGGAAATAAACAAACCCACCTCACTTACTGATGAGGACATTAGGACAGAGGGTAGGGTGCTGCAATGAAGCCTGCTTCACAAGCCTGTTTTTACTCAGTAGCTGCCATTATCATGACTATTATCAATAAGACCAGAAACAGGGTCACATGAGACTTGGTGACTTTATATCCACTAACATTCTTCATGATCCCCATAACAGCCCTTTTTCTGTACATACACACACACGCACACACACACATGCACACACACACATGCGCAAATGCGTGCACACACGCATGGACACACACATGTACACACGCATACACACGTGCACACATGCACACACGTGCACACACGCGTGCACATGTACACACACGCATGCACACATGTGCACACACACGCACACACATACACACATGCACACACACGTGCACACATGCACACATACACACACACACCATAGTAACAGCACAGACTGAGAAGGGGTGCTCAGTCCCCCTCATTTTCCAAAGAAGAAAAATAAAATTATTTCATGTGCCAAATCCACTTAAAATAGCTTTGTGGATTATAAAGTATCTATCACATCTCCATGGTGCAAATCACCTTTATGGTGCTTTTCTTTTTGTTCAGTGATGATGTTGCTGCCATCTCCTTTAGCCACATGAGACACAGAAAGGTGGCTGTCCTCAAGCTGGGACGTGTCCTCACCACAAGCAAGAACTTGACCTGGGACCTCCCAGTTTCCACGTTCTGGTCTCCTGATCTCCTGTGTAACATTACGGTGCTAGCAGACAGGGCCGTAGCTGTGGTGTGATGGTTAATGGAATTAGATCGTTATAAAGGAGACCAGGGAGGCCTGTCTACCTCCTCCTGAAGGTTCCATCTGTGAGGAAGCTGCCCTCACAGACACTGACTCTGCTGAGACCTTACTTTGGCATTCCCAGCCCCTAGAATTGTCAGCACCTTTAGCTGCTGCTCATAAATAACCCAGTATAAGGTACTTTGCCATATACACCTAAACAGACAAACATGGAGCTCCATTAGTGTGCGGGCGTCTGGGAGAGCCTATTTCCTATAGGCAGAAATTTCTAGATGATTTCTCAGATGACAGAAGGGGAAAAACAAATCTAGTTGTCCTCTTTCATAAGGATACTAATTCCACTAGTGATCTGACCCTTCCTAAAGGCTCTACCTGCTAATACAGTTATATTGGGGATCAGGTTCCAAGGTAAGAATTTGAGGAAGAAACAAAGATTCAAAACCCCACTTCACATTCTGGAAGGGTTTTGCCTCCAGTGAGTGCTCTTCCTGGCTTGGACATCTTCTCACTGTGCACTCAAATGGCAGAGAAAAATGGAAACATTTGATGTCATCTTTTACAAAGACTCTTGGCAGATTGTGGGTCCACCTTTGACCTCAGACCTTAATCACCTCTCTCTTAAAGACCACATTTTCCATGCAGACCCAAGGCAGAAGCAGGGCTTCCGCATGCAGGTTTTAAGGAGAAACAGTGCAGGTCATGGCAACAAAGCAAATAGACTGAATCCACAAACAGCTTGGATGATGGAAGCCTCATCTGTGGATTAGATGAAACCCTCCTGGGTTGCCAAGAAGTCATGGTTATAACAAATCTTAAGTCTCTTGGGAAGCCATGTTTTATATCTGCTTAGAGTCTTGGACTATACAGACTAGCAAATTTTGCAAGCTTGTCCCCACATTTTCTCTCCTTTTCTGTACCCCAAATGAGCTCTTGCCATGGCCTTCATACCTGTGATGCTTCTTCCACTGAATCCCACTGAATTCCTAGGAGAAACCAAGTCTCCACAGTATAGGTATCCCATGGAGGGGCTTGTAAAGTGACTGGGTTTTAATAGATCTGGTTTCAGGGATGGTATTAGAGCCCTTAGACAGAGCTAGCTTTTCTCCAGACTCCAAAATTCTGAGAAACAAGTTTCTGCTTTTAAAAACTTCTAGTATGTTAGGCATGGTGGCACATGCCTTTAATCCTAGCACTTGGGAGGCAGAGGCAGGTGGATCTTTGGGAGTTCAAGGCCAGTCTGGTCTACATAGTGAGTTCCAGGAGAGCTGGAGCTACATTGAGACCCTGTCTAGAAAAGACAAAAAAATAAAACCACTAGTGTGTAGAATATGGAACAGGAGGGAACTAGACTAGTGTGTGGGATATGGAACAGGAGGGAACTAGACTAGTGTGTGGGATATGGGACAGGAGGGAACTGGACTAGTGTGTGGGATATGGGACAGGAGAGAGCTTGACTAGTGTGTGGGATATGGGACGGGAGGGAACTAGACTAGTGTGTGGGATATGGGACGGGAGGGAACTAGACTAGTGTGTGGGATATGGGACAGGAGGGAACTAGACTAGTGTGTGGGATATGGGACAGGAGGGAACTAGACTAGTGTGTGGGATATGGGACAGGAGAGAACTAGACTGCAAACAGCCCTCTTTCCTACTCTCTCTTCAGTAGTTGTTTTAGATTGGTTTGTAGACATTGTGTTCTTATGGATGAATTTTGAATGAGTTGTCCATTTTCTCTAAGCTGCAGCACACAGCAGAGCTGAGCTGGCCTAAATGCACTAAATTGATGTTTGCAGGCTTGGTGGGGACTTGTGAGACCAGCCCTTCTGCTTTCTCACTGCATCATGCTTTCTCTTGCAAAACTTAGGTGACCGTGACGGATGGTGGCTCTTCTCCAAAACAGTCAACCATTTGGGTGGTGGTTCAGGTTCTGGATGAAAATGACAACAAGCCTCAATTCCCCGAGAAGGTCTACCAGATCAAGCTTCCAGAACGTGACCGGAAGAAGAGAGGAGAACCCATTTACAGGGCGTTTGCCTTTGACAGAGATGAGGGCCCCAATGCAGAAATCTCCTACAGCATCGTGGATGGCAACGATGATGGAAAGTTCTTTATTGACCCTAAAACTGGCATGGTCTCTTCCAGGAAACAGTTTACAGCAGGGAGCTATGACATCCTAACGGTAAGATCTGAATTCTGGCAGCATCGACAGGGTAGGGTTAGCAACTTTATTCATGTTTACTTCTTTGAGCAATAACTCTCCAGTGTAGAATGTGCAACCACAATGCTGTAGCCAACTTGCTGGGAGGGAGTGGATCACAGGCTGGAGCTCTTACCTGTTTGACTGATGCTCTGGATTAATGAGACAGCTCCCTTCAGCTGCGTTACATTAGCAAACCTTCCCGAATCTGTGCCCTGCCACAGCCTACACAGCCAACCATGGGGGCCTAACTCATTCTCCAGAAGCTGACATGGAAAGCAGTATGTCTCTAGAATAAGGAATATCTATATACACATGTACATACATCCACATGCATGCTCATAAACGTAAATGGATGCATACATAGTTGCACTCACACATCTACACACACATGCCTACAATCACAAACACACCTATACAGAGCCATATGTTCATACCCACATGTACACATGCACATATACTTTCACACACATGTACACACATGCATACACAAACACATATGCATGTGCACATACATATGCTCACATGCATGCACACACCCCTGTCATATACTTGCACACATGTACACACATGTATGTGCTCATACACATGAACACAGATGTGTCATGCATTCATGCATATGCTCACATATATGACACACAGTGCCATATAGATCACTCACAGGTCAACAGGGTTTCACAATGGACTTCATTCCTCTCAAGTCTCACTATCAGAGATGAGGTTCAGGCTACAACTATGAGGAATTGAATGAGCCTTTTCCAGTCCCATAAACTATTGTTCCTATCTCTAGAATACTATTGTCATAAGTGCATTGTTTAGTTTTCAAGGTTGGCCTCTCTCTCCATTTGCGGCGACTACGTTAGCTTCAGGCAGGTGTGGAGAGGCCCTGGCCCCAGAGTGCTCACTTGTTCCCTTCCAGAGCCCTCTTTCCCCAGCTTTCATCATTTTCTCCCCCTATGACTGTGCTGAAAATGGTCTCTAACACCACAGGAGAGGAAGATTGGAGCATCCACTGCCTCAGAGCTCTAAGCTGTCTTTCTGTGTTCTCTCTGTATGTGGGCAGATCAAGGCTGTGGACAATGGCCGCCCACAGAAATCCTCCACAGCCCGCCTCCACATTGAATGGATTAAGAAGCCACTGCCATCACCTACCCCCTTGACCTTCGATGAGCCCTTTTACAACTTCACAGTCATGGAAAGTGATAGAGTAACGGAGATTGTGGGGGTGGTGTCCGTACAGCCGGCTAACACCCCTCTGTGGTTTGACATCATTGGTAAGTTCCAGTATTGGCCCAACCTACAAAGAGAAATGTACTCAGCTGTTTGAAGGAAGTAGCCTCCAAAATGAAATAAGAAAAGAAAAAAATTGTTTAAAAATATAGCACATAAACCCAAGATGAAACGACTTACCATACTGCTGGAATGCAAAAGAGCCAGTAAGAAGGATAACCTACCTGTGCTTTCGTTCCTACTCTGTAGCTGAGCTGAACAGAAAGTGCTCTCTGGCTGGGTTTTCCATAGTATGTTATTTACTGCAATCTTGTCTTTCTGTGTGTCATGTAAATTCTATTGTCACACTTGCTAATCTCATCTCTAGATGTATTGATGGTACTAGACTTGCTGTCCTTCATTTCTCCTTTTCTTCACCTTTTTTCTGCATTCTGTTCTTTTTTTTCTGCTCCTGACTGCCCTGCTTCAAGGTGGCAAGCATGCTCGAGAGATGTTCTATATTCTACAGACAGCTTGTGGGCAGAACTGTTCAACAGAAGGTACCCTTAGTGCAAACACATTTGCTAAAATACAGCTATCCAATCTGCCTTTTACAGTTTTTTTTAAACAAATTGAATTACATCTTTCATAAGTGCCTGTGACAGGCTGCAGCGCAGCCGCAGACTCCATCCCCGGTCCAACAGCGATCTCATTACTCCTACCCAATGACTTCCTGTTTGAGGTTTAAGGGGTTTGGGTTGGGGGAACTGTTTTGATTTTTTCCTTTGTTTTAGAGGTATATGCACTTTTTGTTGTTTTGTTTTATCTTTCTGTAGGATGGTTTAGTTAACTAGGACTTTTCCAATTGAAAAATAAGTTAGAATGTATTCTAGCCCCTCTGTTTTCCAGCAGTAGCATCAGTCATAGACCCTCAAATCCCCGTCAGGAGAGTCCCCTGGCTGCTGTCCATGAAAGGAAGGGCAGGAGATGGAGCCTAGATGGAGCCAATGAGCCTCCATGCACCTGAATAGAGAAGGCAGCTGGGGACAGGCAGAACAGACCTTGGGAGCCAACCTTTAAATTCCTTGAAAGCAAGCGAGCAAGCACACCAGGCTGCAGAAGGAAAGGGCAGAACAGCTCTGCAGCCCTCTGCAGCAAACCAGTCAGGAGCAAGCTGGAGAGGAGGGGAGTGCCTGGGACCAGGAAACAAAACGGGATGCTCATTGCCAGGGGATGGGGGAGAGTGCGCCCGCCCCTCTGCACAGTCTGACCAGGGTTCCCACGCTTCTCTGAGGGCAGAGAAGTCCAGGAGAGAACTGATCTGGGAGAGTCATTTCCTTCCACATGTTGCTGCTGGACAGGATGCACTGGAACCTGCCTCTCCTCCATGACAGCTGGGTCTGGGAAAGGCATCTAGGAGATTCCACATCTGGTTTAATGAGGCTTGCAAGAAGAATGCTCCATGCATCCCAGCCCAACCTCAGAGAGTCTTCTGAAGTCCCCAAAAGGAAGGGCATGACCTCTGCATATGTCATCCTGTGAAATGACAGGAAAGCATCTGTTTGACTTAATTGGTATTAATAGCACCATCTTCATCTGTGAGCACCCTGGTACCAACCTTTGAGTTTCTGTTTCATCTCTGCTCATATATTTGGAGTGGTACCCATGAGAAATGTCCCCACTACCTTAGTCCCGGGGATTTTCAGCTTCTTCATCTTGCTGCCCGAGGCACTTTCTTCTTCCTGGTACAGTGAGGCATTGATCAGGTCACCAGTTAGCTGCCTTTCCTTCCAAGGACATCATCTTTGCCAATTCCTTCACTACGACTCAGTCTGCAAACACTTTGACTGGCTGACAGTCCCCTCTGGTGCCCCCCCCCCGCCCCAGCCTGCCCATCCTCATATATCATTCAGGAAATCTCATACCCTTCTTTGATGTTTAGGGTGGTCATCCACCCAACCTCAGCCAGGCCAGTCTACAATTCTTCAGGGTCCCCACAAGTAATTCTGTGGACAGTTTAGCATGCTAGGAATCCTGCATGAAAGATTACTTGTAGGCTTTCCGTGTTACATTGCCATTGTGTGTTTTTATTTGTTTATCCCATCTCCATTCCTCACCCTCAAGATCAAAGACCATATTTCTATTCTTTCCCCCTGTGAGGGCTTCTGCTGCTACTTAGGGTGACTGGAATAAGCTAGAAAGACTGGCGGTGATAGCCCAGGAAACCAGTGCTAGCCCCACAAATGGCCCCTGAGCCTTGCCAGTCAGCGTGACCTTCCACTGTCCTCCAGACACAAGAGCCTCAGCAGTGAGCATCTTCAGTTCAAGAAGAAAGAGCAGTTTATGAAGGGTGTAACCCCAGGAGTCCAAATGCAATTCAAGCACCTTAGAAACACTGGGGCGGGGAGACCTGATAAGGAAAGCCCAGCCTTCCTTATCAGGTCTCCCCGCCCCAGTGTTTCTAAGTATCTCCCTCTTCTGCAGAGCCCCTCGGTTGCAGCATGCCTAGCAGTTCTTTCCCTGAAGACTCCTGAGGCTGCCCCTCTGGTCTGGAATTTTCCCCCACAGCAGCACTTTCTCTGTGACTCTGGTTACATCTTGCCAAGCTTCTGAACTTACTGAACTCACTGGGCCTGTGCCCAAACCAACCATGATTTTATTAACATCCCCACAGCCAGCCAACAACGTCTTGAAAAGGCAACTCTTCATTGCAGAGCTTAAAATCCTTCTCCAGATTCTGATCCTTTCCAGTACAGAGACCTTCTCTAGTCCAGATCCCCTTTCTGAAAATTTGCCTAATCTGTCACAGTTATTTTTCCCAGTGTGCTGACACCTGTCTTCGTCTGGAAACACCTCTTGTCTCCTTTATCGTCTACAGATGTTCTGTTCTCACAGTCATGATTTCTTGCTTATTTATCCCTCATGTGTCTTCCCTTCCTTATTGCTACAAATCTTCTTTAACCAAACTAAGACAGAGGGGCAGTGAGTGCTCTGCAGTGCTAGAGGAGACAAGGGGGCAGTGAGTGCTCTACAGTGCTAGAGGGGACAAAGGAGGGGCAGTGAGTGCTCTGCAGGGCTAGAGGGGACAAGGGGGGCAGTGAGTGCTCTGCAGTGCTAGAGGAGAAAGGGGGCAGTGAGTGCTCTGCAGTGCTAGAGGGGAAAGGGGGCAGTGAGTGCTCTGCAGTGCTAGAGAGGACAAAGGAGGAGCAGTGAGTGCTCAGCAGTGCTAGAGGGGACAAGGGAGGCAGTGAGTGCTCTGCAGTGCTAGAGAGGACAAAGGAGGAGCAGTGAGTGCTCAGCAGTGCTAGAGGGGACAAGGGAGGGGCAGTGAGTGCTCTGCAGTGCTAGAGGGACAAGGGGGCAGTGATTGCTATGCCGTGTAGAGGGACAAGGGAAGGGGCCGTGAGTGCTCTGCAGTGCTAGAGGGGACAAAGGGGGCGGTGAGTGTTCTGCAGTGCTAGAGGGGACAAAGGGGGCGGTGAGTGTCGCAGTTGCTAGAGGGGAAGGGGGGCGGCAGTGAGTGCTCTGCAGTGCTAGAGAGGACAAAGGAGGAGCAGTGAGTGCTCAGCAGTGCTAGAGGGGACAAGGGAGGGGCAGTGAGTGCTCTGCAGGGCTAGAGGGGACAAAGAGAGGAGCGTGAGTGCTCCTGCACGTGCTAGAGGGGGGAAGGGGGGGCAGTGAGTGCTCTGCAGTGCTAGAGGGGAAAGGGGGGCAGTGAGTGCTCTGCAGTGCTAGAGAGGACAAAGGAGGAGCAGTGAGTGCTCAGCAGTGTTAGAGGGGACAAGGCGGGCAGTGAGTGCTCTGCAGTGCTAGAGGGGACAAAGGAGGAGCAGTGAGTGCTCAGCAGTGCTAGAGGGGACAAGGGAGGCAGTGAGTGCTCTGCAGTGCTAGAGGGGACAAAGGAGGGGCAGTGAGTGCTCTGCAGTGCTAGAGGGGACAAGGGGGGCAGTGAGTGCTCTGCAGTGCTAGAGGGGACAAGGGGGCAGTGAGTGCTCTGCAGTGCTAGAGGGGAAAGGGGGGCAGTGAGTGCTCTGCAGTGCTAGAGAGGACAAAGGAGGAGCAGTGAGTGCTCTGCAGTGCTAGAGGGGACAAGGGGGGCAGTGAGTGCTCTGCAGTGCTAGAGGGGACAAGGGGGCAGTGAGTGCTCTGCAGTGCTAGAGGGGAAAGGGGGGCAGTGAGTGCTCTGCAGTGCTAGAGAGGACAAAGGAGGAGCAGTGAGTGCTCAGCAGTGCTAGAGGGGACAAGGGGGGCAGTGAGTGCTCTGCAGTGCTAGAGGGGACAAGGGGGCAGTGAGTGCTCTGCAGTGCTAGAGGGGACAAGGGGGGCAGTGAGTGCTCTGCAGTGCTAGAGGGCACAAGGGGAGCAGTAAGTGCTCTGCAGTGCTAGAGGGCACAAGGGGGCAGTGAGTGCTCTGCAGTGCTAGAGGGTACAATGTGGGCAGCCCTCTGCAGTGCTTGAGATTCATCCTTGAACTATGGGGATTGCTGAGCACCCAAGTCATCAAGGATCTGAAATGAGACTTTAGGTCCCAGATACTCTGTGAACACTTAGGCAGACTCTGCTTCTGCCACAGATCAGTGCTTTAAGGCACATGTGGGAATGACACTGAGGTGCTCAGGACTCAGCATCCTGCATACATACCTTAGAACAGCTCTGCCTGAATAAATATCACTAAGTGAACAGAAATGTAATTTCACCCTAATTTTCCCCAAGAAAATGTCTTTGTTTCCCATTTCCAAACTTACCCAAGTCTGATTAACTGTAATCTCCTCTGGAGACACACATTCACAGCAACTCTAAATGAGTACCCATTTTCTAGTTCCTGAGCTTGGACTCTTGCACTCTCGGCTCTTAAAAGACCACAGCTCCTTCTGTAGCTAGACTCGCTTCAGCTTCCAGAAATAAACCCTACTTATAACCAAGCTAAAAAGGCTGTAATTAAAAGGAAATATAATAAAGTTCAGCTGTCGTGGGCTTAAACAGCCCAGCACACAGCACGCTCCCTCTCCTTGTTAAAAGGGAAAGGAAATGAAGGGAACAAACATAACCCACAATCCTTTGCGGCTTTGTCACATATCTTCACACTCCTTAGGAGGTTCTGGTTTCCATTGAGCGGCTTCTGGATTTACGTATTCTTCAGTGTGCAGGCAATCTGGCTCTCAGATCAGCACTGGAATATTTGAGCAGTACAGCCCGCCATCATTACACTGTGTGTGCAGTCCTCTGAACTCACAATTTGATGGGGCAGGCTAACTTCTACTTTTAGTTTTTACCTGACTTAGAGTAGAAAATGGTTTTTCCTTGCAGATAGTAAGCACATGAAATACCCTGATTTGCCTCACTCAAACAGCACCTGGGAAACTGCCCTGTCCACCCCAGCCCTCAGAAGATTTGTATTGCAGAGAGAGTCTACCCTGGTTCTTGGATGGCTGCAGGTCCCTGTGACTCGGTCCTTGACTGCTGCTGTCTCAGTTTACACCTGTCCTTCTTGAACCTTATCCCTGGTGGAGCCACAGCTTATTTAAACCTGGGTCACACAGGCAAGATAAACTCTGAAAGCAGCAGGAGTAGCCTTGTCCTGCCACAGCTGTCCGAGCTCTTGACAGTGCAGCAGGACACCCTCCTCAAAGCTCATGCCTGAGAGCTGGGCACTTGAGTCATTAAAAATGCCAAAACACCATCTCATGTTTTAAGTAGCTTTGAGATTTTGTGGGGATCCATATGCATACCAATCTTCTTCAGCCACATGAGTTTGGACACATCCCAGAGAGCTTCGTCTTCCCCACCAGGAGCCTTGCTTCTCTGTCACAACACTCACCCAACCTGTCTTTGGAGAAGCCACATTCATCTCCAGCTCATCTGCCCTTCCATCCAGTGACTTTGCTCTGTTCTTAACTGACATCAAACACTCCATCTCTTCTATTTGGCCTTATTTATCTAACTCAGTCCCAAACAGGTTCAAGTGAGAGTCTCATCCATAGCAGCAGATCTAAAGAAACATCAGAAAAATAAGGAAAACCCTACAAATGGTATATATATATATATATA
Organism: Rhizomys pruinosus; assembly: GCA_009823505.1. Taxonomy (NCBI): domain Eukaryota; kingdom Metazoa; phylum Chordata; class Mammalia; order Rodentia; family Spalacidae; genus Rhizomys; species Rhizomys pruinosus. The sequence continues at coordinate 5,787,256 of VZQC01000962.1, forward strand.
TATATATATATTATATGAAGAGGATTCCAGGGCTAGAAAGATGGCTCAGCAGTTAAGAGTGCTGACTGCTCTTGCAGAGGACCCGGGTTTGATTCCCAGCATCCACATGGTGGCTAAGAACCGTCTTTAAGCCAAGTGTGGTGGTGCATGCCTTTAATAAAAAAAAAGAAAGAAAGAAAGAAAGAAAGAAAGAAAGAAAGAAAGAAAGAAAGAAAGAAAGAAAGAGGGAGGGAGGGAGGGAGGGAGGGAGGGAAGGAAGGAAGGAAGGAAGGAAGGAAGGAAGGAAGGAAGGAAGGAAGGAAGGAAGGAAGGGAGGGAAACCTTGGAATAGAGTCTAGAAGGAATTTTGTTCTCCTCCCTACCACTCCATCCTCACCTCCAGCTGGTATCTTCTGCCCTCCATGTAACTGTCAGCCTGGTGTGTGCTTGCTTCATTCCAAGGCAGAAAAATTATTCACAATCACGCCATAACTGGCACTGAACATTCTTCCTTCAGTTGGGTGTGCAAGCTGAACTTAAACGAACAGCTTGTTCATGGCTCCCTTAACTCATTGCGATTCAGCTGCTCAGTATTTTGGAAGCTTCTCAATCACACCTCCCCCTGGGTGACTACTAGATTTGGGTTGGTATTTTTACAATTACACATGCAGCAGAATGGAGTCATTTGCTAGGGGAGGAATCTGAGAGCTTCTCCACAGGAAAGCTGCCATGTTTTCTCCACCAAGTCTCTTTATGGAAAGGCGGGGATGTTTCAAACCTACCTTTAAAGCAAAATGGATCTCAATCGTATCCCAGTACATTGAGCGATAGCTGTTGGCTCCAATGTCTGTATGCATGTCCTGTTTCTAAAGTCTTTTCAGGACTGTGCTATGTTTAACTTTAGAACATAACAGGAATCCATTGAGCCTCTTCTGCTCTTCCTGTGACACCTGAAATGGTTCAAGAGAAAAGTCCCTAAAGTGAATTATTGTCATGTGGGCTGTTCACAACCTCGCTTTAACCATCTGCCACACACCCTCGCAGCAGGCTGTGACATCTCTGACCCCTACTCTGTTGGAACTAGGGCAAGCTCTGCGGTGTCTCCCCCTCCCCACCTTTTATTTGGCCTCACGCTGTTGCACCCAGCACACTCTGGCTTTGCATGTTCTGTTACTGGCTCTGAGGAAGCACACCTTGTCTAACGGAATGCAGCTAGGGACGACTCCTTGCACTTGAAAGTCTCACCCCAGATGATTTGGACCTGTTTCCCAATACAACTGGAATCAACATTCAGGCTAAAAAGGGCACCTGAAAAATGAGGCCTGGGGAAGAGACATGGAGTCCTTCATGAAATGGGATGTTTAAGTCTAAGCTGTTAAATTATGTGAGGGTTGATGGTGAACTGCTGGTCTAGACTCTCTGTTCCTTGTCAGATATTCATTTGGAAATTCAAGGAAGATTCTGGTTTGCATGAAATCTTGGCTTAGCTAGGAGAAATGTCCTGGAATTCAGAAGTGGAGAATGCTGGACGCATTGGTAGATGGAGAAATACTCCCAGGGTGCCGCCTTAGGCAAGTTGTACTCTGGTTTGCTAACCAGCTGTCTCTCCTCCATCTTTGGAGGTGTGTCTTTGGAGGTATTTGAAACAGTGAAGACTAAGGGAGAATGCACACACACACACACACACACACACACACACACACACCACATGCACATACAACATGTGCATATAAACAGAAAAGAATGGTAAAACAATTGCAAATGTCACCAGAAACATTATTTGACACCTAAAAGAAAGCTTAAGAGAAAGCATACAATCTACATGCCGCATATTAGTATGCAAATTTTATACCACTAGACACATGGGGTGAATATGTATTTCTGCACAGAGCCTTCCTTGCGGGCTTAGCTCATGGGAGCACAGCAAACCGCTGCATTTAACCAAAGACTGGAGCTGGAAACCTTTGCCTTGGCATTCTCTGACTCTCCCTTTCATCCATCTTTAACACGAAGCAAACACTAAAGTTTAGTTCTTTACATAATTCCTGATACACCTTGACCAAACATTTGCCTTTTCTAAATAGACATCGGAGAATGAATCCTACCCCTAGCAAAACAAACAGCAAAACACCTCAACTCTCATTTTTAAGATGGTATAAAATGTCATGAAGACCGAGAACAGTCTAAAGATGATTCCAATGTCACTGAAAACTTGATTTAGTCCCGCACAGAGCAGCCTGAGAAGTCGTGCCCTCAACCTCCTCACAAGTCTTGGACGTTTGTTAGTCCTATGCTTTCATGGCAAAGGGTTTCCTCAGAAGATGCCCCTTCCTCAGGTCCAGGCCAGACGCCCACAGCGGTTTCCTGCTTTGTCCCGTGTGGTTAGCAACAGGCAACAACCCTCAACCCCCAAGGAGAAGAAGCAGATGTGTTGCTGCTTCGACTTTCAGCCTGGTGTCCACCCCCTCCTCTCCTTCCTGGTTCTTCAGAGCACTTCTTTGGAGTTAAGGTTCAGTGCTTCTCAGTAAATTAATTAAAGATATTAATTGGAAGATGAGTCTCTTTTAGATGAAATTTTTGAAAATATATATCATCTCCAAGCAATTCTGTGGTACCTTGTATCTCTACAGCTTTAATTAAATGTCAAGGGCAATTATGTTCTCTCTAGTAATTAAATAATCCCGGGAAGATATGGCAAGCAATAGGTACTTGAATTATACGACCATGTTTTTTAAAAAGTAAGCCATATTATTTCCTTTGTCTCTGTGAGATAAAGTCCAGTGATTCAGGCAACGCTCTCCTTCCTTTTCACTCATTTACCCATTTATTATTGCAATATCTTAGAAGTGAATTAATTGACCAGAAAAATAAAATTCAAAGAATATAGGATGTAAGACAAGACAAGCTTTCTTTCTCAAATAGGAAATTCAGTGAATACATTGCCCTACATACTACAGTTAAATAGAATTACCATATGAGAGTGCCATTATTTTACACATGAAATTACAGGCTAAAATAAAGAGTACTTGTGAACATATACTGATGTTTTAATTAAACCTGTTCCACCAATTATGTAATTATCTTTTCTCCCCCTTAAAAATTTCTAATTTGTGGAAGATCATAATACTTTTGCTCACAAAGATGGAAAAGTCACAATTCTAATGTTGTATTAAGTATACCATTCAAGACCAAAAGAGAAAAAAACAACTTTATGTTTTATGTAAATTACTTTAGAGTCAATATATAAGCTACCATTTTCCTTTATTTCTATTTTATAAATCAATTTTTAAGTCTCTCACAAACTTTCTACTTAATTTACACTGTCAAACTGGCAAAAATATGTATAAATATTTCAATGATCCAATAGAGAATTTATCATATGAAATTCAAGATTTTTACTCCTCTTGTCTTCCTGTGTTCATGTCTTTATTTCTGACATTTAGTTGAGGGAACATGAATTCTACCAGTGACATGTTTACCATCAACCCTAAAATAGACCTACAGCATCTACTCATTTTTGCTCATTATAATTGGAATAGTTTTTTACTTAGAATGTATTCTGTTTGTGGAAATGCTAAAGGATCTCCAAGTCCCCAGCACAGAAGCCGTGAGGGGCTGAAGGGACATTAGCTTTCTTGGTGTTTCATATGTTCCATGACTCTAACATTATTGCTGAGGGTTTTCTTTGCCAGATGTTATTTTTGTGTCGTTTGTTATGATTTATAGATGCTGTGTTTTAAAATATGAATTAAATTAGAAATAGTAAGGTCACATTTTAAGATATGTGTAATTGAGCCATAGGGATGCCTGTCAGAAAATATTTCTATGTAAAAGCTCCCTTTAAAGATAAGTGCCTCCGTACCTGTGGTGCCTTTGCAGATGTGCTAATTTCATGTTTCTGTGAAATCATCAGGGGGGAATTTTGACAGCTCTTTTGATGCAGAGAAGGGTGTTGGGACAATTGTCATTGCCAAACCTTTGGATGCAGAGCAAAGGTCGACCTACAACATGAGCGTGGAGGTCACCGATGGGACAAATGTTGCTGTCACTCAGGTAAGATCTTAAGTTACCGAAGAGCTGCGTAAATATCTGGTAAAGTCAGAAGCACAAGCAATAATAAAACACACCCAGGAAGTAATACATTATGTCTGGGTTTCTATTGTCCAGAAAATCATTTCAGTAACCAACCAAGAGAAAGGACTCCATTGACAACACCGTAGTATACCGCCGCCTTGTTCAAGAAATTCTGAGGGCTTGCCCCCAAAAAGCTATGTGTTTCTTTACTGTCATTTACTGCGGGTTCACCTGACAACAGCCAGCTTGCCTAGAATTTGCAAAGACCCCATCTATGTTGTCTGTGTTAAAGCAATGTGGGATTCTTCCCCTCCTCATTTTTTAAGTCCCTGAAATTTAAAGCCCATGTTCAATTTACAGACACAAGAAAGTTGTCTATCCAAGATCAAGCAGCCTTACTACAGAACAAGTCTGGGGCCTCCATATCCGTGCTTGTCTCTTTGTTACCCGCTCTCCATCCTGGTTGCTCGCAGATGTGAGACATGGAGCAGTAGGTGTCATGGTCAGCATCAGTTGTCACCTTGACACACCTGGGGAGAGGGAACCTCACTTGGGGATTCTCCTCCATCAGATTTGCCTGTAGCCATGTCTAGGGGACATTTTCTTGATTTTGAACTGATGTGGAGGGCCCAGCCCACATGGTAGTGCCATCACTCAGCAGGTGGGCCTGAGCTGTACAGGAGGGATAGCCTAGTTCAAGCCTCAAGTGAGCCAGTGAGCAGCGCTGTGCCTGCAGCCTCCTCTCCTGGGTTCCTACCTCCATGGAACATAGCCTGCAAAGAGCCCTTTCCTCTGCCAGCTGATTTTGGTCAGGGTTGCAGCAGAGCAGCAGAAGGCTAACTAGAGCCAGGTTCAAAACGCTGATGCCAGGTCCACGGCCAGAGGGCCAGTCGGTGACACCTGAGCTGGGGTTGAGGACCAGCTTCTGCTTTGCTTCCTGAGTCCATGCGAGAGACACTGAGAGTTGGGAGAGGAAACCCTCTGGGCTTCTCATGACTCAGGCCAGCTCAAAATGTCTTGCTACGTAAAACTAGCACAGTGCTAGTGCTCGCTGGAAATGGAGTATTTTTACCTTGAACATGAGATCTCGGTTTTACTGTTCAGCAGCAGACACCACACCATATGATGTGCATGCAGTTCCCCTCTCCCTCCTGCTTCTCTGGGTTTGTCCCATGACCACAGAAAGTGTCACTGGTTGATCAGGGCCCTGTTCTCTGCTGGACCCAGACGGGACTTTGGAACTTTCTAAATACAATGCTTTAGGTACCAAGGGGGAAAAACAACTTTGTCAATCCAGAAGCAAGTGCTGATTTATTTTAAATATGATGTACGCTTTTATAACCATAAAATTTGAAAACCGGAGAGGGAGGGATTTCACATGCTTGTCTACCAACTGCCTCTTGGCGCGAAGCTGCTACAAAAATGTAAGGCGACTGTTTCCATCAAGTCTGCTTGCAACTGGAGAGTTGTGGAAGCTGAAGGGAAGCAGAGGTTTCACTTAATGTGACCACTTACTTTCACTGGAATAAACTCAGAGAAGGAAGCAACTCACAGGAAAAGACGCCCAGTGTGAGTTCCTGGCCCTGCCTTTTGTCCCTCCCCGCTAACTTGGGCCTTACAGAGTCCCATTTTCACCTCTTGCTCTGTAGTAAATATTAATAGTACTTCATCCAGTCTCATAATGAAGTCAACTGAGACAATAAATTTTATCATCTTCCTATATAAAACCACACCACTTTAGAGCACTATACATATTAAAATCTGAGCACATGGATGAGACCTCCCTGCCCCAAGAAAAGGAGCTGCTTGAGGGCTGGTGCCAGCAACCAGGCACAGTACTGCTAGTACTGCACAGTACTGCTAGTTGTTGCTGTTCATTCATTTTAAATGTGAACTTCAATTGGAGTTTGTTTTTTTTTTTAAGTGTTTGAGTGTACTGTCTGCATGTAGGTTGGTGCACCCATGTTGTGCAATGCCTCAGAGATCAGACAGGGCGTTGGATTCTCCTGGAACTGGAGTTAAAGATGGTTCTTAGCCGCCATGTGGGTGCTGGGAATCGAACCCAGGTCCTCTGCAAGAGTAGTCAGCACTCTTAACCGCTGAGCCATCTCTCCAGCCCCTCAATTGGAGTTTCAACTCAGCTCTTTCTTAGCATATCTAACCTACCTTTTCTGTGCTGCTTAAAAACCTAAGACTAAATATTTGAGTAAAATACAAATATCTATTCATTTCCAGACTTTTCTCTAGAGTTTTATACCAGGTAGATTAAGCAATATTCAGTGTGTCTAGAGTATACAATTTACCAAATATTTTTAGAATGAGTGAATAAATGGTAGATTTGATATATCCAGCAGGGTGTGTATAGAAGGCATGTTGGATCTCTGAAGCACAGGACTGATTCATGTTAACAACAAAGTCAGAGTTGAGACTTCTGGAAGTTCACTAGGACCCAATGAGTTTGTAACACTTTAGTAGAATTTATTTTACAGACATTCCTTGAGTTTCTGCCCTGCGCAACGAACTCAGTGCTTACAGTCACAGCTGTAGGCTTTTTGTCTTTCTTTATGATGTTTGAGTCAGAGTCAGAGTCAGAGTTAGAGTCAGATGCATTGCCCACCTTGCCCAGAGCTCCTGGGCTCAGGAAATCCTCCTGCCTCAGGCATCTTACTAGCTTGGGCTGAAAGGACACACCATCACACGGAGCTAGTAGTGAAGTTTTAAATCCAGATATCTGACATGTACTTGTTAAAACAAATCTGGAATCGTGCACTGTGTTAGGCCATTTTTTTTCCAGACTGATACACAGTTAGACTTGACTTTAGAGTAGTTCACAAGCAGTCTGAGAATTGGAACGAACTTGAAAGTGCCCTTAGCAGGGAAAAGTTAAGTAGGTTAATAAATGGTTTCAAGAGACTTTCCTGTCAAAAGTACCTGAGGTACTGTGTTCAGGAACTGTGTCTTCTCGGGAAATGTGAACTGAGTCTCCAGAGCAGGTCCCTGTGTGTCCTCACCAGGCTGTTGCCGTCAGAAAGCAGTCAGCTATGTGCCGGGCTGTGCTTGTTACCCAGCTGCTCACCAGCCTCTGGCAGCCCAGAGCGCTTTACCTTTCCTCCCTGGGAGTGGCAGCGTAGCTGGTTCTCTGCATCAGCGTCAAGGCCTTTCGAACAAAAGACTGTTTAAAAAGGGCATTCTAGACTTCTTATAGAAACTACAAAAGCACATTCCAATCCATGACTCTGGACAACTTAATGATTCTACCATCAAACAGACACCTTTTTCCTCATAACTAAATAAATGCCCCGTTGCTGTCAGACACCTGTTCAGAATCTCTGCAGAACTCTTCTCTCCTTTGTTCACGTGGGATCATAAAACATGGGAGGACATGGCTTCCTCTAAGTCATAAACAACAGGTTGGATTTTACTTCACAAATATCAAATAAATCAGAGCCTTAGGGATTCAGTGTCAACATGAAAACCCTCCTTCATCTCCACTTTTGTTCTGTTCTTCCAACTCTCTCAGGATTCTTGTGCCTCTGAGCTACAGAATCCAATGCCAAATAAACATCCCTTTCATTCCAGGAACTGCCTGGTGGGAGCACAGAGTATAAAGGGGGGGCCTGTGGATTTCACATTGCAAAGATTACAGAGACCACAATGCAAGAACAAACCTCCCCACATTTACAGAAAGCTCTTGATGAGATGGACAAAGGCTTCTGCATAAGACAGTATGGGTCTTGGTGAAGGATATTATTGCACTTTTCCATAATACAGCATGGTGCAGAAGTGGTCCCCGTATACATAGATATTTTAGAAGCCCAGAGACAGCTACAGAGCCTGGGTTAAAAGGGAAAGACAAAAAGTGGAGGGAGGCTGTACCGCCGGGATCCTCTGTCGGAGGAGAGATGAGGAATCTCACGGAGTGCCTGAGGCTATAAGTAGTATGAGTAAGAGGTATCTGTGCAGAATCTGGGGGACTGAAAGAACAGGGACATAGAGACAACAGGGAGGAGAGTCTCCATCCAGACCAACATAAGGGACACCACAGAGACTTCAAACAGGATCCTATCCCAGTTGTCAGGAAGGTTGTCACTTATCATTCACCATAGAAATGAGCCAGGACACTTGGTAGAATTAGATAATCCCAGGTTTAGGGCCAGAGTCTCAGTGGTATCATCCCACTAAAGACTAGTGGAATCTTGTTGAAAAGTGATACAAAGCTACTTGAATTGGTTTCAGACAAAGATGGAAAGGTTCTTTAACTTTCATAACCTTATGAAGCAGACATGTTAATACTCATAGGTGGAATGAACCTTCCTAAAATGTCCTCATCCTAACCTTCAGAATTTTGATGTGTTCTATTGCATGGTAGAAGCATCAGATCTTAGCTAAGAAAAGGGTCCTGGCTGCTCCAAGCAGGACTAATCTACTCACAGAAGCCTTAACTGTTAACTGAAGTCAGAAAGGCAGGAAAGAGGAATGTCAAAGAATTCAGCTGGAAGATTTGAAACATCATGGCTAGCTTGAATACACAGGTGGCCTTAAGGAGCTGAGGAGCTAGGAAACAAGGACCTGAGGCCTGTAGCCAGAAGGAACTTCATAAGGTCTACCCAATGGCTACCAGAGAGAGCACATCTATGCTAACCCCTTGAGTCTGGTCTTGACTTCTGCCTGGCTATGAGAAAGAAATAGCAGGCATTTTTTTTAAAATATATAAGTTGGTGGTAACTTTTGTGGTAGAAATAGAAAACATAACAACTCTTTTAAATTTATTTCACCTTTAAGGACAAAGACCCAAAACAAAGTCAAGTGGTTTGAGTAGAGCCTGCACTCAGACCCAACCTGTCAGACTTCAGGTCCCAGAGCCAATGCTTGAAGACACTACATGGTGTCAACTTTTAAAGTCAAGTGGCTTAAGTAGAGCCTGCACTCAGACTCAACCAGTCAGGCTCCAGGTCCCAGAGCGAATTCTTGAAGCCATGATGTGGCACAACTCTTCAAGGCAAATTAAGCCTTTGGTCTGCTCTGAGACAGGAGTTACAGGAGGGAAACCTTTTCAAGCTGGCTACCTGGGGAGTGTGACACTATCAATGACTGTCAGAATATCTGATAGCCAACCATCTGTCCAGCCCCCTCCTAACCCCATCTCATCCCCAACAACAAGTTACCAAGGGTGATACAATATGAATTTTAACAATACTGTCTGTACATCTACCACACCAATCTGAGCTTCTGCACGTTTGTGGAAAAGAATGAACATAGACACAGCTTTCCCAAAGGGTCAGTGGATACAAAGACATAGAAGGTGTAGCCCTTGGTTTTTGCATGGAGAGGCTTGACATGGCTCATTAGGAAGACCCATTCCCTGAAACACTGGAAAAATCATACTTTTTCCAGTGAGAAATTGAGGTGCAGACTCATTACGTGGCCTACAGTTAACCTACAGTTAAGAGGTACAAGCCCACTTTTCTCTTTGCAAAAATCAACTTCCTCCTTACATTTAAATCTGAAAAACAAACAACTTCATCCATTAGGAAAAGCATCTTGTATACTAGAAAGAATGCTTAACCCAGGATCTGGGGTCTCAAGTCCAACTTAGGGCTTGGTCACTTGCATCCGTATTCCTATAGAAGGTACTGATTCGCTGTTGTAAGAATGAAGAAACATAATATGAGAAAGTTCTTGGAACATTCATGTACTGAACATGTAAACTTTATTAACATAGTCTGGACTCAACTTAAAATTGGAAGAACATACGTGAGAGCTGTAAATTGTGTGCGTGACCTCACGTTATACGTGACGGAGACCAGAGACAGTCATGGCCAAGTACTAATCTAAAAGGGATTCAGGGTATGTGGTTTTGTGATATTTAATAACTTTTCTTGTTCAAATGCTTTGGGTTTGTAAAAATTGAAAGCAAGCTCATCCTTAGAAGCTCCACACCCAAACTTGACATTAAAAAGTCCTACCAGATATTCTGTTATTCGTAACCCCCACAAAGGCAGTCACTTGAGTTTGCCTGCATTGATTGGGATGGGAGAGAGAAGGAGCTGTGACCAGCTTTCTGTGACTTAGCCTTGACCTCCACCCCTGATGCTGCATTGGAGCCTTCCCCAGCCAGCTTACTTAGAAAGCAGATTTTAATTTAAAACTTTGGCTTTTGTCTTGACCCTTCCCTCCACCCACACATGCTTCAAGAAGAGAAATTGAATCATTGTTTTCTAAAAATGGTCTGTAGAGAGGAGACTCCCCAGACCTCTTTGCCATTAAGAGTTTTCTTCCATCCACTTTAGTGTGATTAGCCTCTAACAGGTAGAAAAGAAAAGCAGTCATGCAAAGCTTTCTAAACAGTAGTCATCCCACTGTCTCCTCTTAGATAAGGAAAATAGAGGCAGCTGCAGCTGCATTTGGCAGTGAACTGGCTCACCACACAAGACTTCCTGTTCAAAAAAAGGGAATGACAAAATTCCACTGTACGTATTAGATCTGTGCCTGACAACTTAGGAAAAAGTCAATTTTTGAAAATGGATTCCAATTTCCAAGGCAGTGGGGAACTTTCTATTCAAACTAATCTCATGATTAACATTTTTAAAATGAGAGTGGCCATGTCTGTTTTCTGTTGTATAAGTTAAGTTTTCTCTGTAACACAGGACATATCATTTACATGAATTTGTTCCAATATATATTACATGAATGTATCCATAATGCTTTCTATCTATCCCCAGTGCACAATGATTACTGAATGGGCACAGGACTAGCTCTGCAGAACCCAGATCTGATGCTGACCTTGGCCTTCTGGGTGTGACCACATCTCTTAACATTTTTCTCCATGGATAAACCAGAAATGACAAAGCTTGTACTGTACAGGAATGACTGTACTGCACATTTATACACAGGGAGCAAGTGTACTGTACTGGAATGACTGTACTGCAAATTTATACACAGGGAGCAAGTGTAATGTACTGGAATGACTGTCCTGCACATTTATACACAGGGAGCAAGTGTACTGTACTGGAATGACTGTACTGCACATTTATACACGGGGAGCGAGTGTACTGTACTGGAATGACTGTACTGCACATTTATACACAGGGAGCAAGTATGGTTCGATTTTCTACCCATATATCCAGAAACAGAATTCATGCACTTGAGGAGAATAAAAAAGGGGCTCCCCCCACCCCTGAATAGGATGTTTTAAGCATGGCTTTGAAACACCAGCAGAGGCAGAACAGAATTTTAGTAATTTGGGATTTAATTGGTTCTCATAAAAGACAGAGCTCTTGCCCTACAAGTCACCCTTGGGGACTGTTCCTACCATGAGCTTTTGTAAAGCTGTGCTTGGCACCCACCCAGACTTAGCTTAGCTGAGCCCATGGAACCCAAAGTGTTTGTGGTGGGCAGTGTAAAAATGGACTCTGGAGAAACTTCCTATGTTGGGGCTTCCTCCTGCTTTGGTTCCTTTGTACTTCTGTAAGCATTTCAATTACCATTTGAACACAACATCTTTGAGAATTACTTTGCTTTGTTTGTTAGTTCAGGACCTCACAATTGGCCCCAACTGTGGGAAGTAAAAAGCAAAGAGGAGAAGGAAGTCTTATACAGAGGACCACTTGTTCTGACCGTAGATTAGGCTCAGGACAAAGCACGCAGAGGGGAGCATTTCAAGAACACATCAACTTTGAAACTTCATGAAGGTCAGGGCAGGCTTGCTGGCCAGAAAGACTTTTTCATCTGTTAATGTAACTGCCTCTCTGGAAACAAATGTTTTAGCATCTTGACTAAGTTAACTAGAACTTTTTAAAGAACTGGCATTCAAAGAATTCGGTATGATTGTGCAAATACATGAAAGATAAAAACAATACCAAAACCCGACTGACACACTTCTCAGCCTTTCTTTTTTCTAGCAGAAACTACAGGACAGAGTCTGACCATGTTAGTTTTCTCATGTTGTCCTGCTACAAAGGTGGAAAAATGAGCCCTCCTTTCACTTAGAAAAGCACAAATAAGCCACAGTGCAGCTATTTGTAGGCATAGCCATGTTCTGGTTACAGTTATATATGAAAATAAGTAAATTTCTAGAATGCAGTGAAATGCTAACGTTTCATTATGATGGTAAAAATCATTGGTGGCTCCCTGCTAATCAGAAGTAAGGTAAGAGTCCCGGGCTGCATCCGTGGCTGTGGAGCACTGTGCTATGACAAATGAGCCACCAGGTAGGATAAGCACTTTGTGTCAGTGAAACTTTAAAGGAAAAGGCAAGACTATCTCTATTTTCATGTCATATAATTATATGTCTGAAGGACCCGAAAAAATGAATAGAGAAACTATTGCAAATGACAGAGAAACGCTATTCTATAAATAGCAGGTTGTAAGTTTAACATTGGAAATTGAGAGGCTTCATAGATAACTAGAAACATGAAACTGTATAAACAGATACCCCAGAGAAGAAGCCACTGAGGAGTATGAACACTAAAAAGTTTTTAAAACCTTCCTGACACAAACTAGAATATCCCAGAGAAATAGAACGGTGTATTTGAACATGCATGAAGAAAGACTGTAGTCTTGGAGGAGAAGACTGTGACACTACAAGTTTCAGGGAACATCACAGGAGTGAGGTAGGAAAGAATATAAGAGCCAGGTCAGGTGCAGCAGAAATATGATCCAGGATAAGACATTGCCTTTTCACGCACAAATTCACTGCATCTGAGGTTATTTGTACCAGACAGCACCAACATTCCATCACAGATGGGGGAGAGTCCATGAGGCCACTTCTCCCTGAGGGATTGTTGTCAATTTCATGTTATTGGAAGAAGGGGTGTCATTTTCTTCAGTGGTGTAGCTACTGATCATTTTCCCTTGTTCCAGTGAATTACCTCCCACCCAGGCCTGGGCAAGAAATTCTAATTAAACTCAGTGGGCCACACACAAAAGCAGGAGAGAGAATTGCTGGGAAGAAGGTTCCAGTGAGGGGGAGCTCAGGGGAACTTGGGGGTGAAATGATGAAAATCATTATATAAATGGAGGAAACTACCAAACAGCATTGTTTTAAAGGCTGGAGAGATGACTCCGTGGTTAAGAACACTAGCCATTCCTGCAAAGGACCCAAGTTCAATTCCCAGCACCCACATGGCAGCTAGCAACCATCTGTAATTTCCGTTCCAGAGGGCCTGATGCCCTCCAGTCACAGCATCACATGAGTACATTTCAGACACACAGGCAAAATGCTCATGAAAATAAAAATAAATAAATCAAAAAACTTTTTAAAAACAAACAAAAGTTCATGTTCCACCATGGACATCACTGAGTCTTCATTTCTTAGAATAAGTTCTAGGAAAGAAAATAATTGACAAATATTTGTTTTAAAAGTAATAGTAAAAAGACATCAGTTCCCATTTGCTAGCCTGTGCTTAACAGCTTACTTCCAATTAAAAATACTACCCATTTTCTGTCAGGCACTGTACAAGCTGATTATCAAATCTGTAAGAATACCCAGGAAAACATGGAGAAGGAATGACAGGCAGAAATGCCTCACCTGTTTAAACACATCACAGGGCCACGGGGGCTAAAATGTTCTACACTGGTGCAGGCAGAGGCAGAGAAGCTAGTGGAACAGGATGGAAACTTCCGGCAATATGCTAATTTCATATGTAGATTTAGTGTACAAACAAAACTGACCCAAAGTGATGGTCCTCTAAAAATGTGAAGTTGAAATAGATGCAGAGTCACATGGGGAAAAGTCAGATTGGATCCTGTCCTCGTGGACAACTGCAAGAAAAAATTCCAAATTACCAGAGATGGAAGTGAAGGAAAAGAAAACACAAATGCTGTCTTTAACAACATACATGTGCTCGTCGATAATGTGGAGATGCAGAAAATATCCCAAAGCATGGCTTAACATCCAGACAATAAATGGAACAAGATGGACGCATTCCCTTCTGTATGGCAGAAGAAAATCACTACATGGAATAAAATTCATGGCAGAATTTAGCACAACCTTGTAATTTATGTCACCAAGTTTCCAGAAGTAAAGAAGAGACCATCCAATTCAGGGGAAGATGGGCTGGCATAAATAATTTAACACAAGGAACTCGAGATGGCCCCTAAGTATAGGAAGAGATGCTCAGCCTCACCCATGAATAGAAAATGCGAATGATGCAGCAGCCAGGTGGCAATTTCCATCAGCCAGATTAACAGAAGCTCCAAGTCTTCTCACATGCTCTGCTGGCAAGGCTAGAGAGACAGTCATCCTCACACATTGTTTGGGGAATGCACAATGATAATGCTTTGAGAGGAACTGCAAAAACTATAAAAACAGAACTATAAAAACACTTATCCTTCCATTGAGTTATCCTAATTTTAGGACCTAAATGCATTCCAGGAAAGATATTAAAAGACACGGGCACAATTTTCTTCCTTATATACTCAAAGAGCAAACATTTAAAACATCTTAAATAAGCCCAACAGAGGACAAACTGAATTAACCACGGGAAGAGTCTCTCTACTGCAGTAAACCAATCTGGATCTAGTGTGGGCTGTCAATAGCAACCATGAAATGAGGTCAAAGAACCCCTGGTTTGTTCGGGGACCGACCGGTCCTGTGCACTGTGACACCTTGAGTAACAGCCCCGACCCATACCCATTAGGTGACATTGACATCCCTCCTTGCAGCTGTGACAATAAAAATTGTCGCCTGACACTTGGGAAACAAAGTTAATTTTATGTTCATTACAATTTCTAATGTTGAGATAAAGGAAAACAACATAATAGGGAGAAGTGTTTCTGTTAATGATAATGCCAACAAAACAAATAAGAAACTGTAAGTTTTTAATAAACAATTATCTGTGGGAGAGAAGAGGAGAGGATGATAGGGAAGTAGAAAAGCCAAACTTCTTTTTAAGTTTCTTTAAGTAATTTTTTGGCAGTGTCATACATGGTTACAATGTATCATTACCCTCTCTGATCCATCTCCCTCTCCCTCTGAATCCCTCCTTCCCAACATGACCTCCTCCTACTGTCCTGCTATTTTTAATGACCCATTGAGTGACAACCCAAAGTTCTCAGAACATAAATTTTGGTAAATTTTACTTTGATACCTTTACATATGATTTAAAGCAAAATTAATTGTTGAAAATGCAAGTGTATAAGCTCAGTCTGCTCCCAAATGTGTCTGACATCTTTCCTTCTTTAATAACTACCTTCAACTGAGCATGCTTAGGGATGTACTCATTGCATTCTGGGAAATCTGCCCTCACCTAAGTCTTATTGTACGTGAACATGTCTAGGTATCATAGTAAAGTCTCTATGCTCCCTCTGTTCAACAAGGCATTGCTTTGGAAATAACTCCTGTTCTCCCCTGATCTGCTACAGGTAATAAATCTTTCCCTACTCTTAAAAAAAAATCTAAATTTTGGAAGTAGATGGAATCAAATGACCTTAATTGTGAATCCAGTTGCAGAGAATTATCCTGAGTGATATCAGTCATCAAACTCAACTTTGTATTCATAGATGGAGTCACATCAGGAATAAGACATCTGAAAAATAGCATCAAATTGTTTTTGATAACATAGTCATAATATAGCTGTAATAGAAATACTGGTTTTGTTGTTCTAAGACTTTTATGTTTATATTTCAAGTCCAATAATGACTAATTATCGTGTTGTTTAACATGGAAATGTTAACATGGGAGAAAGGACAAAGCAGAAACAATGTCATCAAGTGAAAACATCAAACTAGAAACATCACAGTGGACTCCTGGCATCTAAAAAATTATTTCCTAGTTCTATTCAGTGAATAAAACCAAAGCTTAACCATCAGTCTACAAACGAGAATTCCCAGCACTAGATTTAGACCTCTAACTGAAATTTCTAACAGAAAGAAATCAAAGCTTTCTGAGAAATGGATATGGGACTAGAGCAGAAACTGTTTAGGACAATTCTGAGCAAATGCTACCAGCAGCAATGATCAGAAGGTCAGGGCTGTCTGGGAAGGTAGCTCAGGGTGAAGATCTTGCCTAGCATGACAGGGCACTAGAGTTAATCCCCAGCAGCTATAGATGATAGACAGATGATTGATAGATAGGTAATAAATAAACAAATTAATTGATTAAGAGGAAGGAGTTGGCAGGGAAGGAAGAACAGAATCAGGGAGTACCAGGATTCTTCAGAAAATCCCAGGATGCAATCTAAAGACAGTGTCCCTGACCAGGGCATCAGTAGACACAAGTGCTTCCATGGGTTAGAGCTGTTGCATGTGAGTAACTTGCCAGAGCATAATGGTGCTTGAAAACACACATCATTAGTCACTTTCAGTGCAACTAAGGAGCCATCACCTTTGAAGTCCATCTTCCCTATATGAAGTGACCGAAGAGGTGAGGAGTCTCCTTCCCAGAATTTTTCCAGTTAACATTACTAGTTTTAGAATTTTCTCAGATGAATGTGACATATTTCAGGGTCACAAATGGCTGGTAGTGTCTTAGAATAGGAGAAAACTAGACAGTATACATCCCTAAAAGAAGCACACTGTGCCTCTCAGGAAGGATGTTTGTCAAAATAAAAAGGGACTTGAACCTAAATCTCATCACACTCCCTAGACCACCCTACCAATTTACAACAAATGTCCAGGACAGAAAGTCATGTTGCTTAAAACCACAGGGATTCCAGGAATAAAATTCAGACTGAGTCCTAGAGAGAAAAATCTCATTCTCTTCACCACTAATAATCACCACAAAAAAGACACAAGAGATAGAAGGAGAATCTATAAATTAAGATTCAATAAAAAGACACATCAAATACAGCATTTGAATCTTATTTGTCTCTCCTGGTTAAAAATAAGTGTATATAAACATATATATATATTACTATATATTATATATATATATATATATAAATAAAATGTATTTAGAAACAGAAATCTGAACAGAGATTAAATATTTAACACTAGGAATGACTGTCTTCTAGAGGCATGGACAATGATTCTGTTGTGGGTATTTGTGAGTTTATCTGTGTTTATTCTGAGTCCCTCTCTTCTAGAGACACTGAAATGATACAATATCTGAGATTCACTTCAAAATGATATGTGGTGGCAGGTGAGGATAATTAGAAAAACAGATCACACTAGATTAGCCATTATTTGATCACTGTGGAAGCTGAACAATGAATCTGGGAGCACTCTTTAACATGCCTCTTCCGCGCCTGCCTGGAAAGCTCCGTAACAAACTGCTTATGAAGGAGGGAAAATCGACAGCTTCATACAGCAGCCACCACAAACATGCTTTAGGCTGGTCCCCTCCAAACTAAATGACAGCCAGAGGGAGGACTGTGCCTTTGCGCAGCTCGGGCTACACCGAATCCGCCCCAGTTCCCTCCTCTCTTCACCTTGCATCTTCCAGATTCCTTTCTCCACCTTATCTGTATTGATTACTTTTTTCATCATTGTGAGAGAACTATCTGGCAATAGTAACTTAAGGAAGGAAGGGTATATTTCCCCTTAGCTTGGGGGGATGCAGTCCACTGTGATGAGGAGGCATGGCTCCCAGAGGGGGAGGTAGCCAGTCATAGTCTGAAAGCAGAGCGAGATTAGTGCTCAGCTTCCTTCTCTTTCCTTTTCATCTAGTCTGGGATCCCAGCTCCTAGGCTGGTGCTACTCACATTCGGGATGGTCTTCCCTCCTCACTTAAACCTCTCTGGAAATGCCCCTAATATCGCAGCTAGAGAGTGTCTCCTAGGGGATTCCCAGTCCAGGCAAGTTGTCAGAGAAGATTGATATGTCCACACTGATGCTGAGTAAGTCCACCAAGAGAAGCAGTCCATAGAAAGCTTAAGACAATACAAACCTCCAAAAGAAGGTTATCTTGTGACCTTTGAATTATCACCTTCTCTTGGCCGTCTAGCTGCTCAATTAATAATGAGATTATCAATCTGCTTATAGTTTATGTTCCTGCTAATGTGATTGATGGTTTATGGTCAGCCACTTAATGACAGAGTGTTTACAAGAGAGCTTGCTACAGGTTGAGATAGCTACAAGGAGCTGGGCTCCACGGACACAGAGGGGGAAGAACAGAGGGGCTCTCCCTAGTGTCCAGTGGGCAGGTGTTCCTCACTGCTCGTGTGCTCTTTAACTACAGGTATTTATCAAAGTGCTGGATAATAATGACAACGGCCCAGAATTCTCACAGCCAAGTTACGATGTGACGATCTCTGAGGATGTCCTTCCAGATACAGAGATACTGCAGATTGAAGCCACAGACAGAGACGAGAAACACAAGCTGAGCTACACCATCCACAGTAGCATCGACTCCATCAGCATGCGGAAGTTCCGGGTCGACCCCAGCACAGGTGTGCTGTACACAGCGGAGAGGCTGGACCATGAAGCCCAGGACAAGCACATCCTCAACATCATGGTAGGATCTGGCAGGACCACCAACCAGCCACGTCACATTCCCGAGTCTCCAGAGGCCAAGGCCTTTAAATGTTGTAAATGGCAATAAATCAGGCCTTTTTTTTTTTTTTTACTTAAGAACTATTCTTAGATAGCAACACCATATTCTTTGCCCACCTGAAGTATTAGAAAGTCCTGTGGACACTGGCTATTTAGGAAATGCTGCTGACAGGTTAAAGAGAAAAGCAGTAGACCCTGTTCCCAGACTCTGGGTTGGTTTGTAGCCAAAACATCACATGGAAATGTTTTTTTAAAAAGCTCTCGAAAGTTCCTCATAAAGGTGATCCTTGTACAGCCCACACAATGCTCAGTCCTTAGAATTACTTAGACATCCAAATTTATGGCTTATTGCATTGGTGTTTAACCCACTGCTAATACTAGCAAACAAAAGATATCTTAACACACATTAAACTTTCAGACACTGTCAGGTCTGAATCCCCATCCAGTTGTGTTCTTTCAAATGATGTAGAAGTTGCTTTGTGGGCTGGAGAGTTGGCTCAGCAGTTAAGAGCACCGACTGCTCTTGCAGAGGACCCGGGTTCGATTCCCAGCACCCATATGGTGGCTAAGGACTGTCTTAACTCCAGTTCCAGGGGAATCCAATGCCCTCCTCTGACCTCCACAACACTGCACACAGGGGTGCACCTACTTACATATATACATACACATAAAATGAAAAATAAAAATTAAAAAAAAAGAAGTTGCTTTGCTTTTAAAAAGACATTTGGCTAATCCAATCCACATAGTAAGAGAAAAGATGAATAAGAATTGTCTGTGATTCATTTATAGCCTGTAATCCATTCCTGTAAAGACCCAAGAACCCCATTGACATCTATAGCCTCTGCCTTTCAGAGCCCACTGCATTTAAGACCAGGGGAGGTAACAGAGACTTAACCTTGTGCACTGGCTGGCGTTGTAATACACCAAATCTGTGAATTCCCAAGCAGTTGAAAGAAATGCCAACTGCTAGCCATTCCTTTCCCTCACTGGAAATCTTCCTGGGCAAGAGGCGATGTGAGTGTCTGCCCTCAGCTGTGGTTTCCAGTCAAGACCCCAGGGGGACAGAATGGGCAGAATGGGCATCTGAAAGAGGCTGCCTGGTTCATTCATTCATTCATTCATTCACAGATATTCTCGAGCACATACTGTGTACTGAGCACTATTATAAGCACTGAGATAGATTAAGTCCCTTCACCCTTGGGACTAGCATGCAAGTGGAGCTGACCTGGAGCTCAAGAATCTCCAAATAGTCTTTGGGCATGGCAGGCTGAGCTACGGAAATTCAGCACATTCCATCAGCCATGTTGACTTTGCATGTTTTCTTCAAAAACAGAAAGCTTGTGTTGATGACTAATTCCATCCTCACATCTCTGCAAGTCTGTTATTGCCTTAGTGAACCCAGAATTCAGTTTGGTCAGCCTCTGCCACTTCTCCTCTTTGTAGCTGAACACTTAGAATGAACATCTCTGTAGGCCTCTTTCTCTAAGCCAAGCTGTTCCTTTGAAGTATTACTCATGAGAACGCCTTTCTCTTCAATGGCTCCTTTTGTATATTTTCTAATTTCTTCACATTTCTCTGAAGTTAGGCAGTTTAAAACTGAAAGAGGCAATAATGCAGGCTCAGTTAGTACTATGTCAGATAACACCAGAGCCATGTGGTTGAAGAATAGATTATTTATAAGCTTCTGCCATATGTAATTCAAGGGAATTTTTAAAGCCACTTTGTGGCAAATTGTCTGATAAAATAGCATTGAGGGTCTCAACTTAAGAAGCCAAGATTGACTGTCTTATGAGTGTCCAGGATTCTCTACGAGCTCTGGGCTTTTTCTGTCTGAACGTATCATTTGTCACTAACACCTTCATTTTGCTTCCACTTTTTCCTATTTTTTGTCCAGGAATTTAAGTGTCAGGTTAGGTTTGTTTTCCTACTCACCCTGAGGGCATTTTTAATTCATCACGAGCTGACTCCTAACCCCTGGGTAGCACATCTGTACCTTGGCTTGCTTGTATATCCCACTTGACCCTAATCTTCTTGAAGGTAGAGAATGTTTAATTCAACCACTAGACCTAAGCTAGAGACGACATCATACATGTTCATTAAATGAATGAATGGCAATCCCAAAATTATATTCATTAATTCCACCCCCTAGAAGAGTCTCTGCAACTACCATCCCATGAAAAAGATGTATGTACATAACAGGGAGACATCGTGTGAGGTAACCCAAAGAAGAAGACTGGGTTTATGGTCCCCAGACGTTAATCAGACAAAGGCCAGACACCCAGGGAACAACAGAGATGGTGTTGCCTCTGTTCCTGGCTGACTAGCAGTCACTCTGTTTCTTGGTAAAAACCACCATTTGTTGAGCAGTCAAACAAGCACTGTGCATGCGTTATCTCATTTTATTTTCATGACAGACGCAGCCATGTGAGTTATTTGTAATTTGAGTTTTTAGCTCCAGTGTTTCTTATGTTTTACCTAAAGGTCCGAGATCAGGAGTTTCCTTACCGAAGAAACTTGGCCCGAGTCATTGTGAATGTGGAGGATGCTAACGACCACAGTCCTTACTTTACCAACCCGCTGTATGAGGCCTCTGTGTTTGAATCTGCTGCTCTGGGGTCAGCTGTTCTACAAGTGACAGCTCTGGACAGAGACAAAGGAGAAAACGCAGAGCTGGTGTATTCCATCGAAGCAGGTGAGAGCTACAGCAACAGAGTCCTCCTGGCGCCCAGCATCTGCCCTCGGTAGCACACCCCATCTTCTAAAGTCAGATTACTGCACACGACCTCTCCAGATGAAGTTCTTAGCCAAGCAACCAACCTGTTTGTGTGATGATGGTAAAGTTCTTGCATTTCAGTATTGATGACAAGGGAATAGTTTCACTGTATTCTGAAATGGAGAAGAGAGAAGAAATGTGCAATAAATTCAGTAACCTGAACCCATAAGCCAATAAGCCATGGCCTCAGACTAAAATAAGCAAAGGTGCCTCACCCAAGGGATGTTGGGCTGTCCTGTGGACTGACTCTCAGATGTCTTAACTTACTTACCAGTGGGTGGGCTGCAGAGTCCAAAGATCCCGGCAAACCCACTACTAGCACAGGCACATGGCAGCCGTTGGAGGCTGTCTGAACAACAGAGCAGTTTAGCTCTCGGGCCTGAACTTCTTGCTTAACCAGACAGATAATTAAGTACAAGCACTCATGTTAAATTTTAGATATTTTAAAAAGGATCATAGCATCTGTGAGACAAGACCATAGATTACTGATGGAGCCAAGAACCATGATAAAGATGAATGCCCAAGCAAAAGAAAGGGCTGTGAACCTAAAATGACAAATCTGTTTTATCTTCTCGGTTTTTCCTTCCCCGTTTGGTCGTTTTTGAATATTCAAGCTGTGTGTTCCCAAAGCATTTTGCAGTGTGATGTCTGCCGCGTGCAGAGCCAAATGCGCTCTCCTTCCTGCCAAAGATGGGAAGGTTTCTTTCCCTTCACTTAAGTCTGGAGCTGAATTAAAATAGACATGCTAGGAGGCCAGTTTAGGACTGGGAATTTGAGTAAAAGAAAATCCAGTAGCCTTCTACAAAAAGCCCCTGCAAGGAAAGATAGTCTAGAACTGCTTCTTGATTAGACACTCATGCTTTCAATGGGTCAATGTTGGTGTCCTAATGTAAGAAAAGAAAAAAGATGTTGATCACTAATGGCCAAAAGCCCCAACAGCTTCCCTCATTACTGTTCTGAGTTTCCAGAGTTTGAAACCTATTTCAAAATGCTATTAGATAGCTTCTCTTTACCACAGAATGCTGCCGTTGCATCCTTGTTCCTCTGCTTCCACAAAAAATGGAAACTCAGAAATAAATATTCAAATACAGCACAGACCGCAAGCACCTCTAGTCCAACATTCCTTTCTGGTCTTCCTGTGTTCACATCTAATCTGGCCTTATTCCTTTGCCCTCCACTCATTCATATACATTACCCTACAGCCCTGTAAACATTTGGATGGAAGAATGATCATTTTCAGTGCATTTATCCATGTGTCAGCCAGCTTATTTATAAGATCACTACTTAGATTTTTCTTAGTCAGTTGACTTTTGTTTTGTTTTGGGTTTTTTTTTTTTTTTTTTTTTTTTTTTTTGTTTTTTTGGTCCTGTTCTGATACAGGGTCTCCCTGTAGTCCCAGCTGTCCTGGAACTCACTCTTTAGACCAGGCTGGCCTTGAACTCACAAAGATCCACCTGCCTCTGCCTCCCAAGTGCTAGGATTAAAGGTGTGCACCACCACGCCCGGCGTCAGTTGACTTTTAAACCAACTTGGAGGCTCCCGAGGAATGATCCAGCTTCATCCACCTGAAAGCACTCTCGCTTGTGTTTTAACTCCCATGACTGCAGCGTCAGGCTCAGTCATTTTCTTAAAAACTGACTAAAACAAGGGGCTGGAGAGATAGCCTAGCGGTTAAGAGCGCCGACGCTCTTGCAGAGGACCCGGGTTCGATCCCCAGCACCCACATGGTGGCTAAGAACCGTCTGTAACTCCAATTCCAGGAGAACTCCAGTTCCAGGGGAATCCGAGACCCTCTTCTGACCTCCGCGGCATTGCACGACACGGGTGCACAGACCTGCATGCAGACAGTACATTCATACACATACAAAAATAAATAATAAAAAAAAATTAAAAAAAAAAAACTGACTAAAACAAAAGAGAAAAAACATTTCTTTGAAACATCTTTTACATAGAAAACCTGAATTTCCAGAAAAAAACACAGGAATGATTGATATCTCAAAAAATAGCCTTTGATTATATGCACAAATGCCAAATGGGATTACAGTGTGCTTGGGTCACAAACCTGTCACTGCCAGACAGCCTCTTCCAGATGCACGGCCCTGCCCTGGCCCTGCCCTGGCCCTGCCCTGGCCTTGCAGAGCAGCTGGGCCTGCCCCTTCCCAGATGATGGAAGCAGACATGTCGTAGAGGCTTCAGAGTGCTAAAGCAAGTTGTGTAAAATGCTAGATTTTATTGAATTGTCTCACAAACCTCAGATAAGCCCAATTTTGTTCTCTTTACTGGTGGGCTATAAATTGCCTGTTGCCTGGCCTCTGAAGTAACTACTAAAGCTTTTTATTTAGAGCTGAAGGCCTGAGACAGAGCTGGAAGGCAGAGCTTCAGGTCTTATATTAATTTGGGTTTTGTGTTTGGTGCTGTTGGTTCTAAAAGCAGTAAGTGGAAGGAAACGTGGGGTGGGGACATACTGGTTCCTCAGGGGCGTTAGACATCATTTTTGGATCTGATCTCCATTGGTCACTCCACTAATGATACGGAGGTGCTTGTGGCGGGCTCTGTGCAGCGCACCAGAGAAACACCCAGTAGAGCATAGTCAGATCCATCGCCAAAAGCCTACTGGAAGCCCTAGATCCCAAGAAAACCACCAGGGGTTACTTTCCAAAGATTCACAGATAGGAATGAATAAACAGGAAGTAGAGTCCAATGGAAAGATCCACATGTTGAAGAGGCGAAGAGCTAGAACGGCCACCTGGGCTGACATGGAAGTACAGCGGCCTGGAAGGAGGGCACATGTGGGTCCACAGCGACGGGGCAGCAGGGCTGTGAAGGTCAACAAGAGCCTCAAGCTGCTGGCATGCCTTTATTTCCGCTGTGACATTCTGTTGGCCAAGAGGCAGCAGGGGGCGGGGCTTACCTAGGAACTCTGAGATAGGACAGCATCATCCTGAATGCAGACATGGTTCTATTAGCAGCACCAGTCAATTCTGTATGCGGCTCCGTCCATGCTAAGATGACCGAGATGACCACTGCTTGGTGAAATTGATGCTGACCATATACTTGGAGAAATGTCTCTCCTAAAGCCGTTCCATTTCCCGTGGCAGACATGTCAGCACAGTCCCCATGTCTGCGTTTCATAAGAGCTGTGCCTCATGTCTGTTTCAAGACCAGCTCTAACCGTCATTGGCTTCCCATTTACAGGGAACCTCTCTGATGTTTGTAAATGGAACAGCTTAGGTTGAAGTGACTGTCTTGCATTTCCTACGTCTACTTTAAGTCTGCGCCTCTGCACACATGTGCTCATGGGACATAGGGGAAGGGTAACACAGAAAGGGAAAATGGAGGGAGAGGTAGCCAGAAGGAAGCCCCCCATTCACAAAGCAGTGACTTACAAGAACTTCTCACCTTATCAACGCCATGTTGGACTTTTGCTGCAGTGAGGGAGCAGAGACTCCATCTAATCCAGCTCACCTATGCAATAATCTAAAACCAGGTGACCTTGTGCTGGTATTCTGAAACTGCAGTGTTTTTTAAGATGAAGACACAGACTATGGCACTAGTAGTGATACATACATGTATATTTATTTGATACCTATACTCATGATACATATACACACATGTATACAGATATACTAGGTAACATCAGACATCAACCTAAGGTGTCCCTCTCCTCTCAAGGCTGGGAATGAAAAGGCTCCATGCATTGTTAGCAGAAGGATCTCTGCAATAAGCTGTCTTATTTCCCAGCTTGAATGTGCACAGTGCTGCATTAAACCTGGATTGACAGGTACTGATTTGAAATTCACTTTATTAGAGCTCCTTAGAGTTATTTTTCAATACCACAGAAAGACAATTATCTCATTTTATTTTTACTTCAGAACGTTAAGGAACACATACAAGCCATTGCTTACAACTGGTCCCATTGTAGAAAAGGCACCTGTAGAGGAAAGGTTGATCTTGACCAAATGATCTTCAAGGCCATCCTGTAACTCATTTCCACATCAATTTCTGTATTTTAGGGAACACGGGGAACACATTTAAGATTGAACCAGTCCTGGGCATCATTACCATTTCCAAAGAGCCAGACATGACCGCCATGGGCCAGTTTGTCCTGTCAGTCAAAGTTACAGATCAAGGATCCCCACCAATGTCTGCCACTGCAATTGTCCGAATCTCTGTCACCATGTCTGATAATTCCCACCCCAAGTTTACTCACAAGGACTACCAAGCTGAAGTCAATGAAAATGTTGATATAGGAACTTCTGTCATCCTGATCTCCGCCATCAGTCAATCAACCCTTGTTTACGAAGTCAAAGATGGAAACCTCGATGGAGTCTTTACCATAAATCCATATTCTGGAGTCATCACCACTCGGAAGGCACTGGATTACGAACATATCTCCTCCTACCGCCTCACCATCCAGGCCACCAACATGGCAGGCATGGCTTCTAATGCCACAGTCAGCATCCAGGTTGTGGATGAAAATGACAATGCCCCAGTGTTTCTCTTTTCCCAGTACTCAGGCAGCCTGAGCGAGGCCGCCCCCATCAACAGCATCGTCAGGAGCCTAGAGAACAGCCCACTGGTGATCCGAGCCACCGATGCAGACAGCAACCAGAACGCACTGCTGGCATACCAGATCGTTGAGTCCACAGCCAGGAAGTTCTTCACAGTTGACTCCAGCACGGGGGCCATCAGGACGATAGCCAACCTGGACCACGAGGCCATTGCACATTTCCATTTCCATGTGCATGTGAGAGACAGTGGGAGCCCCCAGCTGACCGCAGAGAACCCCGTGGAAGTCAGCATCGAGGTGACAGATGTAAATGATAATCCACCAGTTTTCACTCAGGCCGTGTTTGAGACTGTCTTACTTCTCCCCACCTATGTTGGAGTGGAGGTTCTGAAAGTTAGTGCCACAGACCCTGACTCTGAGGTGCCTCCTGAGCTAACGTACAGCCTCATGGAAGGCAGTGCGGATCACTTTTTAATGGACTCAAACAGTGGAGTGCTCACCATAAAAGACAATGACCTCTCCAAAGATCACTACCTGCTGATAGCCAAGGTGTCTGATGGGAAGTTCTACAGCTCTGCCATGGTCACCATAGTGGTCAAAGAGGCCATGGACAGTGGCCTCCACTTCACACAAAGCTTCTACTCCACGTCCATCTCAGAGAACAACACAAATATAACCAAAGTTGCTGTTGTCAATGCAGTTGGAAACCGCCTTAATGAGCCCTTAAAATACACCATCTTGAACCCAGGAAACAAATTCAAGATAAAATCTACCTCAGGGGTCATTCAGACCACGGGAGCGCCCTTTGACCGTGAAGAACAGGAATTATACGAGTTGGTGGTGGAAGCCAGCCGAGAGTTGGACCATTTGCGAGTGGCAAGGGTGGTGGTCAGGGTCAACATCGAAGACACAAACGACAACTCTCCTGTCTTTGTGGGCCTCCCTTACTATGCTGCTGTGCAAGTCGATGCCGAGCCTGGGACTCTGATATACCAAGTGACAGCCATCGACAAGGACAAAGGTGCCAATGGAGAAGTGACCTACGTCCTGCAGAATGATTATGGCCACTTTGAAATCAACCCTAGTTCAGGGAATGTGATTTTAAGAGAAACATTCAACTCCGACCTGTCCAACATTGACTATGGAGTCACCATCCTCGCCAAGGATGGTGGAAATCCATCTCTGTCCTCATCTGTGGAGCTTCCCATCACCATTGTGAACAAAGCGATGCCTGTGTTTGAAAAGCCTTTTTATACAGCATCCATCAGAGAAGACGTCACTGCGGACACCCCCATCCTCAGTATCAATGCCACCAGCCCTGAGGGCCAGGGTATCATATACCTCATCATTGATGGGGACCCCTTCGAGCAGTTTAATGTTGACTTCGACACTGGGGTCTTGAAAGTCGTTGGTCCTTTGGATTATGAAGTCACATCTGTTTATAAGTTGACCGTGAGAGCCAGTGATGCTCTTACCGGTGCCAGAGCTGAGGTGACCGTGGATCTGCTAGTGGACGACGTCAATGACAACCCTCCTGTTTTTGACCAGCCCATGTACAACACAACGTTATCTGAATCATCTCTCATTGGGACACCTGTCCTTCAAGTTGTGTCTACTGATGCAGACTCAGAAAACAATAAAATGGTGCATTATCAGATTGTCCAAGATTCCTATAACAGCACAGATTACTTTCATATAGACAGCTCAAGTGGCTTAATCCTGACAGCCAGGATGCTGGACCATGAGTTGGTCCAACACTGCACTCTCAAAGTCAGAGCAACAGATAACGGCTTCCCATCTCTGAGCAGTGAGGTCTTGGTTCAGATCCACATCTCTGACATCAATGACAACCCCCCAGTTTTTAATCAGCTCATTTATGAATCCTATGTGAGTGAGTTGGCCCCAAGGGGCCATTTTGTAACTTGTGTACAAGCCTCAGATGCAGACAGCTCTGACTTTGACCGGTTGGAATACAGCATCTTATCTGGGAATGATCGTACCAGCTTTCTGATGGACAGCAAGCGTGGAGTGATCACGCTGTCCAGCCACCGGAAGCAGCGCATGGAGCCCCTGTACGGTCTCAACGTGTCTGTGTCTGATGGGCTGTTCACCAGCACTGCCCAAGTGCACATCACGGTCCTCGGGGCAAACTTGTACAGCCCTGCCTTCTCGCAAAGCACATACGTAGCTGAGGTGAGAGAGAACGCAGCCCCTGGCACAAAAGTTATCCACGTCCGAGCCACAGATGGGGACCCAGGAACCTATGGCCAGATCAGCTACACCATTATCAATGACTTTGCCAAGGATCGGTTCCTCATAGACAGCAATGGACAGGTCATGACAACAGAGAGACTAGACCGGGAAAGCCCACTGGAAGGAGATATCAGCATTTATCTGAGGGCTCTGGATGGTGGAGGGAGGACAGCATTCTGCACGGTGCGGGTAATTGTGGTGGATGAGAATGACAACGCCCCTCAGTTCATGACGGTGGAATACAGAGCCAGTGTCAGGGCCGACGTGGGACGAGGCCATTTGGTCACTCAAGTTCAAGCTGTGGATCCAGATGATGGAGCAAATTCCAGGATTACGTACTCCCTCTACAGTGAGGCCTCAGTCTCAGTGGCTGACCTCCTGGAAATTGATCCTGACAATGGCTGGATGGTGACAAAGGGCAATTTTAACCAGCTGAGAAATACAGTGCTTTCCTTCTTTGTGAAGGCAGTGGATGGGGGCATCCCAGTCAGGCACTCTCTCATTCCCGTCTACATACATGTGCTGCCCCCCGAAACGCTCCTGCCTTCTTTTACCCAGTCTCAGTATTCTTTCACCATCACAGAAGACACGGCCATTGGAAGCATCGTGGACACCCTGAGAATTCTGCCCAACCAGAGTGTCCGCTTTAGCACGGTTAATGGAGAACGACCAGAAAATAACCAGGGGGCTGTCTTCATCATAGAACAGGAAACAGGCACCATCAAGCTGGACAAGCGCCTCGACCATGAAGTCAGCCCAGCCTTCCACTTTAAAGTGGCAGCCACTATCCCTTCAGAGAAGGTAGACATTGTGTTTACCGTGGATATAGATGTCAAGGTGTTGGATCTGAATGACAACAAGCCAGTCTTTGAAACATCAAGCTACGAGACCATCATAATGGAAGGCATGCCTGTCGGCACCAAGCTCACCCAGGTGAGAGCCATCGACATGGATTGGGGAGCCAATGGGCAGGTCACTTACTCCCTACACTCAGATTCCCATCCTGAAAAGGTAATGGAAGCATTCGCTATTGACAGCAACACGGGATGGATCAGTACGCTGAAGGACCTGGACCATGAGACAGACCCTGCATTCTCCTTCTCCGTGGTGGCTTCTGACCTTGGAGAGGCTTTCTCTCTTTCTTCCATGGCTCTGGTCTCTGTCAAGGTGACCGATATAAACGACAACGCACCTGTCTTTGCCCATGAGGTGTACCGTGGGAATGTCAAGGAGAGCGACCCGCCAGGGGAGGTAGTGGCTGTTCTCAACACCTTGGATAAGGATACTTCCGACATCAATCGCCAAGTGAGCTACCACATTACAGGTAAGTTTCATCCCACATTCTGCGTGTGCTCGCTGAATGGAGAAAGCCTGGGGGCGAGGTGGGGGGGGGGGGCAGATGACAAGAAGACAAGAGGAGGAATTAAATGTGATGGAACCTTCTGGTTCCGAGTGACAGGTCTGGTGGAAGAGCTCGCTGGTGGGTCTTCATTCAGCCCTACTTCACAGCTTCCCGCTCTTTCCCACTGCTTTGAAAATGAACAAAGAAATCAAAATGATAGCACTTTTGAGTAAGAAGAAATGTTTTTAAACTCTAATCTTTTTTTTTTTTTTTTGGTATTTTTGAGACAGGGTCTCCCTGCAGCCCCAGATACTCTGGAACTCCCTATGTAGACCAGGATGGCCTTGAACTCACAGATATCTGCCTACCTCTGCCTCCCAAGTGCTGGGATTAAAGGCATGCACCACCATGCCTGACCCTAATCTCTTTTCTTATTAGTGCTAAAAATAGTATGTTCCCAGTAAGCTTCAAATGTAAGGTTTTTTTCTGTAGTGACACACAAATCAGAAGTCACAGATTCACCTTTTGCTGAGAAATCATAAATTAAAAAAAATTTATTTATTTTTACTTTCTGTGTATGAGTTGTATTGCCTGCAAGTATATAGGTGCACCCATGTCCTGCAATGCCCTCAGAGGACAGAAGAGGGCATTAGATTCCCCTGGAAGGAGGCTGACAAATGGTTGTTAGCCACCATGTAGAAGTCCTGGGATTCAAACCCCCATCTTCTGCACGAGGAGCCAGTGTTCTTAACTGCTGAGCCATCTCTGCAGCTCTGAGAAATCCTAAATTATAACTCAAAATCAAGGGATAGTTCTTCCCAAATCCCTGTTTTCTCAGAACCCTTTCCCGTCTTCCCCAGTAATAAGTGACTATTCAACAGCAAAGCTCAGATAGGAAAACGAGGTCAGGAGGAATGTGTGGAAATGTCGCCTCACTCTGTGGAAATGTAGGATTGGCACTGGAGTCAGAGGTTGTCTGTTCCCTGCTTAGGAGCAGCTCTCTGAGGAGACAGGCTTTCAACCATGGAAGAAAAAAGGATTGGTAGCACAGAGATGGTAGGAAGTGTTCTTCCTAAAAGCCATGTGGGCCTTGCAGCTAACATTTTGATGCTGTGACTTTCAGGGCCGGAACATAAGCCAAGTGCCAAAAGATTTTAAATAATCCATCAATACTGTAGTCAGGTGGCTTTCCCTTTAGAAAACCCACATTATTCAGAGTGAAAAATGAATTAATTAGAATGCCCTTAGGACACAGAATCTGCTTAAGTATGTTAGTGGAAAAGTTAATTAATCACTGCAGAATAAGATCCACAGTGGAGCAAGCACGTGATGCTGGGGATTGCCCCACATCTCCTGTGTTTTCTTTTAAGTCTCCTGATAGCATTTCCCGTTTAAGAACACTTCGTGTAGTTTATGCTTCTCTGATACCCGTCTTTTTCCATTAAAGTGTGTATTTCTGCAGCCTAAACCTAAAACATTGTAGTAAGGAGACAGGAAATAAAACCAGGCTTTGAGTTCTTTTCATTTAGTTTCAAGGGGAAAAAGACATTCTGAGGGATCCTTTTGTTTATAGAAGAATTGTTAAACACCCAGCCTTAATTATTTCTACATAGTCTCTGAATTCTCAATAGATGATTTAAAAGACCAGCCCATAGACTTCACCCAAGTAATGAGCACAGAGTAGCTTAAAGCTACTGCTACTATTAGCAGTGCCAACCACCAACTGATTTTAATTAGATTTAAGTTTTGCTCTTGATGTAGCACAAGTTGGCTGTGCCACCTCAGACTAACAAAGGACCATTAATCATTTTATGTAACAAAGAAACAGTGTGGGCCTGCCTGCACTGAAAGCATTTAATAGAGAGGTTAAATTTGTGTGTGCTGAAATAATATTCAGCTAAAGCACAATTGAATCTTAGCCCCTGGTGGCCAAAAGTGATATTCCAAGGAGGGTTTTCTCAGTTGCCGCCACTGACATCTGAGGCTGGATAAGTCTCTCTGTGGAAGGCTGTTGTATATTGTAGGATGTTCAGCTACCAGCTTTGGCCCCTCTACGCACTGGACTCCAGGAGCATATAGAACCACAGCCATCTTGTGATAAACAAAATGCCTTCAGGTGCTGGAAAATTCTCCAGAAACTGGGAACACCCTCTCTGTTGAGAATCACTGCCGTCAAGGGGGAGCAGTGAGCCATCTGTATGAGTTGGATCATGTATCCTGTGGTTTCCCCACAGTGCAAAGACCACCTCCCCAGAGGGCAGTGCGACACTCAGAATTGTATCCGAGGTCTCCTTGCACCCCTTTGGTGGTCGTTAAGATTGTTTATAAGAAGGCAAACTGGCTCCATTCTTACAGTGAAATAACAGCAAACATACCATAGATTTTCCTTATTTTTTTTGTTTATGGCATTCAAAGATAAATTTGGATATGTTAATTTGTTTGCTTTCTTTTCCAAGACAGGGACGAGGTTTTACTGTGAGACCCAGTCAGGCCTCAACCTCCCAGTCTTCCTGCCTCAGCCTCACAGAGCTGGTGTTACAGGTCTGCACTCCCATACCTGGCTGCACAGTAAAATTTTGAGCAGTTTATTTGAGCAAAGGGAAAACCATGAATTGAGCAGCTACAGACTGTTTGGGGCTCCATCAAAGGGGCCTGAGAGGAAGACACGGATGCTCATGCAAGGGAAACCAGAAACCATTTTATCCATTAATGTGGAACAGTAACTTTCCAGTCCCCAGTAGAGGCTGCTTGATGGATTCTGTTTTGGTGAAGTTTGTTTTATTTTACCATTTACATCAAATAGGGATTTGGTTATGGCTGCAGAAGGCCCTGGGGTCACCTCAGCTGCACCGCCAATGGGCAGCCCTTCATTCTGAGTACTTTCCATGCCCTTTGGCCCAGCCTTTCTGAAGGATGAACTGACGTGATTTCCCTCCTAGACAGGAGAGTGTCAGGTTTCCTTCCTTCCTCCTCCTACCTTGTGCTGAGCTGCTTTTGTCTCTGTGCAGTTTGATGCAATGGGAAGGAGTCTGTGGGCCGTCCCCACCTCTTCTTTCCAGTTTCACTTGCTTATCTTTGAGCTGTTCCTCAAATGACCCCTGGTTAGGGATGTTTCATTCCCGTGGTTCTTCCTCTGCGGTGCAAACCTTTCTCCCCAAACTCCAGTCCTTGTGAGAAGAGCTCAGCTGTATGATAAAGCGTTCATTAAAAGATTCCTTAATAGAACTTGCTGCCTTTTCTTGATTGCATAATCAGCTCAGCAGCTAATGGAACTGTCTTGGTGACAAGAGCTCCCGCATTACCGCCTCTCTTGAGACCAAGCAGAAAGACAGTTGTATCATCCTGAGGAGGGGATTGATGGTTCACAGTTTGAATTTGATTATCTGTAAGGGGAACTAAACAAAAGATCATCACCAGCTTCTCTAAGTATATTTCATTCTCCTAGAAAGTTACTGTTTCACTTTCCACACAAGCTGAGCATATAAACATCATGCCTTCCTGCATGAAGGGAGTCTCTGCTGATCCAGTACGGGGGCATGTGGATGCTCCCACAGGGACCCACTCATGCCCGTTCCATCGCCAGCTCTCAGAAGCTCTGTTCCCATTCCAGGTGGGAACCCCCAAGGACACTTTGCCCTGGGCCTGGTGCAGAGTGAGTGGAAGGTCTATGTGAAGAGACCTCTGGATCGAGAGGAGCAGGACATTTACTTCCTCAATATCACAGCCACGGACGGGCTCTTTGTCACACAGGCCATGGTGGAAGTGGCCGTCACTGATGTAAATGACAACAGTCCAGTGTGCGATCAGGTGGGAGCTCTGCTTTTTAGAACCCTGCTCCACTCCTCTGAAATTAAATCCAAACCCACTGCGCCTTTCTTCTGAAGCCTGGGCTAATGCCTGCTCATGTTCCAATTGTCCGTCAGTTAGACATAAGGAAAACATAGGAGGGAAGGAAGTTGAGTCTGGGATAAAATGTCCTAAACATGAAGAGAATCCAGAGAGCAAGCAAGTTCAATAGAATAAATAGAAATGATGATGCTTAATATTAACTTTTAAGTAATTATTAAATGACCTCATAACTCCCGATAACTGGAGTCATAAAAGAGAAATGGGCCACTCCACTGGTAGCTACATGTCTGCATGTTGCACAGCCACTGGCAAAGTTGGCACTGAGTGGGGTCGATGGATCCCCGGAAGTAACCTTTCCATGGCTGGAAAGAAGCACAATGCTAATTTGGAACCAGATTTCTTTTTTTTTTCCTTGACAAAATCAAGTCATCATTAATCTGTGTCTTCTTACCATGTGGATCAAGACATGACATTAATGTTTGTGGCTTAGATAGTATCATAGTGAGCTTCAGTCTCTCTCACACTAAGACCAAATGCTCATTAAAGCAGGTAAAGCAATCCCAGAAGCTCATTCGCTCTCAATAGAGAAGTGGACAGTGTGAGCTCAGGATGTGTCAGGGTCTCTCAGAGCAGATGCCTGTTTCTTCAAGATTGCATTCCTAACAGTTACACTGCCTACAGCATTGTCACACACAGTAAGTGCTCAGAAAACGTTTTAACAGAATGGACATGGGATGGGTAGGGAACTGAATACACATTGTTTCATTATAAACTGCAATGTGGTCTGTGGTAAAGGAAAGAACTAGTGAGAACAAAACTATATGGCTGACTTTTAAAGAAATATGCTTTAATGATCGCCATAGCAGCTGTAGCTGTAGTAATTATTTGCCCAGTATACCACTATTTACAGTGGTCATAAGACACCTGCCCTGGTGTGATGCTATCTATGGTGGATAAACTGCTCACAGTAATGATTTACCCTGGTATATCAATATTTACAGGGACTATAGCACACAGTAAAAATTTGCCCTGTCATATTAATAACTGCTACATTGCTACTATACTACACATAATAATGATTTACCCTGATATATCCATATCTGTAGTGACTATACACATGCAGTAATGACTGATATTTCAATATCTTCAGTGACTGTACCACTCACAGTAATGATTTATCCTGGAATATCACAGTTTATAGTGATTGTATCACAATAAAGATTTACCTTGATATATCAATATCTATAGTGACTGTACCACATCAGTAAAGATTTACCCTGGCTTATCAATATCTACAGTAACTATATCACACAGTAATGATTGCCTACCATATCAATATCCAGGGTGGCTCTGCCCCAGGCAGTAATGATTTACTCACTTTTGTTCTTTGCCCAGGTTATCTATTCAGCATCATTTCCTGAAGACATTCCATCGAATACAATCATCCTGAAGGTCAGTGCCAAGGACGCGGATATTGGATCCAATGGAGACATACGATACTCACTCTATGGATCTGGAAACAATGAATTTTTTCTAGATCCAGAAAGTGGTAAGGTGAAATTGATTCTTTGGGGGGAGATGTTATTATTTATCTGTGAGAGAGAGTTCTTCTCGTGTGGTCTCATCATGTGTAGATAGGTACTCAGTAAGAGCCTTGGCACGGGCTTCTAGTGTGTTGGACTCTCTAAGATGTGCACAGCACATCATGTTCAGATGTGGAGGCTCTGGGCTACCAAACCTGACTACAGTTAGGGTTAGAGCTCTTTCTTTTCCCTCCCTCTCTCCATTCCTGTCCTCTCTCCTTCCCTCCCCTTTTTCTGTATTTATTAGCATCAAATAAGCATGCTTCTCTGTTGTGCCTGCAAATTAAGACTATGTTTAAAAAGGGCAGAGGCAGAGTTACAGGACAAATGCCAGTTCCAATGCAAACTGCAGAGTGAAGGGACATTCTGAAGTACCTTTCGGTCCCTTCTGATGCCTATTAGTGCACTTGCCTGGGGGTTTTTTTTGTTTTGTTTTTTTTTTTGGCCTGGGTTTTTTTTTTTTATTATTTTTTATGTGTATGAATGTACTGTCTGCATGCAGGTTTGTGCACTATGTTGTGCGATGCTGCGGAGGTCAGAAGAGGGCGTCGGATTCCCCTGGAACTGGAGCCAAAGGCGGTTCTCAGCCGCCATGTGGGTGCTGGGGATTGAACCCGGGTCCTCTGCAAGAGCAGTCAGCGCTCTTAACCGCTAGGCCATCTCTCCAGGCCCTTTGCCTGGGTTTTTTAAACACACTGTGAGCCCTCAAATTTCCTTACATATTCTGGCAAAATTTGCAAGGTAAAAGGTTATGCAAACTAAAGTCAAATGCTGAACTTAAAGCCGAAGCCAATGGAAAAGTCGTTCTGCTATGGCAGCAAATCATTCCCATGTTATGAACTGGGCATCCAGTGGAAATTTTTAAATGAAGTATAAAGGGTGAACAGCTTGCAGAGTTCCAGTGTTGCATCACCCCAGAGCTCAGTTCAAAACCCAGGGACTTCCTCTTGCCCTGCCATCACGGTTTCCACCAGGAAGTATCAACTTAGGCACATGAGAATATGCTACTTTGCTGTCCAGGTCTGCGGTCACTTATTCAGTCTACTATTTATTGAGAAGCTGGTAGGTGGGAAAGCACTGCATGGGCTTTGAGTAGTGGACTCCAGTGTAAATAAACAATGCTCAAGGAACATTATAATCCAGTAGGGAAGACAAATCAAAATGGTGATCAAAATAAAGGAAGGCAGAATAAAAGAGCTCGGGAGAAATAAAAGGAAGCAGCGAATTTCCTGAAGAAAAGAGGAAACTGAGGCAAGGCTCTGGAGCCGAGCACTGCAGCTCCTGAGGCC
Source organism: Rhizomys pruinosus (assembly GCA_009823505.1). Classification (NCBI taxonomy): domain Eukaryota; kingdom Metazoa; phylum Chordata; class Mammalia; order Rodentia; family Spalacidae; genus Rhizomys; species Rhizomys pruinosus. The sequence goes on from VZQC01000962.1 coordinate 5,823,341, forward strand.
AGCAGAGCAGCGGGCAGAGCAGGAGAGATGGGAGCAGCTCTAGGCTGACCACAGAGCGTCCTGAACAGCTTCCTGAAGACTGGACTCTAATGACCCCACAGTGTCTGTGTTTAAGGAGCAGCTGTGGGTAGCAAGAAAGTCAAAGAAGAAATGTCTGATCCTCTGCGGTGGGCCCCAGATGTTGACCAGTGCTACGAGTGACAACACTCGACAGTCCACTGCTGCACTGGGCTCCAGACAGCACTCACTTCCACCTGTTATCTTCCATGGACACTTGAGCAACAAAGAAATATTTACAAAATCTCCATGGAGGTTGTGTTTGTGTGTATGTGTGTGTAAAATGGAGACTTATTTCAGAGGAATAAAAAGACCAGCAGAGAGAGGAATAAGAGGAGTGTAATAGATAGGGAAAAAAATATTGCAAAAATCTATATTTGATTCTATACATATTATCTATCTGACTTGAGAGTAGGTTGAAGAGGGAACAGGATCCACCCATAGGAGGAAGGAGAAGAAGGAGAGATAGCTGTGTGGTGTAAATATGAGCAGAATATATATATTTTTTTTCATTATTACATATATATATATATATATATATATATATATGTGTGTGTGTGTGTGTGTGTGTGTGTAATAATGAGGCCCAGTATTTTGTATACCAATTAAAAATAAAATAGAGGCAGATCTCTCCCCCTGGAGCTGCTGTCCAGCTCCTGTATGGCCTTGCAGGGTAAATAGAGACATTGCAGATGTCCTAGCAGCTGTTGGACAGTTACTGCTTTAAAATCCCTCAGCCCCCACCCAAGCCCTCCTACCAGCAACCCCAGCCCAGCCAAAGGTAAATCCTGGGATTGGTAGACTCTGTATTAAGCATCTTCCCAGGATCTGTGACAAAATACACTGACAAGGGGCTGGAGAGATGGCCTAGCGGTTAAGAGCGCCAACTGCTCTTACAGAGGACCCGGGTTCGATCCCCAGCACCCACACGGTGGCCGCAAAACGTCTGAGGCTCCAATTCCAGGAGAACTCCAGTTCCAGGGGAATCCGACACCCTCTTCTGACCTCCGCGGCATTGCACGACACGGGTGCACAAACTTGCACACAGACAGTATATTCATACACATACAGAAAGAAATAAAATTAATAAAAATAATAATAATAATAAAAAAATACACTGACGAAAGTCTACAGAAGTGAAGGTTAGTTTGGTTCACAGTCCTGGGGTTCAGTCTGTCCTGGTGTGAAGTTCAGGCGCGGCAGGTCAAGATCACTGGATCCATTGCTTCCACTGTCAGGAGCAGAAGTGAAACAGAGCTCAGTCCAGGACCTCGGCCCAGGGGAAGGCCTCCTGCAGGTGGGGAGGGTCTTCCCACCTCAGTTCATTTGATCAAGACACCTCCTCACAGCCACGCCTAATTTAGATAATCCCTCTTATCTAAGTGTGTCAAGAGGCTCATCTCCTGGGAGATTTAGAGCCTGGCACATTGATGCCCGGTGTTAACCACTGTAGGGCCCTTCAAGACTTCTGTTCAAGACCGCCTGTCTGTTCTCCTCTCAAAGGGTAAAAACCAGAATATCTTGAGGCTGGGAGGTTGTCCTCCTTCTGGGTCTATGGCTGATAGAATGAGTGGCCATCGCACATCTAGAAATGTCTGTCCGTTCACTGTTGCCAAATAAAACAACCCTTGGAAAGTAGTTTTTACAAAGGGATTAATTGAAGCTCATGCAGTTGCTTTGCTGTTGCATATCAAGTCCCATGATATTTTCCATGATGCCAACAAATAAAAAATATTGCTGTATTTTTCAAATTATAAAACACTTAAGCCGTGTATTCCTGATATTTCTTTTATTTAGAATTCTTTATATAATAGATTTTCTGCTTTTCCATGAAAAACCATTTTTGAAAGGTCAGACCAACCATATTGCCATTTCTCTTCATAGGTGAGTTAAAAACTTTGGCCCTGTTGGACCGGGAGAGGGTCGCAGTATACAACCTGATTGCCAGGGCCACTGATGGGGGTGGCCGGTTCTGCGAGTCCAGTGTCCACCTGACCCTAGAAGATGTGAACGATAACCCCCCTGTGTTTTCTAACAACCACTACACTGCATGTGTCTACGAGAACACAGCCACTAAGGCTCTGCTGACCAGAGTGCAAGCGGTGGACCCTGATGTTGGTAAGTCAGCACTGACCAGACTTCTCACATTGGCCTCCTGGAGTGCAGCCTGTAGGCGTGCAAAGCCTTCCCTTGCAGGAACATGCGCAGCAAGCCAAGTCTCTGCTCCTCTCAGCTGGTGCTCCTCTCACATTCAAAGAATTCTACCTGTCCTCGTCCTTCCTCCAGACTAGGATCTGAAGAAGGGACCCAGGAGTTTCTCAACCTTGTGTATCATGGCTTATTTGGTTTTATTTTTATGGTTTTTTGTTTTCCATTTTTTGATCTTTTGAAGAAAAACAATAGCTTTTTAACATACACATTCCATCTAAACACAGTTCAAATGCTGTGTTGTGTAGCAAAGGAAATTCATTTCCCTTTCTATAAAGAAAATCAAATCATAGACTTAAGCTGAAAGGTGACGATGTCGATTTATTATGGTGCCCCACAGTGCAAAGACCAATTACTAAATGTGCTGCCAGTCCAGTGTGGATTTTTTTAACTGCCATTTTCCAGGGTCTTTTTTTTTTTTTTGTCACTTATAAATGGACATCATTAGGAAGAATGGGGATGGAGTGATGAGAAGGAATTAGAACTGAAAGTTGCTAATAAAGTTTAGGTTCAAATCCTCTTTGCATAATGAGATGATGAGTTGAGAAAGACTGGAGTTAATTGCTAGGTAGACGTTCTGAGGATGCATAAGTATTGAGAATGATGGAATATAAATATGAAAGGGCACACAGAGCCTCTGGGTTCTATGTTTTCAGAGCTGTGAATCAGAGGACTCACAAATGATGGGGTGTGTCTGCTGTGCTAAGCAGGCCTTTCTGTAACTCAGTGTCTTATTGCTTAATTCTGAATTGAAAGAAAAATTATTGGACTAATGGAAAAGTAAATACATAATAATTAGCTGAAAACAAACATAGAGCCCGGGGTCTCTTCATGTTTCCTTAGAGAAATTAGCAGCTACACTTGAATTATTGCTCTTTCCACATCTGCATGATTTTAAGGCTGAGAACCAACCCTTTAAAAGCATGCATATTATTGTGAAAAATGGAAAAAAGAGAAAGACTATTTATTTGATGCATAATTATTTTTCAAAGGAGGATTGAAAAAATTCTGTGGACTCTTTTATCAGAGGATTTGGGGGGTAAAGAGGATAAAATGCTAATGAATCTTTTAATAATTTTAAACTTAATTTGAGAGTGTATAATTAGCCAATAGATGAAATTTTTAAAGCTGAAAGGTTTGAATTTCACCCCTTATTCCCTTCATGAAGAAACAGGTGTGTTCAAGCAGCTAGAGACTGGACACAGAAGTGTGATTGACACATGTGATGGCTGGGCAGTGTAAGGGTAGGACGGGGTGTGACTGGCAGATATAGCTGTTTTATACATTGTGATGACGAACACAAAGTTATCTACATGTCTTCCTTTCATTTCTTTGCGCTCAGCTGGCCAGGTTGATAAATGGGGTGGAAGGAATGTGTAAGTGCTGATCACTCGTCAGGACAGCGATGGAAAGATCAGGAAGAATGAAACTTGGATAGCACCATCCCTGTACCTCAACCTACTCACTCACCATAATGAGTAAATTGCTTATCTTACAGACCTCACACAAAGACTAATGTCTTGTGTATCATAGACATCTGTGTACCAAGTATATTTACCAGCCAACACATCAGCCTCTTGTCCATTATCTCAGTTTTTGATAGGGCTGGTGAGAGGGTTCGGTACTTAAGGTAACCTGCGGCTCAGCTGGCAACCTGAGTTTCATTCCTCAAACACAGGTAGAGGTGGGAGGAGAGAAGGAACTCCACAAAAGAACAATAGTAGAAGGGGAAGAATAAGGGTGTCCCTTAGAAATACAGAGTGTGAACCATGTCCCGGGCACCAATCTGAGGAAGCGTTTGTGAGGATTTGGGTTAGAACTCACAGTGCTGTCTGACCTTCCATGGCATGAATGCTGGCCTTCCTCGGAACCCCTGGGTGTAATTACTAGTGACTGAAGATACGGTCCCGAGTGGCCCTGATAGGATGCTGGTCTCCAGAGAACCATTTCTCGGTCTTTTCTACAGGAAGAAAGACTGGAAGAAGCTGTGTAAATGACCATTAGGTGGTTGCGTGAGAGTGAGGATTCATAACCATAATGGGGCCCGACTAGCCAGCCCTCTGGTTGGGAGCTGAGCTCATTCAGGAAGCTGTGAGGCTGAATCCAGCCTCTGTGTGTTTTAGTTTTGTTTACAATGTTATAAAGTATTTGAATTAGTCATAATTATATAAAAGTAAGATTTTCATTAGAAATTTAGATTTCTAGCACTTTATAAACACTGTGCCATACACCCAGGTCGGAATTCCATGTACTCTACTCTCCACACTGAAGAACAGCTGACCACTCAGCTCCATGTCTACACTTTTCTTATTTTAAAATGTATTTAACAAGAACATGTCCTCTGTCACCTTCTGAGATTGGCATGTTTTCTCTTGGCATAACTTGCTTAAACTCCATCCAGATTGTTGAGTTTACCTTTAGTGATGAATCCTGGCTCTACTTGTATATATGACAGGTGTGTTTAGTTCATGAAACTTCTGTTAAGCAGAGTCCTTTACTTGAAGTTGCAAACTGGTGATAAGGCGTGAATGTTTGTGTCCCTCTGAGATGCTCTGTGGTAATCTCACTCATAATGTACTGATATTGAGAGATGCTGCCTTCGAGGGAGGGAGAACAGGTCACAGTGGGGTTTACGGGCCCTTCTCATTTGGCACTGTTGTCCTGGGGAGCACACGGAGGGCACTCTCTGTGAGGACGGATCCTTCCTTGGACACCAGAGCTGCTTGTGCCTTCATGTTGGACTTTCTACCCTCAGAACTATAACAGCTGTCTGGTGCTTATAAACTGCCCATATAAAATATTTTGTCATAACAGTCCAAATGGACTTTGACAATCATGATTTGGCTGCATTATATTCTCAGTCACTAAACCTTGTGGTAAAATGACAAGATATTAATCTGAAATCCGATTCCATAAATCCCTGAGTCCATAGCCCTTGCTACAGTTTTCTCATGTTTAAACACATTGTTTCTTTTAGCCAAGTAGCTCTTTCCTATGAATCATTCATAATGAACTAAAATTAATGTTGTAAGAATTGCTTAAGTCAGGAATAAAGTAAAACAGAGGAAGACAAGATAGTTTTAATACCCATTTTATGGGTTCTAAGAAATGCTGTGGTAACTATCAAGATGTTAATACTAAGTTCTTAGTTTTCCTATAAAATGAAAATATCCTCTATCCTGTAAAGCAGTGACGTGACTTATGATGGGTTTTTTTTGCTGCATTAGCTCTTTGAGGTTAATATGTTATATTTGGTGTGCCTTTTGGACATTAAGAGTTCTTCCCAGGATCCCAATTTTGAGAGGCCCTTTAACTAGCAAAAGAAATATATAGTATGAAGACTCTGAACAAAAAATCTGAGACTGCTTTAGGCAAAGTGACATGAAATTAAAATGTAAATTTGTACTGGAAAGATATGCTATGGTCCATGATTTAAGAAAAAAGCTAATTTCCAGATATTGGAGATGTGAGTAGAGACATTTTCCTTGTTACAGAAAAGGAACCTAAAGCAAGGGACACACTCTAAGGAGCCAGTCACTCCTGACTTGTAAAATATTTCTTACAAGAATTTGATCAGAGACACCTACAGGCTCAGAACACACATTGCAGTTATTTTCCATTCCATTCAGCACATAGTTAACGAGCAATGAGGTAACAAAGTCTATGAAGAGGCACCAAGACTCTACAAGATGGGGCTGGAGAGATGGCTCACCAGTTAAGAAAATGTATTGCCTTTGCAGAGGGCTGAGATTCAGTTCCCGGCACCCATGTCAGATGACTCACAACACCCTGCAACCCCAGTTCCAGGGAATCTGATGCCCTATTCTGCCCTCTTCAGGCAACTGTACACATGCACAAACACACACACACGCACGCACACACACACGCACGCACACACACACACAGACACACACACACACACACACAGACACACACACTTAAAAATAAAGTGAATCTTAAAAAATAATAATACAAGTTTTTTTTCTTTTTTTTTAATAATACAAGTTTTAAAAGTCCCAGTTTAGGAGCAGTTTAGTTCTCACTCATGCAAAGGACAGGTCAGTGGATCCAGGGACTGGAAAATCTCATCCTTCTTGTCTCTCAACACCACCTGCTTGACCTTTGGCTCCAAGGTCAGCAGAGCAGGGGAAGGAGGGTTGATGGTGGCTGCCAATCCTAGCCATCAAGACAGACCTGCATTTCCAGTAGTCACGTCTCCTGACTTACCCACAGACACAAAAGGGAGAGCTTCACCATCTCCCACGATGCCGAATACAGGAACCATCAAGTCCGAAAGAGGCGGGAGGTGGTGACGTTCCTCACACACAGGGAGAGCTTCTCAGCAACCTGAAAAGATCATGCAGCTTCAGAAAAGAAAAGGGAAATGGAAAGGAAATGTTAAAAAGGAAGAACCTGAAAAGAGGATGCTGGGAAGAGCCCAGTGGTCAGCGCATCCACCCTCAGACCTCTCCAGACCCTCAGGGGGCCCAGTGTCAGAGGGAAGCCTTGTCGGTGCCTGCCTTGGGGAAAGCATTGGGGGATTTGAGTCAGGGTGAGGGGGAATGTGAGAGAAAGGCAGCAAGATTGGAGGAGAAGCCTGTGCCTGTAAGGACTCTGAGGAGCAGGTGATCTGATGGCGAACAGCCCAGACTGTAGAGTGAGCTGCCTTAAGAGATGGGGTGGGTAGAGCTGGAGAGATGACTGTGGATAAGAGCACTGGATGCTCTTACAGAAGATGGGCTCTGTTCCTATCACCCACATGCTGGTTTATAAGTGTCTGTAACTCTAATTCAGGATCTATGTCGCCCTCTCCTGGCCTCTGCAGGCATTGCATGCACATGGTGCACATACATGTGCAGGCAAAAAAAGTCATACAGGCAAATAAATTTTAAAGAGAATATGTAAAAAGCTCTGAGTCTGGCAGAATGATACCTTTCCCTAAAGTCTGTAGTGACATCCTCCAGGTAACAGGAGACAGGAAGCCCAGGACAACTGAGAAACTTGAAGAGCTCCTCCATCTTGGCCTGGCATGCCTCCGCTCTTCCTGGCATCCTCCTTTCTGGGGGGGGGGGTACTCACAATAATCATAGCTGCTTGTGTACTTTAGAAATTCATGGACCAGGGGCTGGAGAGATGGCCTAGCGGTTGGGAGCGCCAACTGCTCTTGCAGAAGACCCAGGTTCGATACCCAGCACCCACATGGTGGCTGAGAACCATCTGTAACTCCAATTCCAGGGGAACTCCAGTTCCAGGGGAATCCGAGACCCTCTTCTGACCTGCGCAGTATTGCACCACATGGGTGCACAGACCTGCATGCAGACAGTACATTCATACACATAAAAAATAAATAAATAAAATTTAAAAAAATAAAAAAAAAAGAAATTCATGGACCAAATCCTTCAGGAAGCCCCAGCATCATGGGACATGTGGCATTCATGGAGCAGAAGCTGGCACGAATGGGTCTCCTGTACCTCAGACCCTGGAGCACTGTTCACTCTGAGTGCGGCTCCTCAGCAAGGAGAGGAGCACCTTGTGTGGGGGACTTGCAAGCTCTGGGGCTTCCGGGAGAGCTCTCTGCCAAACCACGTGAGGTGGACCTGTCAGCGGGTTCCTCACTCTTCTAATTCACTCCAGCCTTTCTAGTCTGTGACACCCGGAGAACTGCACAGAGCACGGGAAGGTGGATGAAGGAGAAGCATACACTGAAAGGAACACCCTTCCTGGTGCAGAGCACAAAGAAGACTGCACCACCATTCTGTGGGAATCGGCAATGGCCCTGTTCTGTACCTGGGCTCCAAACCCTCCTTCTCAAATCTGCTAGCCAAAGAAAAGAGCCACTTCCTTATGACAGTGTTTTGATTAATTTTCCCATAATCATCCTTCCAATCTCCTGATGAAAATCAAATAGATGTTAAATATTTACTCTGTGAGACCAGTATAATGAAGACTTATCTAAATATAATGCCTTTTTCTTGGACCTCAAAAGCAAATGAAGTAAAGCATAGCAACAGAAGAGGCAGGATCTGAAGTCTGAAGCCTCTTGCTATCACCTTCTAGGATGAGAAGCAGGCTGTGAGGCCCTGTGAAGGCTGGACAACACTGGCCCCTGTGTGCCGCAAGGGACAGGTGCATATACCCTGCTGCTTTGCCCCCAGGTTTCCTGGTGTGCCACATCTTCAAAGCCTCACTTCCCAGCTGAGACTGTACACAGCCTCCTCTGAACTCTGTGAACTCCTAAGAGACATATCCCCTGGTCCATAAAAAAATTGACCAGGAGACCTTGTAAGTGTAAAGACCTAGAAGATTGGTGATCTGTGACCTTGGGCACCAGCCTCCCTCCATACCAGCTTCCCTTTGCATAATATCAGAGGGACAGTAGCTCATCCTGCCAACCTCAAAGACTTGCCCAGGATGGACAGGGCCATCACCCTGCACTTATGAGACCGCATTTTCCCAACTGGGGTTAGAGCTCCTGCTTTGAGTTCCCTGGGAACTTTGTGGTTGTTTTGGCATGGGAAACCTTGTATGGCTCTTCTCTGTGTGTCTCAAAACTTCCCAAGCAAGGGAAGTACTTCTAAAGAACTTTAGAGGGCAATAACCATGGTGCTGCAGTTAGCATCTTCCTCTATAGCTACGTTCCATGCCAGGCTTTAGTTACACTATTCAGATTCTCATAACAATGCTGTAAGTTACCATAAGTTATCATATTCAGTTAATACATGAATAATGTCTAGGGTTAAGTAACTTGCCTGAGCCATAAGCTAGTTACTGACAGGACTGCAGGTGTCATGCAAGGAAACTCAAGAGGGTTAGGGAACAGATATCTAGCTGACAGTCATGCTAAGTACAAGGCAGTGATTCTCAAAATGGGGTCCCCTGCCATCACCCAACAGTTGGATGGAAATGCCAGCTCTGAATAAGAGACTCTAAACTCCTCACCAGGAGGACGTGTGGAAATTCTGTCCACTTCCCTCACAGTTCTGGAGTTTGTAGTCCATGTTCAGGGTGCAGCACTGGTTAGGTTTGGGTGAGGGGGTCCCCTCCTGATGGCTCACATCTGTCTTCTTACCAAGGACCCCCACGGCCTTTCTGGACTACACACAGGTGGAGAGAGAGGCAGATACCTTTTCTTCTTCTTGTGGAACTCCCATTTTTCTCATGTGAAGAGCACCTCATGCAGCCATAGTTACCTCCCCAAAGCCTATATGCATATCTTGAAGGCGAGGGCCATAACATGTGGATTTTCAGGGCACGGTTTACTCCACCTGGCCCTCTTTCCTTCTCTCCTGGATCATTCACACTGGGGGAGGACTGCTACAGAGCTCCCAGAGGTCTACATGGTGAGCAATTCAGGTTTACCCCAACTTGCATTAGTGAGCTGGAAAGTCAAAGCCACCATTTTCCACTGAGCCCTCAGTGACACCACATCCCTGTCTGGCAGCTTGTCAGCAGGAGTCCTTGATGGAGAAACAGCCACCTCTGCCACACCTAGACTCCTGGCAATAGAAACTCATTACGCTGTGCTGCTAGGGGCTTAGGCAACTTGCCATGGAGAGATAGAGAGCTAACATACTAAGGCACGTATGTAGGCATCGTAAATTCTATCCACATGTCTGTAAGAATCCTGCAGATAACCCACAGCTTTCCACTCTGTCAGGAACATGGGCTCTTGTGCAGATCAGGGGCAAGCATACCATGGCTGAGCCAACCAGGGACCAGTCCAGCCTCAGCTGCTGTCATTAAACACCACGACCAAAAGCAACTTAGGGGAGGGAGGGGGAGGGTTCATTTGGCTTAAACATCCTAATCACAGTCCACCCTTGAGAGAAGTCAAGGTAGGAACACAGTGGCAGAAGCTGAAAGCAGAGTCAGTGGGGCTGGCTTCCCAGCTTTCTCAGCTGCCTTTCTTCTAAAGCCCAGGCCCGCCTGCTCAGGGATGGCACCGCCCACAGTGGGCTGGGCCCTTCTACATCAATTACAGTCAAGAAAACAGCCCACAGATGTGGCCACAGGCCAGCATGTTGGAGGGAATTCCTCAACTAAGGTTCTGTCTTCCCAGCTGACTCTAGTGTGTGTCAAGTTGAGAAAGACTAACAGCACGCACAGCTGCTCTGACAGGGTCGGGGGAGGGAGGGAGAAAGAACTGTTGTGTCAAGTTGACAAAGACTAACAGGAAAAACTGTTGGCCTTTCCTGCTTTCTGTTTCCTAGGTGTCAGGCCCATTTCCTATGGAAGTCACGTTCCTAGTAGATCTTACAAGGTGACCATGGAAATCTAGGCAAACCTCTTTCTCTGAAAAATAATTTGAAGTTTAGAGAAGAGACTGACCATGATGACTCTGTGGCACAGTTGATTCTAACACAAAGAGCATTTTCACCTCCAGCCAGTACTTTAAATCTCGGTGATTTCTCCCATAGTGTATTCCAAGAGGGATTCAATCCTGATTTCATCCTGTCTTCTTTAATCATCATATATTCTGGACTTTTCCTGGGGCTTTGAAAAGTCTCACCACTAACTAAGCTTGATATAAGGTTGTTGTTGTTGGTGGTGGTGGTGGTGGTGGTGTTTTTCTTCATCCCCAAAACTCCAATATTCTCTGAAGTGTTAAATCTTCAAAGGTGGCTGACGGAACAATTAAAATGTCACTAAAAGTCAAATGATCCCTTCTGAGGACTCAGAGACATGAGTCACTTTCTCTGTAGGACATTTTGGTCAAAGCCCTTTATCCACTATAGATACCAAAATATAATCTTAAAAAGCTGAACATGCCGGGCATGGTGGTGCACACCTTTAATCCTAGCACTTGGGAGGCAGAGGCAGGCAGATCTCTGTGAGTTCAAGGCCAGCCTGGTCTACAGAGTGAGTTCCAGGACAGCTGGGGCTACAGGGAGACCCTGTCTCAAAAAGACAAAAAACAACAACAAAAAAAGCTGGGCATGGTGGTACATGTTTGTAATCTCTGTGTCCCTCAGGCTTTCTGGACAGCCAGCCTCATCTAATCAAGTGAGAGGTATATATGCATATATACATGTATTTATATAATCTTATATTTGAAGCCTTTCTCCCAGGAGTTCAAAAACTCACACGTATAATCTCTGTATGGAAGGGGCAAACCCCACCTGCAGATGGAGAAACTGAGCTTCAAGTAGTTATGTGACTCCGCCAGACATCTGCAGTGGACAGTGGTTTGGAGATAGTGAAGGGCTCGGGGTCCCTGTATCCCTTCCCTGAATTCATTTCCTTCTCCCAATATCAGGGTTCCAGAGTGCATGTGGCTCAGTGCAGGCTTATGACCATTTCTGTGTCCCACTCTGAGAGTGCCTCACAGTGGCATGAGCTGGGTTAAATATGGCCATTCATCTTTGCTAGTTCTCTGACTTCATGTTTTCCCTCCACACTGCCAAATACTGGCCATAAGCCTAGGAAGTGTCACCACACCCTGGGAAGCTATTAGAAACGAATGGCTAAATAAACAAACAAGCTTAAATAAAAGCAGGGAGATGCTGCATCTTGGCAGTCTGATTCAGGAAGTCTGAGTTATGTAGAGCTGAATTCTTCCTCTGGTCAACTTCAATGCCTTCCTCAACCAAGGAGTCTACATTTGATGCATAAATTATCATTATTGCCCTTTATAAAATCCAATTTTTCTCAAGTGGGGTCAAAAACAACAGTTGTCAAATGAAATAGTAATTCCTTCCAGGATGGAGAATGGAAAGGAAGATGTGTGGAGGATTTTGACTTCTAGCCCGTGATTGCGGCAGCTTCAGTCGCTCCCTATCCTCACACACAGCTTGGGGCAAGTCTCTGAGCTGTGTTCCATTAGTTCTTCCTCAACACTTAGCAGTGCAGGGACAGACCTGAGGAACACTAACACGGCTCCAGATTTTTCCACACCCTGGGCATTCTGTGCTCAAACTCCAAGGGCCCCAGGCTTTGACTCCCTGCCTCTCAGGGCACATTGAACTCTGCGGAGTGTGCCTATCCAGTCACTTCCCAGCCTGCGGCTGCTCTGGCAGCTGCAATTCTACTATCTGTCATCTGCTGGTAAGCTCCTTTAACAGCTTCTCACATATCACAGAACACTCTACCCCACACCCTCCCGAAACCCTCCTTCCACGCTTCTTTCCCTCTCTACTGATTTGCCCATTTACCAACTTGGGCCAGTTTCTAGTTTATTCTGGGTTACACGCCAGTAGCTCACAGCTGGCTCGGAGAAAAGTTTTAAATTTGACCTTTCTAACTTTACTGAGCCCTTTATCCTCTGGTGACTAAATTCTGCAGTGTCAGCATCCATAAATTACCTGTTCCCATGTCCCTAAACACTTTCTTCCTGCCACATCCCTCCCATGGTGCTCCTGACACTGTCTACATCCCCTTCCTTACTCAATTCAGTGATTTTAGTCTCTGGGGTATTTCTGACCAGTCCATTCCGGTCATCAACTCTGTACATGCTTGTCTTCTGAATGGGATATCTGAGGTCACATAGAAATGACAGAGACACAGTGGTGTCCTTCGCAGAAGGAGTCCTGGAGGAGTCACTGAATGAAAGAGTGGGGGAATGAATACATTAAAAATGAGTGAACTGGGGCTGGAGAGATGGCCTAGCAGTTAAGAGTGCCACCCGCTCTTGCAGAGGACCCAGGTTCGATCCCCAGCACCCACATGGCGGCCGAGAACCGTCTGAAACTCCAATTCCAGGAGAACTCCAGTTCCAGGGGAATCCGAAACCCTCTTCTGACCTCCGCGGCATTGCACAACACGGGTGCACAAGCTTACATGCAGACAGTACATATATACATATACAAAATAAATAAAAATTTAAAAAATAATAATAATAAAAAAATGAGTGAACTGGTCTAGTGCTAACCCCAGTGCCCATAAAAGAAACTTTTCAAGTTCCGTTGTTGGTTCCAACTCTAGCGCAGACCTGTGTACCAGTAACAACGGCATGTTGATTCTTTGCTGATTGATAAATTTAGCCACTCTTAACTCTCCCAGTTCCCATCCAAGGCTGGGCCACTAGCAGTGGTAAGAGTTTATTCTGAGATGGGCTGAAGCTCTTTCGATATCCCAGAAGACCCCTCACTGTACAGAGCCAGCTTCTTCGTGGGTAGCCTGTTCTGTCTGAGCAGAACAAGGCCTCTTCCTAGAGGGGCCCTTGGTTGGTTTCCCTCTGCTCTAGCTGAGTGGATGTCTTTATGTGTCTCAGGAAAGGGCTTGGGTCTTTATTCTGCCCTGAGCCCACAATCCTGACATCAGACCCCACCAGACAGCTGTTGCCAACTCACTTGGCTCACCCCCGGGACACGTTTGGTGTAGTCGGCAGAATTTCCCTGACGAGCCGACCACAGCACTATGTTTTCTCTGCCCAAGAGCTGCCGACTCTGGGAGTTGGTGTTCTGCCAAGGAGAATGTGGCAGCTTCAGTCGTCGCCAATGAAAAGCTTTTAAATGGCTCTTAAAACAGAAACCATTAGAGAGTCTATTTAAAAGGACAGTAATTGCTTAGCTAAAAAGTATTACTAATTCCATGGACTTCCTCAGCAACTTCCTGTTTCATTTTATATCATCCCAACGACCCATTTCAAAGATAAAAAGGAGCCCTCAGCGTGAGCTGTTTAACTACCCAGGGCTCTCTTTGCCTTCTATTGAAGATGAGAGAAAACATTTAGGCCAGCTGTTTTCTTTAACCAACTTAATTAAAGTATAAAACCAACTTAATAAAGTATAAATAGAATGCAGGTAAAGCTGTTCAAGAAGCTTCGAGTGTACTCCTCGGAGCTGGGCCCGCTGGCACATGTGACAGTGACTTGAGAAATCAAACACTTGCAGTAGCTTTATAACGGAACCTTTGACAAAAGTGATTTTCTAAGTAATGTGAATATCTTTCTAAGCAAGGATGGGCTAAAATGAACAATGAAAGTAATCGTGGGAGAAAGCCTACGCAATGTATAATTTTCTACAATTATTTCAAAATGTTATGTATGTTGAGCCTAGAACCAGGCTGGAAAATTCACCTGAAAACTTGGCAGCTTTCCAAAGCTGATGTTAAAGAATCATTTTCTGAGTGCATGATTTTTGTACTAGTTCACTCACTTATTAAAAGGTGTTCTGTTCCCACTGTATAAAATCTAGAAGGTAAAGCAAGCACAAAGATAACTTTCAAACAGTCGCCATTTTGAGCGCCATCCCTTCTGCCTGTTTAAAAAATAAAAATGAGCTTATAACCCAGACCTCATGTTATAACCTGCCCTTGTGATGGCCTACAAGCAGATTCCCATTTCCCTGTGACATTTTACATGGTATTCCATGTGCATATTACTATATCATGATTGATTCAGCCCATCCTCATTGTAAAAATATTGAGTAGTTAAAAGGTTTTCTTGTCCACAAAATTAAACATGTATTCAGTAGTAGCATATTGAACAGCTACAACTGATTTTCCTGCATTCTATTTATTTTTAAGATGTATTGCTGTTATTTTAAATTATGGTTATATGTGTCTATCTGTATATGGGTATGTACACATGACTGCAGTACCTGTGGGAGCCAGAAAAGGGCATCACCCTGCTGCCAGAGTTACAGGTGTTTTTGAGGTACCGCATATGGATGCTGGGAACAGAACTTGGGTCCTTTGGAAGAGCAGCACATGCTCTTTACTGTGAGCTGCGTCTCCAGCACTGGAAGGCGCTGTGAACCACTGAGACTACCCTAGTCCTTTGCCTGCTCCTCTCTCTGTAAGAATTTTAGGTTGTTAAAAGTATTACTTTCTGCACATGCATTTGCAGAGTCTGTGTGTGAGAACACACACGTCCCTACACCCACACGTCACCTACACCCACATGTCAGCACCATCGTACCTGACTTTGGCTCCTTGGATGTTTCTCCTTCACGGAGTGCTGCTGTCTGCATGTGAGGCTCTTGCTTAGTGATGGTCAAGACAGTGAATCTGGTAGGAGCCACACATCACTCAGAACAGAGGCAAGAAAAATACCACGGGGGCAAGAAGAGGAAATGACTGGAGAGATTGAGAGAGAAAGCCAGTCCTGTGGAGACCCTGCCAAGAATGTAGAGGAAGTGAGGTAGGGACAGGCAGGAGAAGCAGACACACTTGGTGTCTTCAGACAGAACTGGACACGATGACCAGGAGATGAGGCTGGACAGAAAGTGGGGTTCAAACCAGTTCATGGAGAACTAGAAGATAATTCTCTACAGCTGCCACTTTTCTCTGTAGGCAGCGAGAAGCCAGCGGCTTGCCTGAGTCCGTTTTCTTTTGCTATAATTGAGCATCACAGACTGGGCGACTTATAAAGAAGAAATGTTTATTGGGTTCTTCATAGTTCCAGAGGCTGAAAGTTCAGGTGACCACATTTGGAGATTTTTTTTTTTTTTTTGGTCTCTTTGAGACAGGGTCTCCCTTTAGTCCCAGCTGGCCTGGAACTCACTCTCAGGCAGGCCTTGAACTCACAGAGATCCACCTCCCTCTGCCTCCCGAGTGCTGGGATTAAAGGCGTGGGCTACCACGCCTGGCTGGTGACCACATTTGGTAAAGGCCTCTTGCTGTGGTGACACTACAGAGTCACAGAGCAGGGCAGGTCATCACACTGTGGGAAGAACACAGGAGAGGAGAGCCAAACTGCCTCTTAGAACAACTCATCCTCAGGATAACTGACTGACTGTTACTCTGTCAACCCATGAATGGATCAGCCCACTCAGCACTGCAGAGGGCTTATTGCCTAATCACATCTTAAATGTCCCATGGAGTTCTGGCAGGGATTGTCAGTCCATAGCAGTGACATTCTGAGTGGCCACACCACAGGAACCTCACTGTGGTAAAATTTCCAAGAAGAGATGTTTTCTGTGTATCCAGCTAGGTCTCTTGAACAGTCTAGATGAGTGGATAGGAGCCCTCTCTAGATCTCAGTTCAGGCCACAAGCTCTCCACACAGCACATCAATGGCATGTTCAGAAGCACCTGGTCCTCTGACTTATGGGAGAGGGAAGCTGGTGAGGACAAGGATGGCAAGCTAAGTCCCTGCTTGAAGAAACTATTCATCAGATTGCTAAGCTGCTATGGTTAGGGATGGTATCTCTGGGCTTGCTTGCTCCAGCTCAGGGCCAAGGGTACATTAACAAGCAGATAGCACAAAAACCACAGTGTCTTTTCAGGATAAAGCCATAGAAAAAGAACACAATGATGTATTCAAGAACCAAGGCTTTGTAGATCATTCCTCTTTGGTGGATAATCTTTCACAGGTACATGCCTGGTTCATAAATACTGTGAAATCTAAGCATGGTTTTAGACTCTCAGACACTGACAAAAATACATTAATAAAGCTTTGATGAGGTGTTGGTTCAAAGACAAGTCACTAGATGGCCTGGGGTGGGGGTCAGGGGACTGCTAGACACGAGGCATGAAGGGTGATGGAGGTGTTCTGGATCTTCATGGAAGCAGTGGTTCTATGGGGTATATAGTTCTCAAAATTTTCTCATGAAATCTGTGTCCTTGTTACTACATGTAAATACAACACCTCAATGAAGGTGAAATAACAATCAGGAGCCAGAGAGATGGCTCGGCAGTTAAGAGCACAGACTGCTCTTGCAGAGGACCTGAGCTCGGTTCCCGGCATCCGCACTGGGTGATTCACCACCCCTGTAACTGCAGCACCAGGATCTCTGATGGCTTCTTCCGGTCTCCTTGGGTGCCTGCGCTCATGTACACACAATTAAAAATAAAAGTGAGCAAAAATATTGGAATTACTGCAAGCCGTGTACTCCATATTCCCTTATAAAAGCCAGTTTACGTCAGCTTAGCAGTATACACAGTGGGAGGAGCGCTCATCAGCCAGATCCTGTGCGAGTGCCTCAGGGTGAAGACAGGCCCTACAGACAGGCCTTCAGAGGAGCTGTCAGCATCTGACACCAGATAAGGCAGAATACCCCTGCTGTCCTTACGCTGTGGGAGCTTGGTTTTAGGGAGAGGAGAGCACACAGGTCCTGGTGTCCAAGTCACGAGGCTCTTGCTGCGCCTCTGGTGTCAAGAACTCTCACCTTTTATTTGGGGGCTGTTTTCAGAAGATGTGTGCATGTGTGTCCGTGTTTGTGTGTGTAGGGAAAGCCCATGAGGGCTCATGGCCGTGGAAATCAGAAGACAGCCTCGAGTGTCATCCTTTTTCTTTTTGAGACACCATCTCTCACTGGCCTGTAGTTAGCCAAGTAGGCCAGGCTGGCTGGCCAAGGAGCTGTGGCCTCCTTCTCTCCCAGCCTCCCAGCACGGGGCTTTCATTGCCATCATTCCTGGCTTTTTTCATTCGGTCTGAACAATAACTGAAAGGTGTCAGTCTGCTGTGTTTTCTTTCCATCTTTAGTGCTCTAGCAGTTCTTTGTGCTCTGGGAACATGCACACGCATGTTCATGCATGTGTGTGCATGTACGTTCATGCATCATGCATGTGTGTGCATGCATATGTGTGTGAGTGTTTCATCCATGTGTATTGAGGTGGCTGTGGGCCCAGGTCCAACAACTTCATGAGCAGTGGTAGAGGGGCTAGAAGTTTCTGGAAACAAATTAAAAATAGTTGATTTGTTGACCTTGAAAATGGATTCTACTATAGGAAGGCAGTCTTGGGTCCCCTCTTGCCTGGGATCTGGGATTCTGGTGGTGAACTGACTTGCCTTTGTATGTGCATCTACTTTGGTCAGATCATGGCCAAGAACATGTCAAAGTTTACTTCTATGTGGCTGGCTTCATACCCAAAGATCCTTCTCTTTAAATGGACGAGAACCCACACTCCACTCCAACACCTTTAGCCACTTGCCCCAGGACGTCACATCCCTCCCCACCTCTTCCCTCAGTCTCACGGTGTGCCATGGTATGGTACTTGCTTTAGGCAAAAAGGAATTTAAAGCATTTTCTTTTTACTAGATCTTAATCATCTGGAGGGTTGCCGGCTCCATTTCCCACAGTTGCAGTGAAAGTCAAAGTCCTTTCGCTATCCCAGCATCTCAGCACCTAAGATGCTAGGCAGCTCCATCCTGACTTGTTAGGTTCAAATTAGAGAAGAAAATTCCATACTAGACCCCAAACACAACAGGATGGATCCATGCTGCACCTTAACAAACGTCCTGCTTTTATCCCGAGGGCTAGAAAATCGTAAGTGCTGTCATTTAGTGGGTCGTGTTAGTTTGTAACCCTTCTTGTTCTGATCTTGCTTGTGTAACAGTCTGACTGGTAACACAGACAGAAACAAGGCTCTTCCAGTTTCTCTTATTGAAGATGCCCAAGATATTGTTGGGAGAAAAGTGTATAGGGAGGCTGTAACAGGGGGGTGTCATGGTTGGCCACTTTGGGGAGGTGGAGGGATACAGTCAGCCTGGAGGCTGACTGTGTTTATGAGGCTAACATTCACTGTAATTGCAGCTCTCCTCCCACAGGGGAGTCCTTTGAATAGGGGGCTAGAGCAGCATGTACTGCTTAGACGGGGAGTGCCCAGCCTGCTGGCTGGAGGAGACAGCCATAGACCTGGAAAACATATTTCCAATCGGATTTCAGCTATCTGTCTCAGTAAAGGAAGCACAGACCTCTATCAAATGCACCTTCCTTCCTTCTGGGCTTGCCACAACAAAATGGCAATGTGTGGACCCAGTCCCCTTTGTCTCCCTTAATTCAGCCTACTTCTGAACAATGAGTCAGAAATTGCCTCCCTCCCTACCTGACATTTGGGTCTGAAGAGGTAAAATGTCCAGGAACAGATCTCCTGCAAGCCTCTCAAGAGTCTGAGCAAGGAGAGTGGGGAAATCAGACGTGGCCTGTTGAGCCTTATGCTTACATAGGGATGCTGGAAGCACCAGGACATCCATCATCCCTGGGAGCACCAGGGACATCCATCATCCCTGGGAGCACCAGGGACATCCATCATCCCTGGGAGCACCAGGGACATCCATCAGCCCTGGGAGCACCAGGATATCCATCAACCCTGGGAGCACCAGGACATCCATCAGCCCTGGGAGCACCAGGGACATCCATCAGCCCTGGGAGCACCAGGGACATCCATCAGCCCTGGGAGCACCAGGACATCCATCAGCCCTGGGAGCACCAGGGACATCCATCAGCCCTGGGAGCACCAGGACATCCATCAGCCCTGGGTTCGTGCACCAGTGGAATGAGACTGTAGCTCTTCACACACTCACACGAGTGGCCCTGCAGGCGTCTTCTGTTTGCTGTTCTTGTTGGCAAGAGTTATGTACCATATGCCACAGTAGGAATTCAAACCCGTAGGGAATATGTGTGATTTGAAAACCTATGTGGTATATTTGTGTCAATCACTGCTGTGTTTCTGTAAATACACCTCTGTGACTTTGAACAGTGTCCTGAGAATGTCACACCAGTCTAGGTGGCATCCAGTGCACCTGCTCCCATATACAGAGAAAACAGTTATTTTCCAGACCTTGATTCCCTCTGCAATCCTGCCCGTTCACACCAAGAATTTATGTGGAAGAATTTATTCTTGAAGACCTTCCAGAACTCAGCCAGAAGGCATCCTCAAAGCCATAGTTCAAAAAGAAAAGACACCCCACTTGTTTTTAATCTGAGTGCAAATAAAATCGGGGGTTGATGTTCATATATCACAGGATAGTTGCTTTGCAAAAGCAATAAAAGTAGATGATGAAGCCTAGGAAAAATGGAAACTCAGCACTGGGACCGAGAATAAGCACCTCACCCTGACCTTTTGGTCAGAGCCACATAATGCAATTTGTGTCATCCCCACTGGATGCTCGGCTTTATTGGTTTCTGGGAATCTGTTCCTAAGGGAAGCTGTTATGGGAAGTAAAATGTTCAGCTCTCCTCACTGTCTACCGCCTTGGTGAGGTATCAGATTAGGAAATACACAGTGAGGCCTTTCCCTCAAAGAGATGACATTCCAGGCTCCCCTGGCTGACAAAGAGCATTGCAGATGGCCATCATCCATAAAGACTTCTGACAGATGGCTCTCTTCATAGGCGTCTTGATGCAGGAATTGAAAGATGACTCAACAGTTAAGAGTGCTCGCTGCTCTTGCCTAGAACTGGAGTTCAGTTCCCAGCAACCATGCCAGGTGGCACCTGTCACAACCAGCTATAACTCTAGTTCCAGGGGATTTTATGCCTTCTTCTGGCCTCCAGGAGCATTTACATGCACTCACACATCCTCATACAAACACACACATGCACATGCACACACATGCACACACAAATTAAAATATATTTTTTTAAAAGAACATTTATGGAGGCTGGAGAGATAGCTCAGTTAAGAGCACTAGTTGCTCTTGCAGAGGACCCAGGTTTAGTTCCCAGCAGCCACATTGTGCCTAACAACTGTCTGTAACTCCAGTTCCAGGGAGATCTGGTGTCCTCTTCTGGCCTCTCCAGGCATTGCATCCACAGTGCACATAAACACTCATAGACAAAGCACTCATAAAAATATAAAATAGGAATACTAAAATGGAGTTTTCCTCAGGACACACCAAATAGCAGATGATGTGTGTGCAGTGGGAGGGCCCAGAGGACCTGGGGGTCTGGGTTTGGGTAGTCACAACAGCTTCCATGGAGGATTGTGGCTGTGATTGGGGCCATGGGGCTCGTGGAGGCAAAGCTGAAGACAAGGACTGGATCCCAGTCACCAAGCAGGGCCTCCTGGCCAAGGACACAAAGATCAAGTCCCTGGAAGGGATCTACCTCTTCTACCTGCCCATTTAGGAATCTGAGGTGATTGACTTTCTCCTGGGAGCATCCCTTAAGAATGAGATTTTATTTAATTTTTTTTTTTTTTTGGTCTTTTCGAGACAGGGTCTCCCTGTAGCCCCAGCTGTCCTGGAACTCACTCTGTAGACCAGGCTAGCCTTGAACTCACAAAGATCCGCCTGCCTCTGCCTCCCAAGAATGAGATTTTAAAGATCATGCCAGTGCAGAAGTAGACCCTGGCTGCCCAGCGGACCAGGTTCAAGGCTTCTGTCACCATTGGGGACTGCAATGCTCATGTTGGTCTAGGTGTTAAGTGCCCCAAAGAGGCAGCCACCCATTCGAGGGTCTATCATCTTGGCCGAGCTTTCCATTGTCCCTGTGCAGAGAGGCCACTGGGGAAATGAGATTTACAAGTCCCAGCATTCTGTGCAAGGTGACAGGCTGCCGCCGTGGCTCTGTTCTGGTGCGCCCCATCCCTGCCCCCGGAGTCACTGTGTCAAGTCTGCTCCTGTGCCTAAGAAGCTGCTGCTAATGGCTGGGATTGACAACTGCTACGCATCAGCCAGGGGCTGCCCTGCCACCCTGGGCAAGTTCACAAGGGCCACCTTTGATACCATCTCCAAGACCTACAGCTACCTGACCCCTGACCTCTGGAAAGAGACTGTCTTCACCAAGTCTCCATATCAGGAATTCACTGACCATCTTGTGAAAGTCTACACTAAAGTTTCCATGAAGAGAACCCAGGCTCTAACTGCGGCTATTACATGGGATTTATATGTCAAAAAAAAGAATAAAATACTTTTTAAAAAATTAAAAAAGAGCGCTTGTGATTAGATTGGCACTTTTTCTACCAAGGGAATGGGTCCGTGTTCCTTCTAATGAATCCTAATGACAAAAGCAGAAGCAAGGTTTATAAACCATTTGGAAGAACTGAGACTGAATGAAAACAACCTGCAGCCAGAGTCTGTGGTGGTGGACACCTTCTGGTTGGTAGGCGCTTGCTCGAGTCCAAGTTAAGATGGCGTTCTGGTAAGGCAACACATTCCTTGAGCTCGCAGTGCTGGGGGGCACTGCGAGCTCAAGGAATGTGTTGCCTTACCTGGACCCCTTGATGGAGGGCTCCAGGCCTACTGCCCTTAGACTTCACTTTCTTTTCTCTCAACTGTCCATCCGATTCCATTCAGATCACTTTATATGTTACCCATAATAACCATGCTTAAATGTGCATCACACTTGGACCCTCTTTCTGAACGCCAGCCTCCCCGACCTAACACCTGCATTGAATGTCAACTGTTCACTTCAATCTAATACAGGGCTTCTAGTCTTTCACCCCAAACCTAGCCCTCCCACATCCTTCTCCACCTCAGCTACTGAGAACCCTCTGTTCAGGTCAGTGTTTGAAGCCTCTCTTGTCTGGCACCCCACATCCTGACATCCCCACCATCAGAAAGTATTCCTTCCTCTACCACCTTGAAGGTCAAAGAACATCCAAGCTTTTCTCCCTGCTCACCACCTGAGTGCTCCAAAGAGACTTGGGACCCAGTCCTTCCTCACGCCTGTCAGCACGGGCTTCCTTGCTCAAACCTCTGGTATCCCATGCCTCCGGTCCCATGGAGGCTGCTGAGCAGTCCCCATCTTTCCTGTGTCGACCTGCAGTCTGTTGATAAGCTACAGCTGGAAGGGTTCTGTACCTGCTTAAGACACAGTCCATGGCTGCCCTCTCAACACTGTAGTGGCTTCAATTTCACCATCTCAGCCTACTAGAATATAAACATTTTCTCAAGGAATGATGGACTCTCATCCATGAGTAGACTCCCCAGCACCTAGAACAGTACCTGGTAGATTGGAATGAGTGTGTCACCCTAATTGAGAATTAGCTGAGTTGGTCCCTGTTCTTCCTTCTGGAGCACTTCTCTAACCTTGTGTCAACTTGTATGTGAATTTGCCCCCAGGATTTGAGGGACATCATATATTGAGAATATCCAATGAATGATGGCCTTTGACGGCACTTTCCATGTTTCCTTAGCTTTTATTTAGTTGTATATTTCTGCAAAGTGAGATTTGAATTCTATATGGTCACAGCTCTCTCTAAAATGACTTTTTTTTAATTTTCATTTTTTATTGATGCTTTGTGTATTTCATACATCATTTTCCAATTCAGTTCAGGCATATTTCCCTTTCCCTTCCCTCCCCCATCCCAGATCATGCATTCTGCCATAACTTTCCTGTATCTTTCTCTGGTTTTTTTTTTCATTTTTTAACAATAAGTGATAATTTATGAGTACAAGCATCCTTCATGTAAAACCAATTTGCAAGCAGTTGAGTCCAAACCCACACAGCCCATGGATCCCACCATCCAGCAGGAGGGTGGAGGGGCTTGTATGTTCAATCAAGTTGATCAAATGAGTGTCCAGAAAATGAGTGTCCAGACTATATTGTTGTAGTTTCACCATTCACCCCAATTGCAGCCCTTACATTCTACCACGCCCCCTCTTCCGCAGATTGTTCCCTAGGCTTAGAAATGGGGCACAGGTGGATGAGAAGCAAAACAGTCTGCTTTCTCTGGAGCTGTTGTCTTGGACTCTGGTCAACTCTGGCTGTTTCCTTTCATGTGCTGACAGTTTGTCCAGGAATAACCTTTCAATCCTACTAATGAAGCACAAGCAATTACATATATAGGTATTTAAACAGTACTAATTGTTATGGTAGGTTACTTTGGTATAGACACAGATGTTTGGATGGTATGTTAATCCATGAGTTACATTTTTTTTTTTGTAAGTCAGGAAAGCCACACTATCCTGCCACCGTCTTCTTGTCCCCTCACCTCTGTGTCTCTTCCCACAGGCATCAACAGGAAGGTCGTGTACTCCCTGGTGGACTCGGCTGCTGGGTTCTTCTCCATTGACAGCTCTTCTGGCATCATTGTCCTGGAACAGCCTCTAGACCGCGAGCAGCAGTCATTGCACAACATCAGTGTGAGAGCCACCGACCAGAGTCCCGGACAGTCCCTGTCCTCCCTCGCCACTGTCACCATCACCGTCCTGGACATTAATGACAACCCCCCTGTGTTTGAAAGGAGGGACTACCTGGTGACCGTGCCCGAGGACACCTCTGCTGGTACCCAAGTCCTCTCAGTTTTTGCCACCAGCAAAGATATTGGAACAAATGCAGAGATTACATATCTCATCCGTTCTGGGAATGAACAAGGGAAATTTAGGATCCACCCAAAAACAGGTGGGTGAATAACACCCCTCACACAGCCCGCTTCTCCCTCCACCTCAGTCACCTCCAGTGGGTTCCACACCCTCCTTCCTCCCATGCAGAGGAGCAGTTTTCATGCAGGGCTCATGTTAAATTCCAAGCTCCAGGCTGTGGGCTTATGTGGCCATAGTGTGTTAGCCAGTAGCTCAGGGCACACTATGGTGAGTGTGTTTCCTGGGTGGGGAACAGCAGTGGTGTTTATGTTCAATCATGTGGTGCATTTGCCTCCCTCTTCTGTTTGCTTTCTACCTGGATCCTTCCTGGAGGTGAGCTTCACCTGTCCACGGTCCTCAGACGGATCACCACATTCTGTTCAGTAGTCAGGGATGATATTCACTACGGTCTGCACCATAACCTGCGAGTCTTGCCAAGCCTGCATACCAAGTGGATTCTATCAGTTGGCTGGAACTGGAGTTGTGTTCGCTGTGACAAAGCAGCAGCCACTCCCATTTCAGACTCTCGGAGAAATGTGTACCAAAAAGAGGATATATGAGCATTCTCATTATCAGGGTGTTAATAAGTATTAGAGGCAGGATGGGTAAAAAGTAGACAGTAATCCAGACAGCAAGGTAGGCTGCTGCTGGGTGCTCCCCCCGTCTCCCGTACTCATGCATTTTTGGTGTTTAGCTTTCCAGGTGAAAGCTTTCCATGGGTATTTTCACCTGTTTGCCCCTATGAATAGTCCAGGTGGTTCCCATCTTACAGGCAAGAAGTGAGTCTCTCACACTTCCTACTCTGATCTACTTCTCAGACCACTCGATGACCGAGTACCTGCTACACTCCATGTCGGGGAGGCCCCCTTTTCTTTAAGAGTTTAGTGCTTAGCAAAAAGATGCCGCCATGATCAATAACATTACTTTAACGTGATGGATGTTCTAGGATCATATTACACCCTTAGGTACTTCTCACATCTTCCAAATGAGAAAACAGAGCTTTTGAGTGGCTAAGGTATTCCCTCAACATCCACCATTCAAAGTGGACAATCCAGGATTTGAACTCAGGTCTTTCCAACTCTGAAGCATATCTCTAACCTGATATACAGCATAACACTGTGGGAATGCAAAGTGTAGGAGGTACAGTGGTTATGTCCAAGTATCAAAACTGGAATTCTTGATGGAGGGGCTGCTTCTCCCCACAGCAACTGCTTATTAAAGCCATTACTTCTAATTACATGTGTAGAGATTCCTGTCCACGAGAACTCTGTCATCCTTGCCCTGTCTAGCTCTGACACTTGTATGTAAACACCATAGGGAGGTGGTTAAGGACTATAAATTTGGCACTGGATGCCCAGGGTGGAAAAAAAAACTTCAGAGAAGGAGAGTGCTAAGAAAACTCAATTATTGAGCAAAACAGGCTCTATTGGAGGTGGTTTGCTTCTCGTCTTAATTCAAAGGAGCCTATCAACAGCCTCAGCACTAGAGACGCTCTCGGTCTAGAAATGTGCAAGGAAATGACTCTCACTTCTAATGACTGTTTTCCAAGTGACAGACAGAAGTCCATGGGAATTCCTCTGTGGTGTCCTGAGCAGTGTAGGGGTCCTCCACCAGATGGAGCTAGGCCAGGAAGGAGGTGACAGGCAGAGAGCCGTCCTAGAGGTGGCCCAGCAGGCTGCCTTCTGTTGCTCTAGCTGCTTGGTTTAAACAACTCCCTGGTGTTATTATCTGAGTTCTGTGAGTACAGAACTCATCCTGTGTGTGATGATGGGCTTGCTTGACTCCAGGAAGCCCCTCCTACCTCGTGTCTCTTTGCATTGAGATGTCCTGGTCTTTGGCATCTGTGCACGGTAGTTTTAGATGGTGCATTCCAACTTGGCAAAAGCAGCCATGTTTTTTTTTTTTTCTTCAATTCAGCCACATCCTCTAATGATCACTGATGACAGGAAGTTGCACACGGACTTCACAATCCATGCTCAGTCTCCCCATGTCCACACGAAGACTCAGGAGCCCTTGTCCAACATGCTTGTCCCAGTCCCTAGTACAGGAGCAGAGATTCCCATGCAGCTTGAAAGATGTTGTGGACCTGTCACAGAAAGCCACACTTTTATTGCCTTTCACTGACAGCATTCATCAAACTTCTAGACTTCTGAATGCTTTCAGGAAGGCGTTAGATAAACTCTAACATGTAAACTTCTTGGCTTCAGATGATGTTGTCACAATGATGAACTGGCCAACTTTTGTTTTCTCTAATCAAATCTAAATTCCTGATTTTCCTTCAAAGGGGGTATTTCTGTCTCAGAAGCTCTTGACTATGAAACATGCAAAAGATTTTACCTGGTGGTGGAAGCTCAAGATGGAGGCACTCCAGCCCTCAGCGCTGCAGCCACCGTCAGCATTAACCTCATGGATGTAAACGACAACCCTCCCCGGTTCAGTCAAGATGTCTATAGTGCTGTGATCAGTGAGGATGCTCTGGAGGGGGACTCTGTCATTTTGGTAGGTTCCAGGGGGGCCAGAATTCTGCAACAGAACATCCACACCGCGAAGAAAATGGGCAAGGTCCATCTTTGTCCACATTGCTGCTTTCGGTGTCTTTGTTCTCCAAGAATACCTGTCTGGTGTTGGTCTTCAACTCCATCTCTGGTTTGCATGTTAGAAAGGGTCTTACAGATTGATGTATATCAAGGCTAATTTACTAGCGATGTCTTTTCTTATAAGGGTGTGCACTTTTAAAGAAAACACAACATATCATGGAATGAATTTTTAAAGATAGCTCCTACTAGTCTGAGAACTTAGATGATAAGTTATTAGGTGTTGAAGTTACTTTTTTTTTCTTGCTATCTGCTGTAGGTTATAGTCAGCACAGATCCTGAGAGTGAGTTATGTATTTAAATGCCACTGGAAGAAAAATCTCCAATGTTCTCACACAGAAGTGTGAGCATCGGAGGTATGGATCCTCCAAGTTGTATTCATACATCATAATTTCTCTTTATTCCCTTTAAGTGTAGTTTGCCAGTTTGTAATAAAAATTATTGGATGGCTAAGTATAAAATTAGATCTTCCACTCATCCTTTGCCTGAGTACAGAGTAGGTTGGCTACACAGAGTAGTGAGTTTAAGATGATTGGCCACTGTAAGAGGAACTTCCTGGAGAAGGAATTTGTTTGGGATAGCACTTAGAACAAACCATGTGTTCTGAGAACCAGATTCCCTCAAACCACAAAGAACATACTGAGGGGACCGGAGAGATGGCTCAGATGTTATGAGCACTAGCTGCTCTTGCAGAGGACCCTGTTTGATTCCCAGCACTTGCATGGCAGCTGACAACCATTTATAATTCCAGTTCCAGGGGATTCTGTTCTTTCTTCTGACCTCCAAGGGCTTTGCATGACATGGGTGCACTTATACTCATACAAGCAATACACATATACACATAAAATAAAAATAATAGATAAGAAAAAACAAAGAACATACTGAAACAAGAAAGTCCTAACCCTACATCCTTCTCCAGTCTCAAGTCAGGAGGCCTCTCCATCTAGCCATCTTCTGATTCCCACGGCACCAGGCTACAGATCACTACATCCCACTGCTGGATGAGCATGCATCTTTTATTAACTCAGAGTGGACTAAGCCTCAGTTTCAGACACTTTTAATCAGAGACCCTAAGCCTCACCCTTGAACATTGTCAGTCAGAGACCCTGAGCATAGACTTTTGTCATCACAGACCCTAAAACCCTAAACGTCAATGCTTCCTCTGTCCTTACCTTGTTATGTTCATTTCCCATGAAGCTGATAGCAGAAGACATGGACAGCAAGCCTAATGGACAGATCCGTTTTTCCATTGTGAGTGGAGATCGGGACAATGAATTTGCTGTGGATCCCATCTTGGGACTTGTGAGAGTGAAGAAGAAGCTGGACCGAGAACGGGTAAGCCGGCTACGTCAACCTTTGCCACCCACACCTGCGCCATCACTGGATATAGATGCAGGCCCTGGGTAAATACCAAGGAAATGCTGATGGGGACTGGATCAAACTTCTGAAGGAATTTTCTATTGATAACAGCCGTTGGAGATTTCTTATTTTGAAAGATCTTAAAAAGGAAAATACGTGCCTTTCTGTATAGGTTGAACACATGTCTTCAAAGATAAATTAAATATAGAAACAGATGTCCTGACAGTGATACTGAAAAGCATATTGAACCCACCAGACGATACTGCTCCCTAACCCTGGAACGTACAGATCAATAATGACAAGTGAGAGGAACAAGGGCTCAGAACCAAAGTTCTAGGAGGCACGGCTCCCTCCCTCAGGGGACATTGACAACACTGGGAGACATTTTCGGTTGACGGACTAGATGGAAGGTGTTGCTATGTCCTGGTGGGGAGAGGTCAGGCTGACTGCTCCTTAGGTCAGTCATAAAGAGAGGATGATCCAGCCCCAAATGTTGATGGTGTAGAGGTCCACAGAATGCAAGAGGGCTCTGGTCTTTTACAAGGCACAGCCAGCCACCCCAGGTTATCTGAGCATGCTCAGAAGGGAGGGCCCGTCAGAAGGGAGGGACCTGTCAATGTGGAGGGCCCGTGGTTCCTTACTTGGCCTCCATGTCTCCGCAGGTGTCAGGATACTCTCTGATTGTCCAGGCAGCAGATAGTGGCTTTCCTGTGATGTCATCAACCACAACTGTCAACATTGATATTTCTGACGTGAACGACAATGGCCCAGTGTTCACCCCCGCCAACTACACTGCCGTGATCCAGGTAAGAAATCTTGTCTTCCAGGCAGTGCCTGGGGGTGCTCAGCTTCCTTCCTCTACTCTGGTTTGCTGAGTTGGACGAGGCAAAACCCTTAGAATAGGATATTCACATGCAGCTGAAGAAGTTCACTGGAGAAGGAGTGCAAGATAAGGGTCTCCTCCGGTTCGTGTCTGGCAAGAGGTGTCTCTCTGTTCCTAATGGTGGCTATTCCCTGTGTCTTCACATAGCAGAGAGGACAAACATGCCCCTCAGATGAGGACACTCGTGGCTGGAAATGGCCGTCTCTCAGTTATTCTGCTGTTACCTGAACTGGTTTGGTGTCGGGGCTCTCACATTCCCAGGGGCTTTGTGAAGAGGAAATGTAATGAGATGCCCAGGTTTCCAAAGCCCCTTTGGAATCAGATCAAAGATCTCAGTGCAGCCATCTGTAGCTCGCTCCCCTGACCCTCGGTGATACTAATCTGTCTGGGACTCAGACTAAGATGGTCATGAAGCAAGAGGCTATCTCTGTCTGCTCATCCTTGACCCCCTACACACACCATTTTCTTCCTCTCCCTGTGCAACTGTGGGTTTCCTGTCATCTGCTCCTGCGAGCAGCTGTGATGTGACCTCTGTCCCTGTCTCCACCTCCCTCCCGTCTCTCCCCCAGACCACTCCCATATCCATGGTGGCCACCAGGGTGCTCTCTGCCTCTCTCTGCTTCTGTGTGCGCCCCCCAAACAAAGCAGGTTTTGCCTTCTCTGCATTCGGCCCCATGACATGCATCCAGCAGCTGGACAGACTGTGTTCAGATGCACAACTGGAAGTCAGCAGTGCACGGGGCTGGGACCCTCCCTCAGCAGGCCGGGCTCATCTGTCATTTCACACACTTCCTTCACAGACAGTGACCCCAAAGCCACCCATTCTCTCATTCTCTCTGTCTCTTCTGTAGAGGAAACGGCCTTCAGAGAGTGAACAAACAAATCAATAAATCTTCTGTTTTGTGTGGAGCTGATTATGCTTTCCTTGAGAAGTAGTCAATCTTCCACAGGCTGGCATGCTCCCACAGTGCAATCTTCCACAGGCTGACATGCTCCCACAGTGCATTCTTCCACAGGCTGGCATGCTCCCACAGTGCAATCTTCCACAGGCTGGCATGCTCCCACAGTGCATTGTTCCACAGGCTGACATGATCACACAGTGCATTCTTCCATAGGCTGGCATGCTCCCACAGTGCATTCTTCCACAGGCTGGCATGCTCCCACAGTGCATTCTTCCACAGGCTGGCATGCTCCCACAGTGCATTCTTCCACAGGCTGACATGATCACACAGTGCATTCTTCCACAGGCTGGCATGCTCCCACAGTGCATTCTTCCACAGACTGGCATGATCACACAGTGCATTCTTCCACAGGCTGGCATGATCACACAGTGCATTCTTCCACAGGCTGACATGCTCCCACAGTGTATTCTTCCACAGGCTGGCATGCTCACACAGTGGGCTCTAGAGAGAGGCA
The DNA here is from genome assembly GCA_009823505.1 of Rhizomys pruinosus. Classification (NCBI taxonomy): domain Eukaryota; kingdom Metazoa; phylum Chordata; class Mammalia; order Rodentia; family Spalacidae; genus Rhizomys; species Rhizomys pruinosus. The sequence continues at coordinate 5,853,770 of VZQC01000962.1, forward strand.
CTGAGGAGTGTGAGGGCCGAGCAGACACTTGAGAGATGCACGTCCCGTCTTCCTCTGGTCCTTGTGCACAACTGCACCTCCCTTTCCACACCATAATAATGGCGCTTATTGCAACACTTGGTTCGGTTTCTCTCTCTCTCTTTCTCTTTTTATTACATTTATTTGTTTTTTTTATTTGTTTTGTTTTTTGAGACAGGGTCTCCCTGTAGTCCCAGCTGGCCTAGAGCTCACTATGTAGAACAGGGTAGCCTTGAACTCACAAAGATCTGCCTGCCTCTGCCTCCCGAATTGGGGTTGGGAGGGGCGCATGGGCAAGAACAACTTAAAGGAGTTGGTTCCTGCCTCTCTGTGTCCCAGGGTTCAAATGCAGGTCATCAGGCTTGGTGGACATTTACCTGCTGAGTCATCTTGCTAACCCTTTCTCTCTCTCTCTCTCTCTCTCTCTCTCTCTCTCTCTCTCTCTCTCTCTCTCTCTCTTTCCATACAGGGTCTTACTACATAGCCATGGCATGCCTAGAACTCACAATATATATCTGGCTGGCCTAATACTCATGGCAATCCTCCTGCCTCAGGCTCCCAAGTGCTAGAATACCACTGTGAGCCATCACCCCAGCAACATACAGTTCACATAAACTAATTCCCATGAAGCCTGAATGGGCCTGCTCTCCCAGGGCCTCGAATCACAGCCCTCATCTCTGGAACTGAACCCACTTATCAGGCTGATGTCTTCAGCAGGCTAATGGCACCTACGGCAGCCCAGGCTGTGAGAACACTACAGTCTGCGCGCAGTGGGGCCAGGTCTCCAGTGCCTCAGCTAGTCAGGCTTCATTCAGTGGTCCCCAGGGAGGGTGACCTTTGACCCACAAAGTGCTGCTGTCTGGGGGGAAGGCCCTGTCTTCTAAAATGCTGAAGATAGCGAGGACTCCCCCTCTTCATTCTCAAACTCAAAACTATTCTATCTGCTTTCCTTCCCCTGCAGGAACGTGGCACTCTGGTGTTGTGGGGTGGGTTGTAGAAGCCCATTTGCCCCACCACACGGACTTGTACACTGACTGGGAAGCTGCTCACCTGTTCCCAACAGAAGCCCACTTTGGCACTCTTCCAGTGCTGGGCCTCTGAGATCACGTTGTGACAAGTGTGAGGGCACAGCTTCCCTCCCAACACAGAGATGCCTTCTGGGTCGAAGGGAATTTCCACACTCGTCACAAAGGCTGGGAAAAGATGATTCCAGAGCCCTCTACATTGGAAACTGGTGACAGGCAGGTGGACGTGGCCTGTCTTTGAACCTAGGAACCTGTTCAATAGACGGACCATATTTGCCACCTGCAAGTACCATTTCCTGGTGCAGTTTTCGGGAGGTGGCTGTAGACACCCAACAGGATCCTTGGAACACCAGCGTGTTTTCAGAAGACAGATAAATACTGTGGGGACTCTCCTTCTGTGGAAAGCCTAGTTCCCAGCATGGCAATCCCAGCTAGTAATGATGGGTTTTTAAAAATGTAACAAGAGGTGTAATTTTATCTTCCTTTGGCAAAACTCTTTTATGCAGGAAAATAAACCAGTGGGCACCAGCATTTTGCAGCTGGCGGTGACAGACCGTGACTCTTTTCACAATGGCCCTCCCTTTTCCTTCTCCATTTTGTCGGGAAATGAAGAGGAGGAGTTCATGCTGGACCCTCAGGGGATCCTGCGGTCAGCAGTAGTCTTCCAGCGTGCCGAGTCTCCGGAATACCTGCTGTGTGTCCAGGTATGGCTCTGCTATCCAACCACGGGAGATGCCTTTCCCGCCCCCACTTGTCCCTCTGCCTGTTTGTTGGTTTTTCTTTGTTGAGCAAGTCAACATAATTCATGGTGAAGGAATGTTCTTCTAATCTCAAATTCAATTTCACACCAATAAAAGTGCCCTCTGGGTGTGAAACTGAACAGGAAGGAAGGGAAGCTCGGCTGTTCAGGAAGGGTGTTCCTGTATATTGTTCTTAGCACACAGTCGGAAGACCTTGATCGGTATTATAAAAATTCCTGGGGTTCTAATCGACACTAGTGGCAACACCTCTGTCAGTATTTCTGCTTTGTACTGAGTAGTGTCTGCCACTCACCTATCCAAGGGGGCCAACAATCACTGCTATACAACACTTGGCCACATCCTGGTCTCTGCTAGATAAGCCTTCCTCAGTGAGGCAGGAAGGGACCAAGAACTCTGCTGGCACTGAGACCAGTATCCCAGTCCCTTAAGTTCAATGGCCTATGTGACAACAAAGAGAACAAAGTTAGCCAGGTATGGATATGCATACTTTTAAAGCTTCCCCCCACACACACACACACACACTTGGGAGGCAGAGGCAGACAGACCTCTGTGACATCAAGCCCAACCTGGTTTCTATAGTGAGTTCCAGGAGTGCTGTGAATACAGACAGACCCTGTCTCAAAAAGACAGAAGGAGGAGGAGGAGGAAGAAGAGGAGGAGAAGAAGGAGGTGGAGGAGGGGGAGAGAAAAAGAAGAAAGGGCAAAGTGGCAAGTATTCAAGACGAACCACTAGAAGAGACTGCTTGCTGGACAGGAGCACCCAAGGCTCTTGCAAAGGACCTGAGTTTGGATCACCATCATTTCTATCTTCATCACAGACACACAGAGATACACACACACACATACTCTTAATTAAAAATAAAATAAATCTTTTTTAAAGGCACTCTAAATGATCAAATGCGCAGAATTCCATCTGTGACTTTGCTAGCATCAACATTTAGATCCTGCCTGTGAAACTGAGTCATTTCCAACCCACCATTGTGAGGCCTGGTGATGGTGCCAAAGTAACTCTATGTGCTTGAGCAGTGTTGAACTGTTGGCTGTCTCAGCAAATGAACCACAGTCCAGCATCAAGGGCCACCCCCACCCACATCCATGGACTGTCCAATTGAAACCCTTTGTCTACAATAGTACTTCAGTAATTTCAAACCACACTGTAGAGACTCCAGGGACAATGGAGTTTCTGTGTCTTCTCCCAACCCGAGTGTGATTCTTGGCACCTCCTGTCGCATTGCTAGAGAGCAGGTATCACTTTCCTACAGAATGTCCTCTGACTTCTTCATGGGAAACACCCACAACATCCTAATCTCCTCCTTCAGAAGAATCTGCTACCAGACTCACTCGCCCGGTGTCAGTGACTACAGTAAGAGCCTCTGGCCCTTTCTTCCCATCTCTGCGCTCCTCCGGGGGCTAACCCTCCACTTCATGCTGTTGCTCTAAATAAGACATAAGCAACGGATAATTTCTGACCCAATTCCTGCCCTTGGCCTGTTTTTATAAAGTTTTATTAGAACAAATCTTTACCCAGTCATCCCCCCAAGCTATGACTGCCCCCAGGCCGCAAACACAGAACTGGGTGTTTGTTGGCAGACCAGATAATCACAAAGACTACACAATGTGGGTCACTTGGCCTTTTTCCAGACAATGTTTGCCAGCTCCTGCCCTGAGAGAAAACCATGAGTGGCTGACCAGGGTGTGAAAACGTGGGCCCTGGTTCCCAGACTTCAGATTTTGAATATCAGAGTTCTTAGATAGACCTCCTCTTCCCCTCCATCTCTGACCACAGGCCCACTGTTCTGCCACCTCGTGCTCAGGGACATCAAGCCTTTTCTACCGCCTTCCTGGCACCTGGCATTTGAACGGACAAGCTCTGACCTATGCAATTCAAATGCATCACTGTCCTCTGAGGCTGTCTACAGTTGTGACCTTCAGGTTCAACCTAATTTTCCATTAGTCTGCATTTCAACAACTCTGATCCATGTAGCCAGTCAAACAAAGCATGTGATGAGAGTAATGATACAAGTAGCACCCACCATATGAACAACACATTCTACTATGTCTACAGGTGGCACCTGTGCCAAGTACTTTGCCATCCCTCTCTCTCTTAATTCCTGCGAAAATCCTGTGAGGTTGTAGTGTATATTTAGTGTATATTCCTATTAAAGATGCAAAACCTATGAATGAAGTCAGTCAATTCACTAAAAGCCAGACACAAGGACTACAGAGCTGGGCTTCAGACCCAGGTCTGTGTGACACCCACTGACTTGCCTTCCACTGTTAAGGACACATCTCTGATCTCGCCCTGTCTGCAGGGTCACCGGGTCCCTGCAGATCTGATCCATGGGGACCTGACTTCATTCTGAAGCCTGACACCATCTACCCCTCCACGATGCACAGCAGGTGCTCATTAAAGGTCCGTTGTCACGTGGCCATTCCATCACTTCTTCTATTAAGGAGAGAGAGAAAAGGGTTTTTAAGATGCTCACTGTCTTCTTGATGTGCCATCTTTATACATTCTAAATCTAACCATGATGGTAATTCTCACATAGCCAATGTCTTTTCTTTAATGTGCCCAAAGTTGTCACCTGGGGTCCAGTCCAAAGGAAAAATCCAACAGAGAATAAAAACTCCATCTCCAAGTGGGAATGTCACTTTATGAGGTTTTCACCTGTTTTCTGTCCAAAATGAAAAGAAGTCAAGGCTGGCGTGGGAACGTTGGGTCCTGTTTTCCTAACTCACCCCTAATGGGTTGATCATGTTCATACATTTTATTGTCCACAAGAGAGTGCACAGAGAGGGAATGAGGGTGACAAATTTCTCCTCTTCCTTAAGTGCATATCCTTAGCATTTAACCATGGGGCATAGAGAAAGACCTGGTAAAAGGTCCAGCTGTCTTCTGTCAGAGGGAAATTTCTAAGCTACAAGCCTTTGTCTTAACTCCTTGACTCCCTTCCTTTTGCTTGCCAGGCCAAAGACTCCGGAAAACCACAGCAAGTTTCCCACACCTACATCCGAGTGCGTGTGATTGAGGAGAGCATCCACAAGCCCACAGCCATCCCTCTGGAAATCTTTATCATCACCATGGAAGATGACTTTCCCGGTGGGGTCATCGGGAAGATCCACGCCACAGATCAGGACATGGATGACGTGCTCACATTTGCTCTGAAGTCAGAACAGAGGAGCTTGTTCAAAGTCAACAGTCACGATGGGAAAATCATTGCACTGGGAGGGCTGGACAGCGGCAAGTACGTCCTGAATGTGTCCGTGAGTGACGGCCGCTTCCAGGTGCCCATCGACGTTGTTGTGCACGTGGAGCAGCTGGTGCACGAGATGCTGCAGAACACGGTCACCATCCGCTTCGAGAACGTATCCCCAGAGGACTTCGTGGGGCTGCACATGCACGGCTTCCGGCGCACCCTGCGGAACGCAGTGCTCACCCAGAAGCAAGACAGCTTGCGAATCATCAGTATCCAGCCGGTGGCGGGCACCAACCAGCTGGACATGCTGTTTGCAGTGGAAATGCACAGCAGTGAGTTCTACAAGCCAGCCTACCTGATCCAGAAGCTGTCCAACGCCAGGCGGCACCTGGAGAACGTGATGCGCATCGCAGCCATTCTGGAGAAGAACTGCTCAGGCCTGGACTGTCAGGAACAGCACTGTGAGCAGGGCTTGTCCCTGGACTCCCATGCTCTCATGACCTACAGCACGGCTCGCATCAGCTTTGTGTGTCCGCGCTTCTATAGGAATGTGCGCTGCACCTGTAACGGTGAGTTCAGCCACATGGCTTCCTCCAACATCTTTGCTGTTTCTTGCTGCTATGACAGAATATCTGACAAGGCACCTAAGGGAGGGAGGGCTCATTTGGGCTCACAGTTTGAAGGTCACAGCAGTAGGAAATTGAGGAGGCAGCTGGTCACGTGTCTGAAGTCAGGAAGCAAAGAGATGAACGCTGGTGCCCAGCGCCCCATTCTCCGGTTTCATTCAGTCCAGGACCCCAACCCATGGATTGGTGCTGCCCCCATCCACAGCGGGTATTCTCTGACGAGTTAAACCTCTCTAGAAACGCTTTCATAGGTATACCCTGAGGATTTTTAATGATGATTCTAAATTTAGTCAAATTGACAGTACAGTGACAGTGACACCTCCCACACCTGAAGCTTCAGCAGGTGGGAACGCCATCCTGTGTGCAGGCGCCCATCCAACGAAATACCAAGTGTTAACACTCGGTAGCCATGAACCGTGGTCCATGACTCATGCTGGGCCCAGTGGAAGCAGCCAGTCCCCACAGCCAGGAGCTTCCACTGAGTGAGCCGCACAGACACCCGCCTGATTGTGCTGGACGAACTGCAAACTCCCAGAGCTGGTGAGGGAGGGGGGGCACCCCGTCAAGTAGGAGTTGGGAGGCTTGGAACCTGAGGAAGGCTTAAAGGAACCCACCCCAAGGAGACTGAAAGAGCTTCCTGCCCCAGGAGGTGGCAGCCATGACAAATGGGACTCGAGAGGCCTGTGACCACCCCCAGGCCATTAGCCAAGATGAAGAACTAGGACTGAGCCCGAGGCAGCAGGAATCATTGCCCACTGGAAGGATAAAAGCGATGGGGTAGGGTCTGTCCTTTGCAAAGGGTGCCGATGGGTGACAAGCCAGGAAGCTGCGGCAGAGTGAGGGCAGCTCTCTTTGCTTGTCAGAATTGGGCCAGATGGCTGGGAACAGTCAAGGGCCAGAGTCTACCCTCTAAGCCACCTCCTGTCTGTCCATATTGTTGCAGTCATTGATCTTTGACATTGGCTGGTCAAAGGCCGTAGCTGTACAGCCACAGGCCTGCAGTAATCACCCAGAAGAATTCTTCCTCTCCCTGGTGTGTAGAGCTATAAATTCACAGCCCTCTTCTATGAAAATTGCACCCAGAGCCCGCCTTTCTACACAGTGTGAACTAGGTCCCCGGGGACTGGCCAGAAGCTCCCATTTATAAAATGTCCCTGTGGTGAATGGAGCATTGGCACCTCTGGTCTCTTCCCTTGCAGCAAGATATTGGTAGCAGTTTGGAAAATCAGCTCATCGAAGGGATGACGTAGGGACCTCAGACCCCTCTGGTAGCTGTTTTGACAGTCCCCCAACTTCAAGCATGGGCATTTTCCCTGTGGTACCCAATGAATTCTGCTTGCATTATCATGCAGTAGTTGTAGTGACCTCCGGACCTGTGGAGTATGTACACTAGCTGTAAACTAACTCACGGCAGGCAGGGTAGGGGAGATGCACTTCTGGCAGATACCACCAACAGGAACAATTTATGAATGCCAGCTGTCCATGTTTTGTCTAGATGTCCTTTGCAAACACAGTGATTTATGCAGCAAAGCTGTGCTAGGGAATCTATACAGTGATTCACAGCAGGGTTCAGGAGGAGTTCAGGACAGGACAGGACAGGACAGACACGGCAGGAGAAACTATACCAAATTATTAATCCTTGTACTCTGAGAACTCTGAGGAAAATGAAGTACTATGTGGAAGCAGTGATGTTCTAGACAGTGAAGAGTCCAAACGAAAGTCACACAGGCTCCTCAGGAGCCGGCCCTGCAGAAGCCAGCTAGGAAGCCACTACCTGCTGCAGTTCTGTCATGAGAAGCTAGAGACAGTAGAAAACAGAGTCCCTCCTGTGGCCAGTGGATGTACAGGGAGACCACATATGTGCCGGATCTTTGGGGCTGAATATGAGTTCAAGGGAGATGAGGGCGAGCAGGCTCTACAGGAAGGACTTGAATGAATAATTTTTGTTGAGGGTGGAAGAATGTGTTCCAATTGCAGTATGTTTCAAGGTGAGATCCTCGCTTGGGATGCCGGTCATTCCCCCCTGAGCCTTTCTACTCTCAGTAAACCTAGAATGCCTGCAGCCTTTGTGATTTAGCCCAGATAGATAGGACCCCTCCCAGGTATACAGTGAGCTTTCTCCAGGGAAAGCTCTGCATGGTAGGGCAAGCTCAGCCTCTCCTCACCTTTAACTGATTCTTAGAATGAAACTGAAAAGTAAAATTATAGATTTTGATGGAGCTCAAAATGATATCTGGCCCAGACCCATCTTCAGTAGTGATCTCCAGCCTGGGAGCCGTGTGGGCATCCCGGTCACAGCCCTGCAAGAGCACAGACTGTGTACAGGGATGGGACGCTGTTCCCTCAAGGCTCATGAGCCAAAGGCTTGCTTTTCAGTAGATGGGATGTTTTTAGTATGTGACGTGTGTGCTGGTACATGTGTTGATGTTTGTGGACACAACATTCAGATTGACAAAACAGTGTGCATATGTCTGTGGCGGCCAGAGCTTGCCACCAGGTGTCTTCCTTGTTCAGGTGGGGTTTCTAGCTGAGTCTAGAGCTTGTCAAGCTGGCACATCCATCACTCCTTCTTCCTCCTGGGATATCTTTCTCCACCCCCTGAGTATAAGGTTACAGTTGGGCGACCTCTCTCACCTGGCTTTTATGAATTCAAGTCTTGCTGTTTACACAGCAAGTACTTTACCCACTGGGTCACTTTCCCAGCCCCAGTGATGGAATTTTGATATGTGAAATGAGCATATTGGTCTCTCATTCATCGTGGAAGAGTCCACTGATGAATTCACCATTGAAGGGACTGTTAGCAGGTGGTCCAGCTGGACGAAGAGGTCACCTGGGCTGTGCCTCTGAGGGCTGCACCTTGTCCCCTCACTCTCTCTGTGTGTCTCTGCTTCTTGGCTTCTGTGAAGGGAACAGCTCTGTTCTGTAAACATTTTCCACTGTGATGTTCTGCTTTACCTCAGACCGAAAGCCACAGACCAAAGCCTTTGAAACCATGTGCCCAATTTACAGACGGTTTGCTCATGTCACATAGACAAAAAAGTGACTAACACATCTGCATCTTGATAGCAAAGAACCTGCCTTTTCTATGTAAATCATACTCTCAGGCATATTGCTCTGTAAGAATTCTCAAATGAGTCTGTTTCCTAATAGAGTGATCAGTACACTCCCAGGAAGGCAGAGGGTATCTCAGTTGCAGTTTCTGAGGGCTTGCTACAGGTGCTGAGCCCCACATGCAGACCTGGTTTGAGTTGCAGCCCAGACTCAACACTTGCAGCTTACAAAAGTCTGCATTGATGCCTACCCAGCTGATGAGCAGAAACCCATACTTTGAGATGTATCACAACAAGCTAAAGAAAACAAATGTCCCTCAAGTTCAAGGGACAAGTTATTGGTTTTAATACTAAAAATAATAATATTCTTATTCTAAAGTTTCCTTTTAAGTAAGAATATAAAAGGTTATAAAGCATAGCACTATAAAGTTTGAGGCATATTTTCATTTATTAGAAACAGTGCGGGGCTGAAGAGATAGCTCACCAGTTAAGAGTGCTGACTGCTCTTGCAAAGGACCCAGGTTCAATTCCCTACACCCACATGGGAGCTAACAATTGTCTGTAAACTCCAATCTGATGCCCTCTTCTGACTTTTGTGGGTATTGCAAGACATGAGTGCACTGCACTGACACACATGCAGACTATACTCAAATAAAATAATGAATAAAATATTTTAGAAACAGGGTGTCATAGAATTCAGCAGCTAATCCTGCCCACCATATCACACAAGGACACACACACACACACACACACAGCTAGTGTGGCTGCCCCTCTGTTTATCCTGGGAGGCTGACAGATTCATTAAATCGTCTTTCCTACCACTTGGTAGATAATTAGCATGATAAATGGAGGTAGTGATCATTCTGTGGGCTGTGTGCTGCTGTTTATGTGGAACTAGCCTCTATATTCTTCCCTCCTCCCAACTTCCAGCTCATCTTTTTCTCATGCAGATTTTTGGGTCCAATTATCATCATTAGCATCTTGAACCAAAATGCTGAGTTGTGCTAACAAAGTGAATGCAGATTTGAATTTAGGGCCAAATGAGCTCATTAAGCTCCAGCCGCCGTGAAGCATCTCCTTTGAACACAGCTGGAGAAACAGTTCTGATGTCCTGAGATGACTCCAGGTGAGCTTCAGGTGTTCAGGGAACATTGTCACTCTAGTCAGAAGGTCTGACACCCAGTTAAATGAAGAATGACAGATGTCGTGGACTTCCCATGGGGTAAAAGCAAGAGGAAAAGATGCCAAAACAAGCCATAAGGCTGTGCTGATTATCTATGTTTTAAATTTTTCATTGGCTGCTCAAGAATCTGAAATAGAAATATATCGAAAAGGATACACGTGTCTAGAATTGGCTCCAAGGTGGCCGTCAGTGTTTTAAGCCAATGTGATTATGAGGGGCGGTGGCGGAAGCAGCAGCCTGAATGGATGGGACATTTCCAAATGAGCGAAGCTCCAGGCTAGGCAACAAGCGAGACAGCAGCCGCGCCCTCCGCCAGCGGGATGCAGAGCCAGCTCTGTGGAAGCCCAAGCACTGGGGTGGCTCCCCTGTGGTGCACACGGACAAGGCTCCCCACTGCAGCGGGCAGCCTGAGGCGTTCCCCAGCTTTTAGGAACCTCCACTCAGGGAAAGCTTCACCTGAGAAAGGAATTTTAGGAAGAGCAAGTTTGAAGTCAAGGTGGCATTTATCAAGACAGATCTTCAACATAACATAGTTGCCAAGCACAGGGTAACTATGGAGAGAGGCATGCAGAAGAGAGGTGCCTCAAAGTTTGGGTGGGGCATCTCAAGAATCTTCCTTTATTTACTGTCTTATAATGGTCATATATAGGATTCTGGTCATCTGTTAAGTTATTACCTTTAAAAGGTGGTTAAGGAATTAATACAGTTGATAAGCTGAAACTTTGTTCCATGAAGTTAGGATATCTTCATCATAAATGGTCAACAGTCTTGTTTCTGAGATTTTCAGAAAATGCCTGGAAGAGGGGCGTGGCCGACACCCTCTGGTGTTCAGTCTGCTAAGACACACCCGGGTGTTCAGTCTGCTTCATTGTTTTAACATTCCTGAAAGAAATATCGCCTGTGTGCCACAACCTTACAGCCAGTGTGGAAGGTGCTGGAATTCTTGATTCTCAGCTGGCAAGAGGCTTTGACCAGACTCCTGCATAAAGGGCTTCTTTTCTTCCCAAGTCCCCAAAATTCATCCTGTCATTCTATCCCATCTCTTGGGGACCTGAGTGAAGTCTGGCAGGATGCCCAGAATCAGGCAGGGCACGGAAATGAAGAAGTATGTAGTTCTGTTCACAGAGACGGATATGAGCAGGAAAACCAGCACCCGCTGGCCCATAACCAGTTTCCAGTGGAATTGCATTGAACACTCTCTGCAGTCCTACAGAAGAACTATCATCAACCTCCTTCAAAACATGAAGAAATGAAGACTTGGGCAGTCTTCATTTGCAAGAGAGCTGCAGATCTCACAAATGGCTGGACCAGGATTCATGTCTAATCACCTGCCTCGAAGCATTCGTCAGCTGCATATCTGACTACCTCTGTGCAGAAGGAACTTGGAGGCTTCCGAACCCAGGCTCCACCCACTCCAGACCTCCTGCCACTCCACTAGTGTTTAGACACCAGTCCAGGGTCTCTGAAGATCATCATCTGCTTCTACAACATTCCACAAAATGCCCTCTCCTTGCATCCTACAGCATCATACCTCGAGGCCGCACTGATCCGGACCTGTCCGGCCCAGCTCTGCAGCCTGTCTTAGACAGCTAAGGAGAAGTTATAATTGCTTGGGCCCTCCTTTCTTAGCCAAACACCAGTGTTCCTTTTCCCCTTGGTTTTAAACAAATACATGCTACCAAGAGGGGGAGATGGGATAATGAGGCACAGAGGACTTACAAAGGAAGGAGACACCAGCTCTGCAAGAAAGACAGAGGAAGCAAAGACGCTTGTAAATGCATCTCGCCAAGTAAGGAATGCATGTTGAGCAGAGCAAGCCTGGTTGAGAAAGGCCAGGGATATTTTAATGCCATTTCTTTCTCCTCTCACCTCAAGCCCTGACAGGATATGGGGACACACGGGGAAAGAGCTTGCCATAGTCACCACCCCCAAGGAGCCTGAACCAGCTCAGCTGGGCTGCATGGGAAAGGGTGAGGAGGCTCTTTGGAAGGGACACCACAGGACAGGAAAGATGAGCCTGCTAGTAGGTGGCCATGGTAATGCCTTCTAATAAGTACAATAAAATAAAACTATCAGGGATTCTGAGACAGTAAAACACTAAAAATGTGGCCTTGAAAGGATTTTTAAAGTAGGGCAAAATCTGAGATTGGGGTTGTTTTCTGATTGAGTTTGTGGGTGTCATTATCTGAGGGGAGCCTCCATACTCTCAACCCCAGTGGCTTTATATAACCTACAGGGTCATACCTGCATCTTGAAGAAGTTCACCTACGAGCTGAGAAGTTCTTAATTTTCTATCAGTGAGAAATATCTCCACAGATTCCTCAGCTCACAACATGTGAGTCCCAAGGTACCAATTTGAGATTGGCACTACTTCCCAGCATGACCTGAGTACATTCCCTTCTCATCCTGTGGCCTGGATGAATCAAACATTCAGAAGAGACATCCAAGCCAAGCACCCCACAGCCTGGGCATGTCTCTGCCTCTGGGAGGACAACTGGACCACGTCAAGTCTGCACTCTCAGGACAATGTGCTCCCAAATTTCTTGCAGGAGCATGAATCAAGAATGCAGCTCACTGACTTTACCGGCATTTACCAAGACATGGCACTTCAGCAAAGCATGTGTTCAGGGTGTGGGGGAGCGGCAGCTTAATAACCACAGCCAAATGCAATGTATTACCCACTGGCACAGACGTAATCTCAAGAACCATGGGAATGCTGCAGGGTTGAGTCATAAATATGGCAGTGGAACCCTTCGAAAGTCCCCCAGGGGCCCCCTTGGCCCTGCACAGAGATGCAGAAGCTTCAGCGCTAGTGACTTTTCTATTGTCAGCACTGAAGAAAGTGAGCTAGATTTCCACCTGAGCAAATGTTCAGGAGGGAGAGAAGTTGCAGCAAACAGCGACCTTGGGTGTCATTTCCTCTGTGTGTAAAGATGCCTGAGGAAGGGAGGATGCAGACCCCGGTGGAGGAGGGAGGAGGATGTGCGTGAGGTGGAGGGGGCCGGGGGTATGGAGGATGCAGACCCAGGCAGAGGAGGCAGGAGGATGCAGACCCAGGCAGAGGAGGCAGGAGGATGTGTGTGACATGGAGGGGGCCACGGGTATGGAGGATGCAGACCCAGGCAGAGGAGGCAGGAGGATGTGTGTGACGTGGAGGGGAGGGCCTGGAGGGGGATAAGGTGGAGGCTGCACCTGAGGGAGACAAGTCAGGGACTGTGCACAGGGTGGAGAAGGGGGGCTGCACCTGAAGTAGAGATGGTGGGGAACTATCAACAGGGTGGAGAAGGGGGGCTGCACCTGAAGTAGAGATGGTGGGGAACTATCAACAGGGTGGAGAAGGGGGCTGTACCTGAAGTAGAGGAGGTGGGGGTCTATCAACAGGATGGATAAGGGGGGCTGCACCTGAAGTAGAGGTGATGGGGATCTATCAACAGGATGGAGAAGGGGGCTGTACCTGAAATAGAGGTGGTGGGGACCTATCAACAGGATGGAGAAGGGGGGCTGTACCTTAAGTAAAGGAGGTAGGGATCTATCAACAGGATGGGGAAGGGGGGGCTGTACCTGAAGTAGAGGTGGTGGGGATCTATCAACAGGATGGAGAAAGGGGGCTGTACCTGAAGTAGAGGAGGTGGGGATCTATCCACAGGATGGAGAAGGGGGCTGTACCTGAAGTAGAGGAGGTGGGGATCTATCAACAGGATGGAGAAGGGGGGGCTGCACCTGAAGTAGAGGTGATGGGGATCTATCAACAGGATGGAGAAGGGGGCTGTACCTGAAGTAGAGGTGGTGGGGATCTATCAACAGGATGGAGAAGGGGGCTGTACCTGAAGTAGAGGAGGTGGGGATCTATCAACAGTGTGGTGAAGGGGACTGCACCTGAAGTAGAGGTGGTGGGGATCTATCAACAGTGTGGAGAAGGGGGGCTGCACCTGAAATAGAGGAGGTGGGGATCTATCAACAGGATGGAGAAGGGGGCTGTACCTGAAGTAGAGATCGTGGGGAATTATCAACAGGATGGAGAAGGGGGGCTGTACCTGAAATAGAGGTGGTGGGGATCTATCAACAAGATGGAGAGGTGGGCTGTACCTGAAGTAGAGGTGATGGGGATCTATCAACAGGATGGAGAAGGAGGCTGTACCTGAAGTAGAGGTGATGGGGATCTATCAACAGGATGGAGAAGGGGGCTGTACCTGAAGTAGAGGAGGTGGGGATCTATCAACAGTGTGGAGAAGGGGGCTGTACCTGAAGTAGAGGTGGTGGGGATCTATCAACAGTGTGGAGAAGGGGGCTGTACCTGAAGTAGAGGAGGTAGGGATCTATCAACAGGATGGAGAAGGGGGGCTGTACCTGAAGTAGAGGAGGTGGGGATCTATCAACAGGATGGGGAAGGGGGGCTGTACCTGAAGTAGAGGAGGTGGGGATCTATCAGCAGGGTGGAGAAGGGGGGGCTGCACCTGAAATAGAGGTGGTAGGGATCTATCAACAGGGTGGAGAAGGGGGCTGTACCTGAAATAGAGGTGGTGGGGATCTATCAACAGTGTGGAGAAGGCAGCTATCTCTACCTGGGGTTGTGATGATACCATCATCACATGGGCCCTGTGACTGTGCAGAATAAAAGGCTCCAGACCTTATTTTGTACCTCAAATTCCACATAGTATTTTCTATCATGTCCCAGCCTATAAATTACAAATCTGACTCAAAAGGACAGTTGTTAAAATTATCACCCTAACACCTTAGGGTGTCTAAGGTCAGGTCAAGTTGATGCCATTAGTTGTACAATCTGTGTCAAGCTTCTTTTTACATTGCTTTCACATGCATCAGCCTGTTTAATTTTTTAGTGTAGACAGCATTGTATTAGTGTATGTTAGTTGTACCAATCAATGGGACTGTCTGTGTAGAATCATTGTCCTGGTTTTCTGAAAGGAAATAAAGATCCAGAAAAGCAGTGTGTTCCAGTCCACTGAGTTAGCTAGCTGGCTCTGCAGCGTGCCCATAGGCTCAGGACCCTTTTCCTCCACACTTGCATCTTCCCTGCGGGCCTGGAAAGAGGGAGCAGAGCTTACTTCTCCTGCTTTATGCTGCCGGGCTGTGCTGCCTGGTCCCGGGCTGGCATGCCATGATGGAGTCATTTGGCTTGACAGAATGAGAGTCTTCTCTTCTGTGCTCACTGCACACTGATGGAGATCTGGAGATACAGGCCTGCAGGTCTAGGGGCCCCCATCCCCCAAGCTGTCACAGAGCATAGCACAAGTTCATTAAACCTGGATTATTTAATGATAGTTAATAAGATAAACTTCCTCCCAGAAGCCAACAGGAGTTGACACTGTCATCTCTTAACTGGTACTCAGAAGCTGATGAGGCACTTTCTGCCACCAGAGAAAGGGTATTTAAGGCTCTTAACAGTAATGGGATGTGCACTTGCCTGAGAAGACAGCATAAACACAGGATTTCTGAAAACAGGTTAACCCCTCAGAGCCCACAGAAGGCAGGCTAGGTTTTATTTAGCTGAGAACTTAAGACTTTGATAGAAAAGAGCACTTATCCCCAAAGGGTCCTTAGGACCCAGATCTGAGTCCATCTGAGGCCCAAGATCACATGACATATTTCAGAATCAGTATCCAAAGCTATGCCCCTCACATAATGCATATTTCAGAAAGGACCTGATTTCTTAAGATAGTTTAAAGAGAACAGAGAAGCACTGTGTTGGACATGGAGATTTGTAAATTTGGAGGAACCTGTTTTTCAATGACCCTAGCAGTCCTCACTTGGAATAAACTGCAATTCTTGCCTTGACCAATAGTGTCTTGGTCCAATGAACAAGCTGTTCCAGCTAAGGAACATGTGACAGACGACCTGCAGAGTCTGATCTCCCTCCAAACTTCCTCAGGCCCCTAGAGAGTGGTCCTGTGAGCCCAGCTCCCTGACAGAGCATTTGGATCAAACTTTTGCAGGTGAGCACGTCACCAGATGGAGTATAGAGAAGAGGACCCCAAAGGTCTTTAAAGTACTACATTCATTACCAAAAACTGTCCCTTCATTCTGGAGACTGTATTAAAAGCCAAAAGAGGGAAGAAAAGCTGATCAAAGTCACAGGCAGCTGGAATGAAAACACATATATATATGAGTATATATTAAATATTTGTCATTAATTTTGCAATTCGGTTGTTATGATAGTCATATTAATGTTTTCCATATGTCTTCAAGATGCATTTTCCCAGTATGGATTGGGTCTAGAAGATTCATCAATTAATAGCTGCAGTTCCATTATACGGGTTGGTGTGTATATGGCGCCATCCCAAGAAGGAGAGCAGTGGTCCAGTAGCTGGGAATTAGATATGTGCTTTAACTCAAGAAAGTCAAGTGTTAACGTGGCCCTGGGCTGACTATCAGGTAAACCAGTGGGAAAAGTCTCAACGGAAGTGAACGGTAGGAACATCAAAATGATGAATTTTCTCTGAAATATAGTGGTCAGCTATTGTTAGATACCTCATAAATGAATTTTTTCAGTCTTTTTGAGACAGAGTCTCCCTTTAGTCCCAGCTGGCCTGGAACTCACTATGTAGACCAGGCTGGCCTTGGACTCACAGAGATCTGCCTACCTCTGCCTCCTGAGTACTGGGATTAAAGGTGTGCACGTCAGGCATAAATGAATTTTTAATATCAGTTTCTATGGGAAAAAATATTGCTACTCTCATGGGTCTAAAATGATGTAGCCATCCATCCTTCATTCTTTGAAGTAGTGGCTTCTAAATTGTTTTTTTTTTTTTTGAGCATGTAGAATTTCTTAGCAGTGCAGCCATTACATAAAAGCAGAAGGGATTGTGAATGTGACACCAAGAGCCACGTGTGTGTCAGAAATGTGGAAGCACATGGGGAGACTGTGCAAGGATCCGCTAAGATAGAAAGGTAAATGCCACGTCAGTGAGCAGAAAGCAACAAGTTCTGTACACAATCTACTGCTTGTGTGTCCAGCTGGAAGTTACTGTCAGCTAGAAGGCTGTGCCCAGGTGGTCCAGGAGCTGTGGTACTTAAAGGAAGAGCTTTGGGGTGTGTGCAAGTTGCCACCTCCACGTGGTTGAGGCGAGCTTCAGCCTCTTTGCAGCCAGTTTTGAAGCGCCCTGGAAGTGTGCGGGCCATCAGAGCCCAAGACAGGGATGTTCAGATGGCAACGAGTCAGCTGGTGGAGGAGCAGACTGACTGTGAACAAACTTCAGTGTCACAAGGCTGGATCATCACCACGGTGAGCTCACACTCCCGGCACTCAGGGCATCTCATCCTTCACACTTGAGCTAGAACATGCCCTTGCTTACAAAGACGTCTGACACCCTTCCAGAAGACACAGGGCCCCTTCTCTGGCCTTCCCTGGCATACCTATGCCTGTGACAGCAGTGACCTGATTGTGGCGTGGTTGTGTTCACTTGTCTGTCAGCATCATTTCCTGTCATCTTTACAGGCCCTGGCTTACTGCCCCATTGGTCTCAAATGGTCACTTCATTGCATTAATATTTTTAATATTCCTTGTTGAATGAATTCAACAGATTACAACTTGTTAAATGAATATGCCTGAAGCTATTTAAAAACTGGTCATCAAAGCTCCTTGAAGTGGTTTATGAGATGGTCAAAAAGCTATTAAAAGTTCCATGAATATTGATGAATATATGACAGGAATAAAGATTTGGGGTGAAGGAAATTGCAAGATGCATCTCAGGGCACTTGGGTCTTATAGAACCATTTGTAGAGCTCAGTCTAAACATCCAGTTTAAGAAGCCTCCTTCTCAGACTGCGTGAGATGGATCACTGTCAGGAGTTACAGCCTTTTGCAACTTGGTTGTAACCAGTGGAAAACAGGATTTATGGGTTCTGAGTTTGCTGCTGGCTAGACAGCCCCTCGTGAGGGCTGCAGTTCCTATAATATGTAGGTGGCTAGCAACACAGCCCTGCTTTCTCTCAGACAAAGAGATGACCATCGTAGTACAGCGTGCCCAATGATGGGGCTAGGAGTGTGATTGTGGGCCAGCTCCCACAGTGAAGGGAGCCGCTGAGGTCCCGTGTGCTCCTGGTTCATGGGGAGGGGGCAACATCTACAAGGACAATGCTAACCCAGCGAGGCCACTGCCGCTTCAGCTATGGGTTCATTTTTGTTTGATTTTCTTTCCTTTTGCCACTTAAAGTCTTGTCAAGTTGAAAAAGCTCTAATTATATTTGAAATTCCCAGGGCCTGCGTAAAGCATGCACTTTCCGTAGGCCCACAGACCTGCCTTCTCCCCAGCTCTAACCTACTTCACCCGGGCCCTAATTCCGCTTTAATCTGCTTCCAAGGATTCTCTTCCTGAGGGATTAACCTTTCATCTTATAGCACTGTGAACACAGAGCAGGTGCAAGGGAAGCCTGCTTCTGCCAGGAATAACTCTGCTGTTTCCAATAGCTGTCAAGGCCCCTTAGAGTTAATCAATAAAAATAGACTGTGGTAGTAGGGATTAGGACACAGAGTGAGTTGTGCTGTGCGTTCTCAGTTTAGAATCAGACTTTTCATTAGAAAGCTCTCCGCCCTTCACTCCCCCCTCCTTCCCTCCCTCCCTTCTCTCCTCCCTGAAGTAAACAGCTAATATCTACAGTCTCTCAAATTTTCAGGGTGGTGGAAGGCATCACTGAAGAAGAAAGCAAAGTCCTTGACACTTGCAAATGGCCAGGAGGATGCAGAAATGCAGAACTGCAGGCATCTCCTGGTTGAGCCTGCATGTGATGCTCTTTCTTCAGCAGAAATTGATGCAAATGCAACTTTGGCCTCTTTTGACCTAAAAGGAGGAGCTCCATTTTGTTCTTTGTTCCCAACCTACACCAGCCTAGCTTTGAATCCTAGGGAGATATGGAGAGCTGCAATGGGCGCACAGGCAGTGATGCCCACTCCGGCACCAGTGCTTCTGGGCGACCCCTTTGTCACTCACCTGAGCCCACAGCCCAGCCCTTGACACTTTTCTAGTTCCTGGAAATGGGGGTAATCCTCTTTGTGTCCTGATAGTGCTTGTTTGCTTTGTCACAGGAGGACTGTGCCCAGGGTCCAATGATCCATGTGTGGAGAAGCCGTGTCCAGAGGACATGCAGTGTGTGAGTTATGAAGCCAGCAGGAGACCGTTCCTCTGCCAGTGTCCACCAGGAAAGCTTGGAGAGTGCTCAGGTACATAGCGTATGGGACTGATCAGCGTCTGATTTCCTATTCTGAAATGCCTGTCCTTGAGTGAACACCTGCCCAGGCCCTTCCAGAAGACATTTCCGTGTGCACACTGCGCCTCAGAATGGAGCATGGCTGGCATTGCCCCCATGACTGCTTGGGACCTGTTACAGCTGCACTCTGTTCTAGGGAGACCAGTAAATGCAGGGCTCCTTCTGTGAAGGGGAGGACAGTTCGAGTCCTCCTCAAGCAAAGTCCTGCCACTTCTGCCCTCCCTTTCTGTAGTCTTGCCACGCAGAACTTGAGATTGATGAGGATGATCACCACCTGCTTTATTTCTACACTTTCCACCTTTTGCTTCTGCAAAGCCATTGCTGTTTGTTCCAATATTAAGCTAGAGCAATTTTTAAGTAGATGGTAAACTCAGAATCAGGTGAACTCAGAATTGGATGATGTGGGGTGGGCTACAGATTCTAAGAAGGGCCAGCATGTCTTCCGGGCATGCTTACTAATGTTCTCTGGGGTTGTCTCAGTTTGCTCTAAGTACCTCTTTTTCTTCTAATCCTCAAGCTTAAGCCTAAATTAAAATGTTTAATAAAACCATGTACTCTGCTTCATAAAAATAGCTAAGAGTCCGAGTAGAGAAGATTTGCAGTTCACGATGGGGAAATGGAACTGTGCCTGAAGGGATTTGTGTCAGTTCAGCACTAGCGTGACTGACATCATGTGGTTATTTGGTTTAGGGTATCTGTGGAATATAAGTATTATGTAAAAGTGGTTTTACTGACTTTCCTTTGTGTCACAGAATTGAAGCTTCTATGTTCTTTATTAGTTTGTTAGAGGAGGTAGGGTTGAATTTAGGACTACGTACATGCTAGGCAAGTGCTTGCCCACCTAGTTATAGGTCTCTTTTGACTTTTTCTTTTTTGAGACAGGATCTCTCTCTAAGTTGTCTAGGCTGGCAGTGAACTCACGGAACAGTCTAGACGGGCCTCCTCCTCCCCAGCTTCTGGGATTACTGGCCTGTACCACCAGACCCCGCTAAACTCTTCAGTTATCTAAGGGGCAGTGATGGTAGGGGAAGGAATGGAAAGGTATCTCTCAGAAATGCTAATTCTAGAAAGTGAAGAGTTGAGAACCTAGTGACAGTAAGAGAATCCATGTTATGGGATTTAATAAATTGCTCAGAGCATGAAATGATGAAGATGTTTTGGGTAGCTGACTGGTTAATAACATAATGACTTCAAAGGTGAACCAGTTTTAACCAAAGCATGCCACCCTTAATTTCCTGTGGTCTCTAATCCAGGTTCCTGGTGCTGTGGGGGGGGGGTGTTCCTGGGGCCCTGCTCAGTTCTGGATTTTAATAGAACACCGTGTTGTTGTGATGGTCTTTCCAGGGCATACTTCCCTCAGCTTTGCTGGAAACAGTTACATCAAGTATCGACTTTCTGAAAACAGCAAAGAGGAAGACTTCAAGCTGGCTCTGCGCCTGAGGACCCTGCAGAGCAATGGGATCATCATGTACACCCGGGCAAACCCCTGCATGATTCTGAAGGTTTGTAAATGAGGTACAATCCTCCTGCCCCAGCCTCCCAGGTGCTGAGATTATGAGTGTGAACTAACACCCAGCCTGTAGCCAGTTCCTGTGTGTGTGTGTGTGTGTGTGTGTGTGTGTGTGTGTGTGTGTGTGCTGGCTCTTAAACTGGGAGATGCTGAGATTACTTTGTCTTTTGAGTTTAAGAAACTAGAGCAGACTTCAGGACAAAGGAGAGAGCCTCAGGGCTGGTCTGCAGCAGCACCCCACTTTTTTAATACCTCGGTCTCAAAACCTGCTAGTGGAGATGGGTGTCTTCCAAAAGAGAGAGCTGGAAGACCTGGCTCATTGGAGCCACAATCACTGGACAGTTTATCAGAAGCACTCTTTCGCTCACCTCGAAATCTAGCTATGTTGGGGCTCAGGTAGGAACTTCCAGGCCTGGACAAAGAATATTCCACTTACCCATTGTGACCCAAATTGTCTGAGTTTTACATCATTTCCTGGTGTCATAAGCCCTCCTGAGGCAATCAGAAAGCCTTCCGAGCAAATGTGGCATTTGTATGCAGCTTGGCCATCTCCTGCCTGTGACCACACTAAGAATGCTAACAGAGTAATCTGCATCTTTCTAAATTTAAATTGAATATAAATTTGCTATATAGTATCATCCCTACTTACAAGGTCCAAAAAGTAGTTCAGAGAGTTTGAGTCATTTCCTCAAGATTGCTTAGCTAATAAGTGGTGGGGCCGATCCCAGGCTCCACTGTGCTTTTCTTCCACGCTCTCTCTTCGGCTCTCCCTCCAGAACTGTCATTCATGTTAACATGGATCACATTCTGTGCATCTAAAGACCAGATCCAGCCTCCTGGTCTGGGGACATGGGGGAGATCACATCCAGCCTCCTGGTCTGACATGGGGAGACCACATCCAGCCTCCTGGTCTGGGGACATGGGGGAGACCACATCCAGCTTCCTGGTCTGACATGGGGGGGAGCACATCCAGCCTCCTGGTCTGACATGGGGGAGACCACATCCAGCCTCCTGGTCTGGGGACATGGGGGAGATCACATCCAGCCTCCTGGTCTTACATGGGGGAGGTCACATCCAGCCTCCTGGTCTTACATGGGGGAGGTCACATCCAGCCTCCTGGTCTGACATGAGGGACATGTGCTTCCTTGGATGCCATCACCAGGTTCTGATTCCAGCCCATTCCTCGGGCCTTTTAGAAGCCTTAGGAGCCTGTTCAGTGAAAACACCACCCAAAAGGAGTATCTGGAAATCTGACCTTTTGTAAGGCTTGAGCATCTCTAGGACTACAGGCCCATCTTACAAGCACACCCCTATGCTAATCAGAAGACCCAAGCTGTCATCCTGAAGGTAGCTGAGGAAAGACTTAAGTGTGCAGTATGCCCTCTCCTAACTCTGATATTCACTTTAATTTACCTGCCTGCTGTATCACCAGGCATGACCTGGCATCCAGGATTAACTGAGCAGAGTCGAGGTTAAGACGTCAGCAACTTTTATGGGAAATCTCTCCTTAAATCCCACCACTCAGGAACCAGAGGCAGGTGGATCTTGTGAGACGGCAGCCAGCTTGTTCTACATAGTGATGTTCAGGCCAGCCAGGACTATAGGTAACCCCTATCTCAAAAACCAATGAGCAATGAGAGAGAGAGAGAGAGAGAGAATGAGAATCCAACCAGGTCCTATTATCCCCTCCTGTCCCAAGAAACAACCTGCTATGGATCTATAAATCACTTTCTCAGCAACCTGAGAGGTGGATTTCTGTGCGGTGGCTGGGAAGGAGCAGCACATGTTTTGAGCCACCAGGGTCTCATGACCAGGGTCTCGTGTCTGGAGCCTTCTCTGCCCTCTCTCAGGTTCTGATGGAGGCTTTTGTGAAGCTGATACTTTCTGTTAGCTAATCTCTGTAGAGCACTAAACTTATGGCAGAGCAGATTAGACTGCAATGTCTAGACTCTGAAATCATCTACTCTTCACTGGCAAGTGTGTAACTTGTGTAGATCTCTGGGGTTGGGAGAAAAAGAATCAGACATCATGACTCAGGCATATGATATTTCATGGGATGAGTATATCTCTGAAGTCTGTAATTGAATTTCTATGGATGGTAGACTAGAGTTGGTCTTTAACCCCCCTCTCTTGTATAAGTTTGTTTTTTCTCATATGCTGGGTTTTCCCAGAGCCGATGCAGCTGCACTGAATTATGGCAGCTGGTCCCCCACTATCGCCAACAGCATCTGCCTAGAGAATCTCAGTGCGTTTGCTGAACTCGAGCCTCATGCAAGATTTAACTGCATTGGCTCCAGGTACAGTATTTGGTGCAACCACTAAGCTGGAATGCTTTGCTTAAATTTCACCTCCTGGTTGTCTGTATTCTCTCAAACAGAAAACGTTCTGTAAGAATGTGTTTCAGTAGTGAGGTGGAAGGCACCCTCTGGCAACAGCTAGTTGGATGGTATTCTTGTTTCCTTTCAGTTGCTATGACAAAACACTCTGACAAATGCCAACTTGGAGAGGATAGGGTTTATTTGGCTCACATATCCCCAGTCACAGTTCATCACTGAGGGAGCCCAGCATAGGAACTCAGGGCAGGAACCTGGAGGCAGGAGCTGAAGCACAGGCCATGGAGGAATGCTTCCTACTGGCTTGTTCCCCTAACCCATGCTCAGCCTCTTTCATACAATATACAACAACCTGCCCAGGGGTCGCAGGGGTGGCACCTCCCACAATGAGCAGGACTCTCCCACATCGCTCAACAATCAAGAAAATATTCCAAAGATGTGGTCATAGGCCAGCCAACAGAGGCAATTGCCCTATAGAGGGTCCCTCAACCCAGGTGCGTCAAGTTGACACTAAAGCTATCCTCCAGCACAATTGACCCCTTGTCAACTTGACACACAAAGCACATCACTATTAAACCACCACATTTCCATTTCTTATCCCCAAGATATGATGTTAACATTAATATCACAACATAAGACAATACAACCTTAAAAGCCCCCACAGTCCTTAAAAACTCCAAACAGTTAAAAGTTCACAGTCTGTTAAAAGTCTCCTAACTGTGGGCTCCTGTAAAATCCAAAACAAGTATTGTCTTATTTCAAAGGGAAGAATCAGGCACACTCAAACAAAACCTAAGTCCAGCAAAGTAGCTCAAGGCTGGACACCTGGGATTCACTCATGATCTTCTGGGCTCCAAAGGGTCTCGGCAGCTCCCCCTCTCCGACTCTGCCATCCGTGGCACACACAGCTCATCTCGCAGGCCCAGGCCGACTCCATTCCACACCTGCTGCTGCTTTTGGTGGTCATCCCATGGTCCTGGCATCTCCAAAAAGCTGGGGTCTTCACTGAAACCGAGGCAGCACCTTCACCAATGGTCTCTTCTGACCTCTCCTGGTGCAAAGCTTCAGCTTCTCTCCATGACCCCTGCAATCCTGGGGTCTTCCCTGCCACTGAGGTGCACTTCCACCAATGGCCTTTCCTGGCCTGTCACAGTTCCAAGCCTTGGCTGCTCTCTGTGACCCCTTCACATTTCAACACCAGAATCATATAGGAGACTCCCACACATTACCAAGTCCTGCTTCCAGCTTGAGGTGGGGGCTCAGGCCCCCTCTGGACCAGCTTCTGTGTGCTGACCCTGAGGAAATTCTTCCTAGAAGATGTCACCACAGTGATGCTAGTCTCTTGTTACTTAGAGCAGATTTTTCAGATCTGGTTAACCAGCATCACTTGTCCCAGTTAGACAAAGGTTTCACTTCAGGTTCTGGTCTCTTGTTACTTACAGCTGATTCTTCTGCCCCAGCCAACCAGAACCCACAGATTCTCAGTTAAAAAATATCATACAGGACTTGGGTTCGATCCCCAGCACACACATGGCGGCCGAGAACCGTCTGAAACTCCAATTCCAGGAGAACTCCAGTTCCAGGGGAATCCGACACCCTCTTCTGACCTCCGCGGCATTGCACAACACTGGTGCACAAACCTGCAAACAGACAGTACATTCCTACACATACAGAAATAAATAAAATTAAAAAAAAAAACCACTGTCTAAAAAAAATATATATCATACAAACAGCCCTGACGGTCTCTGCTTCCCTTTGAAGCTTCACAAGCCAGGCCTCCATCTTCAACAACACTTTCAGCATAACTGTTCCAAGCTCCACAGTAACAAATTCTAAGCACCCAATGACTTTTCTAGCCCCAAGTTCCAAACACTGCACAATCCTCCCCAAAACACCAATGTCAGATCTGCCACAGCCATAGCCCACTCCTAGAACCAATTTCTGCTCTAGTTTCTTTTCAATTGCTGTGACAAAACACTCTGACCAAAACCAACTTAGGGAGGAAAGGGTTTATTTGGCTCACACATCCTGGGTCACAGTTCACAACTGAGGGAGGCCATCATAGGAACCCAGGAACCTGGAGGCAGGAGCTGAAACACGGGCCATGGAGGAATGCTCCATGTGATTTTCAACAAGTGATTTTCAGTGAACAGTGGTCTGAGTGACAGACACCAGCAGCAAAGACATTCTGTAGGGGATAGAAAGAGCCCCTGAGGTCTGGGGCAGCCACCGAGCTATGTTCCTTCAAATGGATTTCCTGACATGTCCTACAGGTCAGGTAGCTGTTACTGGTGGCGTTGAACCTAGGTTTTTTTTGAAAGACCTTCTTTCTAGCAAATAGCCTGTGTTGGTTTAGATTGAACTGGATTCGACTTTGGAGATGGGTGAGGTACACTTCTAGGTGTGGCTGTGCTAGAGTTTCCAGACAGGGTTTACTGAGGACGAAGGACTCACCTTTAGGGGCTCCCAGCACTCCATGGCCTGGGAACTTAGAATAAAAAAGGAGAAAGGAGAAAGCCAGGCGTCTACCGCCTCCTCCCATTCCTCTGCTTCCTGGCCACCATGGCCTGACCTCTGTGCTCTGCCCATGCACCCCATTACTGTGGACCTCAACCTCCAAAGCCCAAGTTAAGGTCTGACCTTTCCTCCTGTTTTTCTCTCAAACACGTTGGTCACAATGTTGAGAAGCTAGCTGGTGCAGCCCTCTGGCAAGGCCCATGATACCCTGAACCCTCCAGAGCCCAACACCTAGCAAATAAGACCATAGTTTAACATGTTTAAGTAAAACATCCTACTTTCCCACATAAATGACTTTTTTTTTTTTTTTTTTTTTTTTTTTTTTTTTTTGTCTTGTTTGAGACAGGGTCTCCCTGTAGCCCCAGCTGTCCTGGAACTCACTATGTAGACCAGGCTGGCCTTGAACTCACAAAGATCCGCCTGCCTCTGCCTCCCAAGTGCTAGGATTAAAGGCGTGCGCCACCACGCCCGGCTATAAATGACTTTTATAGGTCTGATTTCTTATCTATTAAGCCCCAGAGGAATTGAAAATCTGTGACACAGAACAGCCCTAGTTTCAAACAATGTAGATACTTTACGACATTAGGGTAAGCACTCTGTCAATCACACATCATTGAACAAATCACCCACTTACCCCTGATTCAGAGGCATGCATAGAGTTCTCTCACAGCTAAACCCCACTTCAGATGCCACTGAAATGTCTCACCTGATTTAAAGCTACTTTTTTTTTTTTGCAGAAAGATCCTTTAAAACCCAATAGAGACAGAGAAAAGGTAAATATGATCAGAGGACAGTCTTCCAGTGTGAAGACTTGGACATTAGGAGAGAAGAAAGTGTTCTTTTCTGTCCTTGGCATGATATATCTTCAAAAAATAGGGAAAGATTATTATAAAGATTATTAAGCTTTCACAAGGTGGCTTTGGGCACCAACATTCTAGAAGGTCAGAGAAACAGGCTGATGATTCTAAACTCCTAGAATTATGAGATCCAGATGAGTTTTGTTTGTAGAAATGTGGGAAAAGCAGCTTCGTTCAAACAATGTTACTTTTTCAGAAGAAAAAAAGGGAAACTTTGTGCTCATTATTCATAGGGGATAACTTTATGTTCCTTAGCTACAGAACTTGAATGGTTTGACTATAACAGACATATATCAGTTCTTTGGTTACTATTCAGAAGCAGGTAGCAATGATTGGGAAAAAGAATGGCCCAAATAATATATTAATTTAACATATTTTTTATAAAACCTTACTTCAAGCACAGCATCCACACCAGATTCTCCATGATGGCCTGAGATCAGACCTTTGTAGCCATGGGGCAAGGCAGCAGACAGGCTGCTACTGCAGAAGACATCTCCCAAGTCACATTGCATCATTTTATCACTTCCATTGAAATACAGGTGTGGGTATAATCCATACATTGTCACTGAGCAAATATTCTGTGGTAATTTACAATAGCCATTCATTCTACTTTGCTGAATCAAAAAAAGCACTTGCATATTATTATAGGTGAAAGCTCTCTGAAAATAAATGTTTGTTTTTAATCCTTTCACATCCAAACATTTATAATACAGAGCAGAGAGTAGGTGTGTGTACATGTGTATGTGTATCACGTGCATGGGTTCATGTATGTGTTGCGTATGAGTGGACAACCATGTGCATGTGTGTTCATGTATGCATCATGTATGATGTGGACAGCCATCCTGCAGCCAGCATGGAAACCTTATAGAGGTAAACCATAGTAGGTTTGGTGCTCCTAACCCAAGCACAGCAATATGAAGCCATGCCCACAGAGACCGACCTGGGTGGTCCCCTCAGAGCTGGGGCTCTGCATTCCCTGCTCTGCCTGGCTCTTGAAGCCCCCATGTTCCAGGTGTTGCATTTTACATGGTATGAACATGTATGGATGAAGACGGCCACAGTTCACCTGCCATCTGACACCCATCAGGGCTGCAGGGTTTTTTCCATCTGGTCATGTTCCTGGGGTTAGGAGGAGGCAATGGATGCCTTACCTGCACTCGAGAAATAAAAAAGGAGGCATGTCTCCACCTTAACACCCTGACCAGTGTTGGGACCATCCTCAGCTAAACAAAAGACCCGGGTGTTAAAAATGCATGAACTCTAAGCCAGAGTGTGTAGCTGCCTGCTTGTGTTCCCCTGGATCACTATAAATGCAGTCCAACACAAATTGTCAACTTACTTAAACCAGTATGATATGTTTTGTTTTATAACTCAATTGTGTGGTTCTAGAGGATAAACTCTATTTTTTTTAATTTGTGAATTCTTTTATTTAATATTTTTATAGAAGTGCATTTCATACAGCATTTCTCAGTCCAATTTAGACTCATTCCCCTTTCCATGGCCTCCACCCCACCCGAATTCACACTTTGTGCCATACATGTCTTGCGTCTTTTTCTGTCTTTTTTAAAGTTTTTTTTATATTTTTTGCCAATGTTTTATTGAAGCTCTGTGCATTTCATACAAAATTACATTACAAATCAAATCTAGACGCGTGCCCCCCTCCCTGCCCCCCTACCCCACCAGAGCTCATACATTCTGCCAAACATGTTTTTCTTTTCTTTTTTTGAAGTAAGCCAATTTATTAAGCATAAGCAATGAATGTAAGTAACATTCAAACAATTTGCAAGTATCTATGTCCAAATTTTGAACAACCCAAGGTTCCCATAGTCCAGTTGGAGAAGCTTGTATGCACAAGCATGTTGATCAAATAAGAGTCCAGTCTATATTGCTGTAGTCTCACGATTCACCCCAATCTCTCCGCAGCCCTTACATTCTACCACGCCTCCTCTTTCGCAAGTTGTTCCCTAGGCTTTGGGAAAGGGGCACAAGTGGGTGAGAAGCAAAGCAGTCTATTTTCTCTGGAGATGTCATTTTGGACTCTTGTCTGTTTAGGTTGTTCCCCTTCATGGGCTGACAGTTTATCCAGGGGTACCTTTTTAATCCTACTAACAAAGCACAAGCAATTAGACGTGCAGGCATTTAAACAGTACTAATTATTATGGCAAGCTAAGCTGTGAGCATAGACACAGATGTTTGGATGGTATGCTAACCCACAAACTGTGGTTTCTCTATAAAGGGTGACTAGGCTCCACGGGCATTGCATTCATTGGTGCACTTACATACATGTGGGCAGAACACTAATACATATAAAATAAATAAATTAACAAATAATTAAAAATAGTAATACTAGTGTTTAACATAGAGACTTTTAAAATACAAAACATACACAAAACTGAGAACAAGGCAACGTTTGCTTCACCACATCACATTCACACAGGGGAGTGTATATATATGTGTGTGTGTGTGTGTGTGTGTGTGTGTGTGTGTGTGCGTGTGTGCGCACGCGTGTGCCGAGTTAACACATGACCATGTCCCCACTGGACTAGAATCCCTGTGAGGATAGAGCAGGTCACTGGAACTCACTGCCCCCCACATGGTGTGTGTCCAGTGAATGTGAGTTCATGTAAATCTTTCCTGTGGTAAAATGATTTGCCTCTAAGCAAGGTACTGTTGTGAGTTGTAAAGGGGGATGATTCAAAGGTGAAAACCTTCCTAAATAGACTGTGGACTTCCCAGCTGTTGCAGTCACAGATACTGGGAAAATCTGCAGGGTCACAGGCTGTGCTCCCCAGGCAGTGTGGAGAGGTTGGCTCACAGAGATGCAGGCATGGGTAGCCCCTGTCAGGTTGGGACCACAGCCTCTCAGATCTATACTCACTGGGTCTCCACATCCTTCCCACCCAGATTTTAGACGGCAAGCTCTGGTTCCAGCTGGACTGTGGCAGTGGCCCCGGGATCCTGGGCATTTCGGGGCGCACAGTCAACGACGGAAGCTGGCACTCGGTCTTCCTGGAGCTAAACCGCAATTTTACCAGCCTGGCCCTGGACGACAGCTATGTGGAGCGGCGCCGGGCACCGCTGTACTTCCAGACCCTGAGCACTGACGGTGCTATCTTCTTCGGCGCGTTGGTGCAAGCTGATAACATCCGCAGCCTGATGGACACTCGGGTCACGCAGGTGCTGGGAGGCTTCCAGGGCTGCCTGGACTCAGTGGTCCTGAATCACAATGAGCTGCCTCTACAGAACAAGCGAAGCAGCTTCGCCGAGGTCGTGGGCCTGACGGAGTTGAAGCTGGGCTGTGTGCTCTACCCAGATGCATGCCAGAGGAGCCCCTGTCTGCATGGCGGCAGCTGCAGTGGCCTCCCCTCCGGCGGTGAGTCAACAGCGCCCAGGCCCTTGGGAAGGGGAGGGTGTGCATCTGAGAGAGGACCACCTCGGGAGGACTACCCTGGAGAGGATGTTCAGAGCTTCTGTCCTCGGTCTGGTAGAAGATTCAGAGTTTGATGGATAGTTACAGGCTGTTCAGCTTAGCCAGCCGCTGGCTGCAGCCCCTAGACTACATGGATGGTTAGACAATCTATGCTACCACCCTCTTCCTTGCCCCTACCCATCCAACACCCTTCCAGACTTCAGCTGGACCTTGTAAGTCACAACTTCAGGAACCACCAGCTGTTGCTGCAGAAAAAAAAAAAAAAGCAGGCTGCCTAAGGTCAGCACACAGACTAGAACTGCTGACCAGGCTTGGATATCATTTTACCAGAAACCAAAGTGGGTATGGAGGACCTCCTTCCCTGGGAAGAGGATTAAAGTGAAGGGCTTCTGGGCATGCTTTTGAAATATGTTTTGCAATAACTGTAGTCTCCACTCTACAAAGAAGGGGGGACTCGAGAATAAGCAGGCTGGGAAATCCTTCAGTCAGAAAGTCTCACCTTGCAACCATGAAGGTCTGTGAGTTTGACCTCCAGAACTCATATATATAAAAAGGCAGGCACCATGGTGTACACCTGTAATTCCAGCACTGGAGAGAAAGAGACAGGGGCATCCCCAGGGCTCACTGGCCAGCAGTCAGTCTACCCGGGGCTCACTGGCCAGCAGTCAGTCTAGCCTACATAGGTTAGTTACAGGCCACGGAAAGAACCTATGTCAAAAAAAAGATTGACAGTGCCTAAGGAATGAGAGAGAGAGAGAGGATAAGGAGAGGGAAATGCACAGGAGACTTCAGGATGGATACCAGACCAGGACAGCACAATGCTTTTCCTTGATCATTTCCTCCCAGGGAAGGAGAGGGAAAGGGGCAAAGGGGCGGGGGTAGGGGGTGGTGGGGGGAGGCCAGGCTGACTCACAGAACCGTTCTCTTGTTTGATGGGAAGGTTGAGGTTGTTGAAGGCTCAGGAGCCTGAGATGTGAGAATTCCTGACTTTGCCTGGGTGCAGGATCTATGTCTGCAGGCTGGTCTTCCTCCCCGCTGAGCCCGGCCACCTCCTAAGCCCATCCCACCCCTGCTGGTTCCCAGTCCCTTTGCAGAGCTGCTGAAACAGCATGGTTAGCGAATTTAAACCTTCCTCACAAATCACTTGGAGATTCTACTTTGCATTACCATCTAATGTTCATGTGGCCGACTCCGAATTTAGAGTCCATTTTATTATTAGAATGTTATAAACTGTCCTTGGAATGATGAAGTGTGGGAAGGCAGGCAGCAGAGCTGTTCAGAGTCCCATATGTCACTGCCACAATGAGGGCCCAGTGCCCTGGGGGAAAATTTCTGCCATCTCGATTTAAGAAATCTATTTGCTGTTTTTACTGTCTCAGCAGTATATGTAAATAAAGGGTTGTTATGGAGCCATAATTCCCAATGATGGGCAGTGACTGTCCTCCAGCCGTTCTGTAAACCGGCCCCTCATGACAAGTCATGTCCAGTTTTTCACCAGGCAGAACAACTCTGCCAGTATGAGCCACCAACAATATATGGAAAGAGCATATAATTAAATTGGGTTGAAATAGAGCACTGCACCATGTCAGATCCTGGGTACACAGCCACAAATTGTAACATACTTTTAAGCATGGCAGGACATTGTTTTTCCTGGCAAAGCTACGGTCTTCCACAGTGGGTTATTTTTAAAATATATAATCACCATCATTGAACAAAGGGTGGTAGAATCTGGCTCCACAGGGTGCATTTTTTAACTGCCATGAAATCCTTTAGCCAAGTATCCAGAGCAGGTATGCTATGTAACTAACTCTAGGACCCCCCTGACAGGCACAGCTTTCTCTCTTTGCTCTGCTTTGTGTTTTGAGACAAGGTCTCATGTATCCCAATGTGGCTTCAAGTTCACTATGTAGCCAGGGATGATCTTGAACTTCTGACCCTCCTGCCCCCACCTTCTGAGTGCTGGAGTTATGCACATGCATCACCATGCCTAGTTCAGGTGGAGCCAGGGATCCAGGGATCCAACACAGGCCTTCATGCACTCTACTAGCTGAATTAGAGTCATATTCTCTCTCACGTGCTCTCGCTCTCATCTCTTGCTTGGTTTTTGTGTTAGCCTGGTTTAAGCATGAAGGACCCACCTTCCACATGTTTCCCTACACCTTGCCTGTACACTGTGCCACACCTTGGTCTCCCCATATTCTGCTTCTCTCAAGAGAGGTTTTGAGTCTGGGCTCCACAGCAGTTGCTTTTCTATCCATTTTAGCCTCTTCCCAGGTCTTCTCTGTACCGGACACTTATGCAGGGATGCAGTGATCGGTGCACCCTTACTGACCTCCCCTGCCACCTCTCCCTCATCTCAACCCTGCTACTTTCTGGCCTGAGTGGACCCTGCAGGGGCAGAACCCCCTACCCCCACAAACCCACTCCTAAGCCTAGGCTTTGGGTTCTGATCTTCCTGGAGTATGATCCCAGGAGGAGCAGTCGTCTCAGGGGCTCCTGTTGCTTCCTGGGGAATCAGAGACTCTGGGTTCTTCTTCTGGTGTGTGAAGTGGTATCCATGGGCTTCATGGATAGACAGTGTGACCTCAGCATCTAGGAGAAGAAGAAAGCTTATTTTCTATTTGTATCATGGGCATTTTGCTGTGTCTTTGTTTCCTACCAGAAAATTCGCTTCTACCAAATAAGGGGGTTGGGGAAACAAGAAAGAAAAGAGCCAAAAATGAAGCCTGAGCTTTCTATGGAACCACATCTTTTTATTTATTTTTTTTAATTTTTTTTTTTATTTCCGTATGTGTATGTATTGTCTGCATGCAAGTCTGTGCACCCGTGACGTGCAACGCCGCGGAGGTCAGAAGAGGGTGTCGG
Source organism: Rhizomys pruinosus (assembly GCA_009823505.1). NCBI lineage: Eukaryota > Metazoa > Chordata > Mammalia > Rodentia > Spalacidae > Rhizomys > Rhizomys pruinosus. Next base: position 5,886,364 of record VZQC01000962.1, read on the forward strand.
ACTCCCCTGGAACTGGAGTTCTCCTGGAATTGGAGCTTCAGACGGCTCTCGGCCGCCATGTGGGTGCTGGGGATCGAACCCGGGTCCTCTGCAAGAGCGGTCAGCGCTCTTAACCGCTAGGCCATCTCTCCAGCCCTGGAACCACATCTTTAATCGAAGGTACTTACAAGAAACATCTGCTTAAAAAGAACAGTGAGGGGCTGGAGAGATGACTCGGTAGCTCAGAGCCCCAGCTGCTCCTGCAGAAGACTTGGGTTCAGTTCCCAGCACCCACATGGTGGCTAAAAGTCCATAACTCCAGTTCCAGGGGATCCAACTCTCTCTTCTGACCTCTGTGGGCACTGCACTACCTGGGTGCACTTACACAAATGCTGGCAAAATGCTCATACATATATAATAAATAAAAATAAATTTAAAAACATTTTAAAGGGCAGTGGGATGAAGAGTTTTGAAGACAGAATAGTCGTGTCCTCACAAGGTCCTTCTGGCTACCAGAGAGGCATAGTCTTGGGCCCCCAACTCAGAACTTAGGATCTACGCAGCATGAAAAGAATACGTTTGGGTTAAGGAAAGTTGCCTGAGGAGGTCTGAAGGAGGTCACCCCTTGCACACAGCCACGGTGATGACAGAGCTCATCGTGAGAATATTGGTCTGCTTTTAGACCCTGTGCTGTGGATCCCTGTAAAATCCTAGGGCATGTATTGTACAGTTATGCCCTTGACCACAAAACGCTGAAGGATGGTCATTGCATAGCTTGTAACAGACCCTATTACAGTGTTCCAGAACACTCACAGTCCCCAAGCAAGCATTTTCCTTCAGGATTCCTCTCTAACTACGCTAAGCCCATCCACAGCCTTGGCAAGCAGGTCAAGTGACCTCACTGAATGGCACTCAGCATTCCTGACCAGCCTTATAATTCTGCCTGCCTAGAAGAAGCCATAGGAACCCCAGGGCCATCAGAGCACAGAACACTGACTTCTAATGTGACTCTACAAATCAACCACAAAAGAAAGCTCTTTCTCAGTAATGCCTCAAAATAACATGCAAGTCACAAACATGGCCTGAAGCACAGAAACCACCATGGAGAAGTGGCCTGGGCCCATTCTGACCCTGTCATTTCCAGGCCCAGCGGGTGGGGAGCAGCCCTGTGAGTCCCAATAAGGCATGATAGATTCTCCTCGCCCCCTCATACTCTGCTCCTGACTGTGAATGGGTAACACAGTGAGGACTAGGCTGCAGTCTGGTGAAGCAATGCACCTAGCCGTGCATCACCCGGGGGAGCAGGCACTCTGGCAGCTTTGCCTGGGACAGGAAGCCTAAATGCCCAAATGAAAAGTTGGCAAATTTTTAGTGTAAGGGTTACTTTTTATTAGACCTTTCATGTGCTAGCCTTGCAAATGCTTCTGTACTGAGACATTGGATTTTTGCGATACTCTGGACATAGTGATATCCCTCTCCCCACCCCCCACTATCCCACTTTACAGATCAACCAACCAGAGAGCTTAAATAGGCAGCCTGGCTTCATGTAACTGGTAAAGCAGTGAAGCCAGACGGTGCTTCTGGTCCGTGGAGATCTCCAGCACATGCTTAACTCCTTAAAGCCTGTTCCAGGGACAAACAATGCCATCATCGCCTCACAGGAAATGCCATAAAGATGCCTTCCAGAGACCACTCTGAACCCCCTGGCTCAGTCTGTACCCCCACCAGCTCCCTAAGCAATGTCCAGATTTCACCCCCTGGCACTGAGCTGAACCTGAGGAAATGCAGTTCTCACACCTCCACTGTAGTGGGGCTTCTCCAGCTCCGAGATGCTCTAGACCACTGGAGCACTGTGTTCAGACAAGGCCTCCTTATACTTGGTTAAAAAAGGAAAATATATTTGGTATTCCTGTGCTTTGTTGTTTATGTCAGAAGAAGCCTCAGCCTCCTAACTGAATCATATTCACAAACTCCTGAAATTATCACCAAGAGAAGCCCAAGGACAGCAGATGAGATGTAGAGGAACTCAGGGGTGCGTCAACACACCACCAGGGCGGGTTCTGGGCACAGCCTGAGAGCCACTGCACTGGGCAATCTTAGTAGCTCTGTCTTCAGGAATGCAAGTCAGTGAGTCCCAGGAGGGAGAAACAGGCAGGGACAGTCAGGACTTGAGTGGATGCAGGGCAGCTCCTTCCTGTCAAGAGGTTTCGATTACCCTGAGCTCCTCAGAGACAAAAGCAATCCTGTTTGCCCACCTTGACCAAAGCTACCCTAAAAAGTCTGCTGTCCGAACTGCATGATGGGCACTTGGATGTTGTGAACAGCCAGACCCAGAAGCGATCTCAGCAACGAAGTTCCCCCTGCTACTTTGGGCCTCTTTGTTCAGTATTTACTGCCCCTCTTATTTAAGGGCCTAGGTAGTTCAGTCTATCAAACTTCACGCGGCTGCACTGTGCTGGGCTGGACTGAGTCCAGGATCTACTCAGTCTCTGTGTCCTGGGGATGCACAATGTGGCCCACCTTCCCTCCGCTCCTGCTGCAGTGCTCTGCCCACTCAGCACAGCCCCAGCCCCGGAAGGGAGCATCACGCAGCAGTGTCATGTCATAGGGAGAGTTTTCTTTCTCTGCGTGACTTTCTCCCAAATACCGAGCTGACCTGTTTTTGATCTTTGGGATATTGGAGATCAGCATTAATAACAGTTACAGCAATGGTCAAGAGCTAAGTCGTGAAGACACAATGGAATATGCTAGACAATGAGAACATGCCTCATGTTGCTGGCACGTTAAAGACTGCCTGGTCCTCAAGAAGGCTGACGGGCCTGGCTCAACAGGCAGTGTCTGGAACCTGGGCAGCATGCTGTAGCCCTCTCCATCAGAGGCTTGACAAGACTGGAGCTTCGAGTGTGCCTGGCTTGGGGGAGAAAAGTCAGCGGCTGAAAGTTGAAATGGATAAGCAAGAATATCCGACGGGCCATCCCACCCTCCCCTGCCCTCCCCTGCCCTCCCCCGCTGGGAGTACAAGCATGTGCCACCACACCTGGTCTTTACATAGTGCTGAGATCAAACTCATACTTGTGATCAAACTCTTACTTGTGAGACAGTCTGCAGCACAGTGTCCTCAGTCCCACAGCCAAGAAAGGGAAGCTGACTTCAAACAACAGCCATTACAATTCCAACAAAACACCTAGTGTCTTGTGCCACACTGAGCTTCAGAAATCTGGAAGCTTCATTTTTCTAGTATTCACAGATAACATCCGTCAGTATGAAGGAGGTTCCTGAAGTTGGCTGGGGCAGACATGGTCACACGCAGCTGACTGACAACAGCCTTTCACCCAGGGCCTCTCCACACCCAAGCACGCTCCCAGGTCATGAACATTCAATGCTTCAGCCTGTGTGGAGACTGCTGCAACCCGGGTCCAGGTGCTTGCTGCCTGTCTGTCTTTATTTCCATTTCTGTGCAGCAGGCAGTGCTGCCTCAAGGCCACAGACCCAGAGAACACTGCTCACCTGCTCTGACCAGCAGAATGGAGGGGGAGACCACTGCCTGGAATCAGATCAGAACACAGCAGAATGGAGGGGAGTTCACTGCCTGGTGAATCAGTGTTCTCCTGCCCTGACCAGCAGAATGGAGGGGAGTCCACTGCCTGGTGAATCCGGTCAGAACACAGCAAAGCAAGGAACAAAGCAGGATGGCTTTGATCACTTTACTGCAGCCCAGGTTCACTCTGGAAAGGCTGATTCCAATCCAGCTTTGATTCAACAGGCTTTGCAGTCTTCTCTTCTGAGCAAAGGAAGGCATGGGCACTGAGCGTTTGTCTGGCTGAAGGTTTCAGCGCCATCTGTGTGGGCTATAACTAGGATCATAAACAGGAACACAGATTTTGAAGCAAGGCTTAAAAATATACTTCCCATGTCACCAAGATTTGAAGGAAAGAAGCGATGGCTTTTTTTGTACGTGTATCTCAGTGTAGGACCCTTTCCTTTTTACAATCTAAGAATGCCACAGAGTCCATCTGCTCACTGGCCTCAATAACCATGAGAGAATCATATCACTTAAGCTGCTGTTTTCTCATTTATAAAAGATGTGATAACAACATTCACAAGACATGGTGTGCGCAGTTGCTATAGGAATCAAATGAGGTGCAAGTGATAGAAGTATCTAGAACTTCTCCTGCTCGTGTAATAAGCTACCATTGTTCTGATCAGTGAGGTCGTCATTCCTCTTCCACCTCCCAAAATTCAACACCTGTATAGACCTTGAGATTGTACAATGAATTAAATTTCTACTACATTTATGATGTTTTGTGATCAAATACTGTTGGGGTATCTTTTGAAAACTTTTGTGTGTATGCGTATGCATAAGTATATACCTGTGTGCATGTATGTGTATAGGTGTGTATATGTGTTAGTGTATATATGGATGTGTATTTGTGTCTATTCATAGATATGCACATGTGTGTATATGTGTTGATATATGTCTTTGTATGTCTGTGTATGCACAGATGTGTGCATATATGTAGGTGTGTATGTCTGTATGTGTGTCAGTGTGTGTATGCATGTGTGTATGCATGTGTATTTATGTATCTATGCATAGATATGTAAGTGTGTGTACCTGTGTGTGAGTATATGTGTATATATGTGTAGATATATGCATGTGTAGAGGTATATTCATGTATATGTATCTTGGCTTATAGATGCATGTATGCACATGTGTTTACATGTATACACACATGTGCATGCATGTGTATGACTGTGTGTAGGTGTGTGCATTTGTATAGGTATGTGCATGTGTATGTGTATTGGTGTGTATATATGTATATGCATATGTATGTAGGCATAGGTGTGTATGTGTGTACATAGGTGTGTATATGTGTGTGCACATGTGCATCTGTGCATATGCATGGGTGTGTGTGTACATGTGTATGTGTGTGTTGCAGCAACATATGGAACACTTGTGAAGAACACAAATATCTGACACTAATGCTTGCTTGGCTCCCAGAGGCCTGTCTGTCCTTGTCTCCTGAGAACTGGGGATGCTGTCCCAAGCTCCTCCTCCTATTCCTAGCAAGTAACAAAGTCTCACTCACTGATACACTGAGCACTCGCAGTGCTCTTGAAAGCTCTGGGACTCAGAAAGATTGGATTTGCGTTCAGACTCCATCATTACTAGTGCTGCATGCTGGAACAGCAGCACAGCCTCCCAACAGCCCATGGGGTGGGTGCTTATGGGCCCTCTTCCTGTCTCCTAGGATCACTGTGGTCTTCCAGGAGTGACTGGGAGTGACTAAACACTAAAGCATGTTAGCACTACATCGTTTGGGATCATTATGACAGATACAAAATTGTTAATGATAGGCTCCGTGACAGAATAATGAGGTAATCACACAGTGACAGTGGATAATTCGATAAGCAAGCTTTTCACAAGCCTTTCACAAGCCTTTCAATGACAATAGGTATCATTCTTACTTCATTAAAAACTAATTTGAGCCCTGTTGATAGTACATGCCTTTAATCCCAGCACTCCAGAGGAAGAGGCAGGTGGATCTGTGAGTTCAAGGCCAGCTGGGTCTACACAGTGAGTTCCAGGCCAGCTGGGGCCACAGGAAGACCCAGGAAAAGAAAACAAACAACTAATCTGAGTTGGTTTTAGCCCATTTTCTTCCTCTGCTTTATTGTATTAACATTAAAAAATTTCTCTAAAATTAAGCATCTAAAAAGCAATCTTGTTCCTGGGGGTCTCTGCTCCAAGGTCTCCTGGGTTTTCAATCACAGCGCAGATCTAGAATTCCTCTCCTCCTAATGATGGAGAAATCCATGCAAGGAGCTGTGGTAACCTGTGGCATTAGGAACAGCTCAGGACAGTGCGAACCAGGCCAGGACTCTGGAACCAGACTGCCTGGGCTCAGGTCCACTCCAGCTCTGTCCGCAGGAGTATGTCCGGGCTTCCTTGGGCTGCTTCTTTAGTGAGTCCACTCCAGCTCTGTGGGCAGGAGTGCTCCCTGGCTTCTTTGGGCTGCTTCCTTAGTGCAAACAGCTTTTCTAACCTCATATTATGGGTGCCCTTCCTGGTCCCCCCAGGTATGCAGGTCAACCACCTTGGTGAAATAAGACCTGGGGTGTAGTGTTCACTGATTTCTGTGGGCTAACTGCTTACATTCTGCTTCTCCAGTAACTGGCCTGAATATTCGGACATCAACCTTTTGACCCTCTGTGAGTGGGCGCATCCCACCTGTCACAAGTGGCCACTCAGTCCCCACAGACAGGGAGCCGGTCATACTGAAGGCTAATGTCAAGTGGTATTAGTATTCCACGAAGGTCATGAAGAGGACTCAAAGAAGGAAGAAAATATGTGTGAACATCTGACAAGTGTCTTTAAAAGTTCAAGGCCTAGACCTCAAATTTCCTCTCCCATCAGATCAGTAACTGACCCCTTCACCCAAGGTAGACAGTTGTTTTCAGGATGGTGATGCAAATGTCCCTCATTTTCATACAGCCCCTCTCCCACCCCAGCTGCTTCTGATATTTTATATGAAAGATTATCAGAGGCTTGCCAAAGGGGCCTGGAGAGTGGAGACTCCCCTGCCTTCCTCCTGGCTATCCAGCTGAGCCCTCCATCTAGGAAGAACTTCCTGACCCTCACAAGTTGCTGTGGCTCTAACAACTCCCCCTCCTGGCTGAGAACCAGCCAGGTCACAAAGAAGCAGCTTCCAATCCCAAGTGCCTTCAGCAAGTCCTGATTCTATTAAGGTGAGAAACTTTGCAAATGGAAAAAAAGTCACCCCAGGTCAGCACAATTTCAAGCAAGCACACCCCAGACTGCTGCCTCTGCTTGCAGCTTCAGGCCAGCCTCCTCTGCACAGTTTTCATCAGCAATGTGGAGTCGAGAAAACACCCTTGAGAGTGCGTGCTGTTTCAGTCCTAGATCTTCAGCTCTTTTTGTCTGTAGCAATCAATCTACATAACCCATGTTCACCCACCATGTGTCAGCCCATGAGCCCCACAAAGAAGAAGGAGACGATCTGCACGGCATTTATGAAGGATCAAAAGAGTAAGGAAAGTCCCACTGAACTCCTCCACAAAGTGTGGCAGCTCTCACCACTCCCTGTCCTGGAAAGGTGTCCAGTGCCATCAGTCCACATAGCTGAGGACAACGAGACAGGAGACCATACTAACACAAGTTTGGGGGTGAAAGTCAGAGAACTAAATTATAGCTGGTGAAAGGGCGGCTGGAGAGATGACTCAGAAGGTTAGAGCTGTTCTTGCAGAGGACCCAGGTTCCGTTCCTATCACCCAGCTGTATGTCTGCTAACAACCAGCCACAATTTCAGTTCCAGGGGATCTGACACCCTCTTCTGACATCCAAGGCCACTGCATGACATGAGTGCTCTTACATACATGCAGGCAAAACACTCATACACATAATATAAGAATACGTATATCAAAGCAATTCAACTGGTGAGAGGAGAGCTAAGAACAAAAGACTCGGAAATTGGAGACGTCAGTCACTTCTAAAAGGGAAGGGACAGGAACAACATTATGAATCCATTTTTTGTTAATGCAACAAAATACCTGAGGCTGGAAATAAAGAAAAGAGATTTGTTTAGCTCTGGGTGTGCCCTGGCTGGGGTCTGATGAGGATGTACATCATGGCAGATGGTGTCGTCTCAGTAAGATCGTGTGCTAGAGATGAGAAAAAACATCTCCACACTGGATGCTAGGGTTCCAGCACCTCTAGAAACACACATTACTGTTTTAAGCCTATTATGGTTTGAACATAATAGGCTTAAAACAGTAATCATCCAGACAGCTGCTTAAGAAGCAGAACCAGTGCAGATCCCAGCCGCCCTCAGCACAGCCAGGGCAATTCTAACTGCTCCTCCTACAGCCTGGCCAACCCTCCAGAGGCTTCTGAGTGCAAGGTCTTGGGAGCCAAGGCAGCCAGTTCTCCGTTGCATGTGGAGGGTGAGCAGCCCTGCTAATGCTGAGGCCACAACCTTCACCCTCCTCTTCCACCCCGGCTTTGCAATGCTTGAATTCAGACCTTCACCCCGATTGTGGGCAGGTAAAAGTCCTCATCAGGGGAACTGACCTGTCCTAATTTCATGGTCCATAGGCCTCCTCATGCTTAGAGCTTCCCATCCAATTTCTAACTTTGTAAAGAGCTACCTACTCTTCAGTGTAAACTAGAGAGTGAGAACTACCAAGATGAAAAGGAAATCCTACAACTGGGAAGCAATGCATTGGTGTTCTCCAGAACACACACACACACACACACACACACACGCATGCATGCCTAGTAGATACACACATGAATATGTTTACAAATACTTATATATACACATACACAGAGGAGAAGAAGAAAGATATGGACTTCTCTCAGAAGACTTGGTGCTGGCAAGTCTAACATTTGTAGGGCAGGCTTGTGGCCAGAAATGTATAGAAGACTAGGTTTTGTAGCCTTGAAATAATAATCTGTACAGTAAGCCAGTTGGCTGGAAACAGGAAAAATGTATTCAGTATTGATTTTGAGGCAAATTTTTTTCTTGGGGCTTGAACTGAGTGGCCACCCCCATGCTGAGCAGTAGTGACTGACTACAAATGTTGGCACACTTGCAAATCCTTTCACAGCAACATCTCGACTGGTCTCTGAATGATAGCACACCAGTAGCCCAGCCATCCTGAAGCATGAAGTTGTCTGTCATGAAGATCAAAACAAAGAGATGGAAGAAACCTGAAGCAGAAACCTTCATGCATTAGTATTAACATACTCGGAGAAATACGAGAACAACTGCAGCACACAAAACCAGCGTTAATGTCATGTTAACCAATAGAAAAGGGAGTAAGTCCTTCAAGGACCAAAAGAGAGTTATTGGACAACAACAGCATAATATCTCAAAAAAAAAAAATTCAAAGTGAGGAACTTTCTCTGACAGTCAAGCAAGGTATGAAAATTTAAGAATGGGCAGAGATAAGGGAAGGGTTAGGGTTCTGGAAAGGTCTACACCAGATGCAAAGGATACAGTTCCACGAAGACGGAATGGAGAGGACAAAGGTGAGGAAATCACCAATGAAATAATGAAAGAAATTTTCCCTAAATTAAGGGACAAGAATTTCAAGATTGGAAGAACCCGCTGAGCACAAAGGGGACCTTCCACGGCATTGAAGAGGAAAAAGGACTCAGGTCACCTGCAAATTTCAGAGGACAGAATGACTTTGGATTTCTCAACAGCAGCATGCAGGGGGTCACTTGGATTTCCCAGTGTGACCTAACTTTCAATGAGGTACAAGGATTTAACTCTGCGAGTTCTCATAAAATTCATCTCCTCCTACAAGGAGACCCTGTCTCAAAAAGACCAAAACAACAAATTCATCTCTAACTCTTCCTGTGGAATCCTTCCACAGAAAATCCTCCAACCACAGAAAGAATCACTAACCAAGAGCGAGGCAGCTGGGTGAAGCCAGAAAATGAGCTTTAACACTGGTCACAGGAGAGCTGGATGGAAGGTCAGCTGTTCAAGGTGCAGCCCAGAGGCCTGAGCAGAGTGGAAACCTAAGCCATTGTGTGCAGCTAACCTGGGGAAGCAGTTGAGGAAGAGCCTGGAGCTGAATCCAAATAAGTATTCAGAAAACACAGAGGCATCTTTTATTTTTTTTAAAAGACAAGAATAGGCAAGAAAATAAAAATCATAATTCAGTAGATAACTTAGCTGCAAATAGCAAATCGTAAAGTAATGTAAGCCCTTTATTTAACTAACAATGTATCGGGGAGGTGCACCTTCAGAACGTGGCCCTCTGCAGTGAAACTGAAGCTTTAAAATAAAAGATACAGGGGCAAGTCAACAGAGAAGGACTAAGACCGAGATAATCACAAAATATCAAAATCCCACAAAGACTGTACTAAACACTTGAGTTCCCGGGCATTTCTGAGGAAGTGTAAAATGTTCCACTGTATAAAGTGAAACTCATAAAATAATCTTTACTACACATAAGTCTAACTGACAACAACGAAAAATCATAGCTTTTTTAAAAAGGTGGAAAAAAGATTCTGCCTATTGTCCCTCCCACCTCTGAGACACGGATCATACTCTCAGAATCTTACCTCATTTGATAGTGATCTCTGTAGTGCCTGATGGGTTCATGAGTAGGCTGTGAATGATGTGAATACGAGGAGCGTGGAAGTTTAGGGATTGAGCTTCTGTTGGGCTAGCCTAGCCTTACTTCTGTTGGGCTAGCCTAGCCTTACTCAGAGCTCAGAGGTAGGAGGGGGGTATGAGGAAGGAGAGATCCCACCACTGCAGGAACTGTCTCATCAGTTGCAGTCGCAGAGTGATAAACACAGCCCTCCCTTGCCATCCAGTCCCCTCTTAGGATCTTTTTCACCACCACTAGCATTTTTGTGTGTGGCTAATTAGGTGAATTTCTATGGAATAGCAAAGAATTGAATTGTAATTTGGTATTTTTGTGGCAACTCAGTTCCACTTAACCAATGTGCTAATCATTCTTGGAATTTGGGCATTGCCTAAGATAACAGCTCCACAGGGAGTTGGAAGAGCCTGTCCCAGCTGAGTCCAAGGACTCTGCACGTCACACTGCCATCCCTGGCTCACGAGGCCCTCTGTTTCCCCAGGCTATCAGTGTACCTGCCTCTCACAGTTCACGGGGAGAAACTGTGAATCAGAGATCACAGCCTGCTTCCCAAACCCCTGCCGGAATGGAGGATCCTGTGACCCCATAGGAAACACCTTCATCTGCAGCTGTAAAGCTGGGCTCACTGGAGTCATGTAAGTGAGATGTTTCAAGTCTCCTCCTCTGCTGCTGCTTGTCCTGAGAAAACAAACCAAACACACCACGGGTGACATCTGTCCCATGTAGAGTGCTTACAAGAGCCAGAAGATGGCTTAGCGGGTCAACTGACTAGAGCACAGACCTGAGGACCTGAGTTCAGATCCCCTGCTCCTATTTAAAACTCTGGGAGTGCTAGCACAAACTTTTAATCCTAAGGTTTGGGAGGCAGAGACAGAGAAATCCCCAGGGCTCACTGGCTGGCCACCTATCTGAATGGATGAGCTTCACATTTACTGAGAGACGCTATCTGAATAAAGATGGGGCTGGGCATTGTAACACACATTTAGTCCCAGCACTTGGGAGGCTGAGGCAGGCAGGTGTCTGAGTTTGAGACCAACCTGATCTATGTAGTGAGTTCCAGGCCAGCCAGGGCTACATAATGAGACCCTGTCTTAATAAATTAAATGAATGAATGAATGAATAAATAAATAAATAAATAAATAAATAAATAAATAAAGGTGGAAGGCAGTGGAGGAAGAACCTGACATCGACCTCCAGTCTCCACAGTGATGTGCACCCACCCACACTAACAACCACATACACCACACATAAAATACTATGTACATTTAAAAAAATCTTTTCATGTTAGTAGGGACCAGCTCTAATTTATCTGTATGTTTTATATTTCTCTGAAGTTTCAAGCTTATACAGTTACAGTCCCTCTGTATTCTGTGGTGTGGAAGATAATTCTTTTTAAAAACATATCCATTGCCACCTAAATTTTCCAGGATAATTCTGAGGCACACATAACACCCTTTCCCCCAGAACCTGTCAACTGGACTCTACTGCCCAGTGTTTAATGACTTTTCTGAGAAACTAAACCTTACCTTTCCTTTGAGAACCTTTTTCCCTCCAGGAAATTAAAGTGCTAGCCAAATAGGAAGGGAATACTTTAAATTCTTAGTAAAAGGCCACTTCCAGCCATCCTTGCTCCTTTCAGAAGTACATACGTGTAACCCGGAGCAATTGATATTCTAATTACACATGAGCCTAGTGTATTCATTAGAGCAAATCTCTGAGGACTCTACCAAGAAATGCTTAGCCGCTGCTGAATCGCTGCGTGTAATTTAAAGTAATAAAGCTGCATTTATTTTTAAATACTCTGTGATTCTAACTAATTTCTGGCTGACCTGGCCCCAATCTTCTCAAATTAGGAGCATTTTGACTATATTTTAAAAGGTGGATTACCAAAACTATAGGTGATCAGACTTTTGCAGTGAAAAACCTATCAGAACAATTACCGAAGAACAGAAACTTGGAGGAGAGACGGTCTGTGTGTTCCCAGGGTTAAATGAATGGACTTAGAAGCCTGCCTTGTTGGAGCTGAAGACATGGCTCGGTGCTTAAGAGCGTGTGCTGTTCTTTCCGTGCTTCTGAATTCAGTTTCCTGTACCCATGTGGGGAAGCTCACAGCCACTTGTAACTCGGCCTCCAGGGGGGTCTGCGCTCTGGCAGAGTGGTCCTGATGTTGGAAGAGACTTGTGTGTGCTTTGTCCTTACAGGTGTGAGGAGGATGTGGACGAGTGCGAGCAAGAGCAGTGTGAGAATGGAGGGTCCTGCGTCAACATGTTCGGCTCCTTCCTCTGCAACTGCACGCCGGGTTTCGTGGGCCAGTACTGCGGCCTGCGCCCGGTGGTCGTGCCCAACATCCAAGCCGGCCACTCGTATGTGGGCAAGGAGGAGCTGATCGGCATTGCTGTGGTTCTCTTCGTCATCTTCACCCTAGTCATCGTCTTCATCGTCTTCCGCAAGAAGGTCTTCCGCAAGAACTACTCACGCAACAACATCACGCTGGTGCAGGACCCAGCCACCGCTGCGCTGCTGCACAAGAGTAACGGCATCTCCTTCCGGAGCCTGCGCTCCGGCGATGGGCGCAACGTGTACCAGGAGGTGGGGCCCCCGCAGGTGCCAGTGCGCCCCATGGCCTACACGCCCTGCTTCCAGAGCGAGTCCAGGAGTAACCTGGACAAGGGCCTGGACGCGCTGGGCAGCGAGCCTCAGGAGATGACCACGTTCCACCCGGAATCCCCGCGCATCCTGACAGCCAGGCGGGGCGTGGTGGTGTGCAGTGTGGCCCCCAACCTCCCGGCTGTGTCGCCCTGCCGCTCGGACTGTGATTCTATCCGGAAGAACGGCTGGGACACGGGGGAGAGTGAGTAAGGGGCGAGGATGGGCGGTGCTGGGAGTTCCAATGGAAGGACAGAGAACTGTGTGAAGCCAGCTTTCCCTAGGCCCAGGACATGTGTACACTGACCCTGAAAAATGCGCTCTTATCTCCATTTACAGACAAGAAAACAAGCTCAGAGAGGGTACTGCCACTTGCACAGCCAGGGTGAGCCAGCTCTCTCCTGCTGCTCAGCAGTCCAGGCAGGAAGATCTCCTCTTCTGTTATCCAGAACGCCAAGCCTTTCCCACCCCCGGGGCCTTTGTACTGAGCCCCTCCCCCTGGGCACGGAGACCAAAAGGAGACACAAACACAGCCACCTCCCTCCCAGGCTCTCGCTGAGGAAGAAAGGTCACACATTCAAGGCCAGCCTGAGCAACAGAAAAGATGCCTGTGGAAGGAATGGGGAGGAGTGAGAGGAAGGAAAGGCAGGCAAAGCGATGAGAGCCAGGCAGTCAGCCTGTTTGCCTCTACTGTAGCCTCTGCAGCAGCACTGTGGGTGAGGGAGTTTCAGGCACAAGGCCCCAGAGTAGGAAAGTGTTGGCCTGTGCTGAGTGCCATGGGAGGCCCTGTGGCTGCAGCTGGCGAGCAGCATGCAGAATGCATGCTTAGTGTGCATGCTTAGTGTGCATGGTGGCACAGGGTTGAAAGCAGGTGCATGGCCTCATCTACTTAGTTTAAAAGCCAACTTTGATAGACCTGGGAAAGGACTGAACAGGTCTAGAATGGAAAGAGAGAGCTGCCAGGCATCCTCTGAGCCTCTCCGTGGGATGAGAACTGGTCCTGCCCAGCACAGAGTGAGACTAAGGCAAGCTCCGATGTCCTCTGACCTCATTAGGCCACAGGGTTATAAACACTGGCAGCAAGAGTCCCCTCCGTACCAGCAGTGTCTGGGGGCTGCAGTTAGAGTATTGTGCTATAGTTTGGGGCTATATGTTGGGCTGTGGGCTACTGTGAGGAAGAGGCAGGTTTCAAATGGTCCTACAGAGCATGTGCCGAGAAGGAAATAGAAACTGAGTCCTAGAAGACAAAGGGGGGACCCTACGGAATCAGGAAACTGTTCCGGCCTCCCAGGAGCAGGAAGCAAGATCAGAGTAGAGGATGCAAGCCTGGCTTCCTCTGGTGGCTCCTCCAAGTGAGACAACAGGTGGACATCATGTTCATGCAGCATTGTTGATGTGGGAGGGTGAGCTCACTCAGGAGCCTCCCGAGGAAGCTTGGAGAAGCCTGCATGTGGGTAGAGGGGAGGGCAGGATGGAAGATGGACGCTTCCAACAAAGGGAGGAGGGAGAGGAGAGGCAGCTTGCCTTATAGAATCCAAGGGTGTCCATAAGGGTCGTGGTGTGAGGCGCCAGAACACCAAGAAACAAAAAGCGGCACCTAGCGACAGGTTTGATGAGAGCGCAGAGATAAAGCCACACCATGTGCTCTCGCAGCTGGGTGGGGTTACACTATTGCTGTTTGCTGGAGGGAAACCCACCGTCATGGAGTGAAGAACCTGCCAGGTGCATAACCAGCAAAAGAGTGCAGGCCCCAGGCCTGTGCCTGCGTTCTTAGAGGCACCGCTCCTGAGAGCTTGGCAGGAAGGACACAGGGAAGGGAGAAGACGAGCATTTCCCACCAGAAAGGGAACCCAAGGATGAGGGCTTTCTACCCTAGTGCCACCCCAGCATGCCATCTGCTACATCTGTCTTAACACAGTTGGGGTTCACAAGGGCATTGCCAACCCAGAAGTGCGAGCACCTTTTTATTTACCAATGAAGAAAGAAGTTTAAACAGAGAGGCAGGGCCTTATACATGGCATGGCGGTCAGCAGGGCCAGCTGCTTGGCACACCCTCTGTGTACACCTCGCCCTTCCTTGAGATAGGCTGTCACGTGTTGTGTCATGGCTGTTGAGAGGTGAATTTCTACCTGGGGTCTCTTTTCACTTCTATGAGTTATTTATCCAGCACCATGGCTTCATGTCCTGAAGGCACGTAGGGAGCCCGTGTGCCCACTCCTGACATCCTTCTTTATGGGGGGATCAGCGATTTCTGTGGCTACAAAGAAGAACAACTATTCCCTTAGTCCGAGTCTGTGTCTTTGTACACTCAAGCTCTATGATGACTTGCGGTGTTTCTTGAAGATAATTTTCCAGCCTTGCCTCATGATGTGACAGCTTTATTTACAGAATCCACCTCAGGCCAAGCTCACATTTCCCCCCAAAGTATTGTTGTGTTTTATAGACTGCACTTCCCTCTTTGTTAAGCAAGGCAGAGTAGCTGGCAAGATAATCTCTGGACAGATGATTCATTTTGCACTTGACCACCTCAAGATATGGACTGCTTTTATTGCTTTCTATAATCCATCAAATGAGAAAGAAGTGGAGGGCATGCAGACATGAGTTTGGGGTAGTATATATGCCTGTGTGTGTGTGTGCCTGTGTGTGTATGGGTATGCATGCCTATGTGTGTATATGCATGTGTGTATATGTGTGTATATAGATATATATAGTTGTCTGTATAGGTATACATGTGTATAGGTATGTATATCTGTATGTATATGCATCTATATGCATCTGTGCATAGGTATGTATGGCTGTGTGTATATGGGTATGTATGCCTATGTGCATATGCATGTTTCGGGAATATGTATCCATGTGGGTATGCATGTGTGTATAGGTATATATGCTTGTATATGCATGTGTGTATGGGTATGTATCCTTGTGTGTATGTGTATATGGATGCATGTGTGTAGAAGTATGTGTGCATGTGTGTATAGGTATGTATGTCAGTGTGAGTATGTGGAGATAGGTATGGATGTTTGTGTAAGTATATGCGTGTGTGTGTGTGTGTGTGTGTGTGTGTGTTCTACCTTTTTCTACAGTAGGAAAGGAGAAACGTGACTAAGGCAGACTCACACCGCTGGCTGTCCTCTTGCCCGACACAGGCCAGGGAACAGCATCATCCCCCAAATGAGGCACCACTGCCCCCTAGAAGGCAGAGCTGAAAATTCCACTCACTCCCCAGAGCTGGAAGCCCAGAAAAATGTGATGGTATTCTTGCCTATGAAATATTTATGCCCCTGTTTTAAAGGTAATCTCATTTAACCTGGTGTTGACACCACATTGGCTCATGTAAATGATGTAAATTAAGTCTGAAGGCGAAGAACACTGTGGCTACTCCATCCTCGTTTCTCTCTTTCCATCATCACCTCTCATTGAGGAGGGAACAGCTACTATCACTGACAGCTATTCCGAAGCTCATTTACCATGGGTTAAGGGTTTCAAATCCATAATGTAAATCACTTGATTGACAGACCTTTGCCCCCTACGGCACAATCAATTTTCCATTGTACAGCTGACTTATTTTCTTGAAGCAAATGAAAGAGCCCCCAAGAAAAAGAGGTTGGAAGGGAGGGAGCGAGACTGAAAGACTGCGCAAGGTAATGAGTTTCTTGTCTGCTTTCTCCATGCCTGCTCTCCAAGACAAAGGGGCTGACGACCCAGGAGAAGTGACCTGCTTCACAGGCAGCAACAAAGGCAGCAACTCTGAAGTCCAGTCTCTCAGTTCCTTCCAGTCAGACTCTGGTGATGACAATGGTAAGTACTTCCGCCCACACTGCAGTGTCCACACTGGGCTCTGGTTCCTGTGCTGGACAAGCAGCAGGGGCCAACTGGACATGACAGGAATTGTCTCTTGACCTGCTTATTGGCTTCTGACCATCTTCACCCATTGTGGAGAGTCGCTCCCCTGAGGAGCTCTTGTTGGGCGGCAGACCTGAGCAGGATCTGCATCAGGGTCAGGGATGACAGCCTTCTCCTGACCTCCAGAAGTGAGTTCTCTTGGACTATAAGCATTATGCAGCTGCCTCATCTGAGTGACACCTGGATTCTGTTTTACTTATGATCTTGTACCTCTCTGCTAAACATTCAACCATCTCATCCTGAAAAATAGTATGAGACAGGACTGCCTTTATATAGACGCAGCAGTGTCTTCCTTGAATTCTGTCTTCCTTCTAATCACTTGCAGCCACGGGCTATGGAGAATTGATTACAAACCATGAAGCAGCTCTTTAGAAAGGGTCTGCCTGCCCAGAACACTGCACAGAAGTCCTTATGGCTCACAGAGTGCTTTGATAACCCCAAACCTGGTGTCTCCAACTCCTGTGTACTTGTGCTCATGGAGAAGCCCAGCAAGGATGTTATAGAACAAGTGCTTGTCATGTGGTACTGAAACAAGAAGCATTTCAATTAGTTATCTAGAGGCAGAGAGTGCTTAACCAATACCTTAGGCTGCTTTGTCCATTTACCAACAGTTGGCAAAAAATGGACACAGGTTAATTTAGGTAATCTTTCAACGCGTGAACCCTTGCTGAGCCCTGTGTGCTGTCCCGGGCTGGATGTTTTGTACACAGAAGTGAAGAATGAAAACAGCAGCGTGCTGGCCTCTGAGTGCACACAGAAACAGATGAGCCTCGGAAAGCAGAGAAAGGATTATTGTAAGGAACTTTCTCACTCATATTCCAGATCTCCCCCACCTGCTGACCCCACACAGGCCACTGCTAGAGTATAGGGGCTTGGGAGACAGCTCAGCGGTAAGCACACCTGCTCTGTGAGCAGGAAGACCTGAGGGTGAATTCCCAG
Source organism: Rhizomys pruinosus (assembly GCA_009823505.1). Lineage (NCBI taxonomy): Eukaryota > Metazoa > Chordata > Mammalia > Rodentia > Spalacidae > Rhizomys > Rhizomys pruinosus. Next base: position 5,903,977 of record VZQC01000962.1, read on the forward strand.
CACCTATGTAAGAAACCTGGGCACAGCTGCATGTGCCTAGAATCCCACCATTAGGAAAAGTGGGAACAGGTGGATCCCGAGAGCTCATTGGTGGGCCAACTGAACCCACGTGGTAAGCTTCTAGTTCATGAGACCCTGACTATGAAAATATGGTGGAGGATGAAAGAGAAAAATACCCAGACCTCCTGCTCTGGCCTCCACATGAGCTTGCACAAACCATGCATCTGCACGTGTGTGCAGGTACTGCACACACACACACACACACACACACACACACACACACACACACACACAAAACCATGGAACTGGAGCTCTTCCAGTCAGGCTAGTCTCAGTGGCCTATGCAGACCTGAGCGGTTTCTTTTCCTTGATACATCCGCTTTTCTTCACCTCCAGCTGGAAGAAGAGCTGTGGCTACTTTTCATTTCCAAAGCCTGGCATACAGGTCAGCTATGATACCTGGTTGAGTCCAGTGTGGAGGTCAGACATGGCACCTGGCTGAGGACTCTTGTAGTCTCATGCACCTGCCCTTCGTGTTCTGCAATAGAGACTGGCAGGTGGTGATGGTCTTTCCTTCAGTGGTCTTGAGCATCAGTAGCTAAGACAATCCCAACAGAACAGCGATCTCCTTCATACCCTGTTTTCAAACACAGTGGCTGACCTCCAGCTAAGCCTCACCCTCAGGAGATGGGTGTTGAGCTTATCTGGACCATCCGTAGCATGAGACCTTCAAGGGTTCAAAGAGCACCCTCCATCACTGGTATTGCTTACCAATAAGTAACTAGGCCTGGGAACAGTGAAATCTTCCTCAAGTTGCTAATGAGAAATGTATGCGCTCCTCGGGCAACTATCTCCTGTTGATGTGACAGGCAGATGCGATGACTCAACTTTCGGCAGTCACTCTTTAGGAGCACTACTTTGATATTTGATAGTTTCTCTTCTGTCCAACTATCTCTAGGACCCTATGGATAGATGACCCTGCTGCCACCCTGAGGGACATACTGGGGGAGGCTTTGGTGTCTGTGTGTTACATCTTCAGTACTGTTAGATGTTAACATGTGTTTGAAATCCATAACTAACCAGAGCCATCCTTTCCCTGTCTTCTGTCTTCTCTTTCTGCCCAAAGCATCCATAGTGACTGTCATCCAGCTAGTCAACAATGTCGTTGACACCATAGAGAACGAAGGTATCTACAGTTCCTTTTTTTCTTTCATAGCATGTCTGTGTTTAAAGAGTTGCCCTTCTAGAAAGTTGGCTTCTTGATACTGTTACCATGGCTGACTTTAATCAACAGGGTGTATGATATATTGGTAGTTTCAAATAAAATGCTGGGGTTTGGAATTCAGCTTAATGGTAGGACATTTTCCTAGCAAGCTTAAAGCCCTGGGTTCTGTACCTAACACCAGGGGGAAAAAAATCAACCAAGATGCTGGATGCATTTCTATGGGTTGCAATAAACTTAACAATTGTTTACAAATCTACTTCATAGTTTTAAAAAGTCTATACATACTCATGAATATGAGAATCTCTTTGAAGTAAAAAGCAGTTGCAGTCCAGGTCAATGAGTTAATGTCAAATCCATCCTGGCATGCTCTGAATGCCTACTGTGAGGTAGGGACAGCTACAACAGTACAAGGATTACTTTCCATAAGGTGACTTCGCTAATGTCATAAGAAAACTATGGCACAATGCAGATCGGATTTGTGCCTTCCTTTCCTGAATGTCAACAGGGAGAGATCTTTAAAAGGCCAAATTCACCCGTAGCCCATGGCTCTCTGGGAGTAGCTTCAAGTCTGCTGAAAAGTGTGTTTTGTCTTCACATGGCCTGGATGGTCCGATTCACCTCTCACTTTGTATTTGAACAGTGTCTGTCATGGATCAAGGACAGAGCTACAACCGAGGTGACTGTCCACCGCTGTGCTAGCAGCTCACACCTGCAGTTTTTGCACCGCTGAGCTCATTCTTGTCCTGCCCCTCCCTCTACCCCCTGACGCCTGATGCTCCACTGTCCGAGTTTTGCATGTCGCAGGTGTCTCATGTGTTTAACCCCCTGCATCCCTCTCCCAGACTCATTCCTGCCTGTGGAATTCCTCTGTTTGCCTGCACAGCCCTTGACTTCTGTGGTCAGTCCACAGTATTCCGGGTGCATCTCTCTCCCAGCATGCTGCCCAACTGGCTCTGTGCACAGCATGCAGACAGGAAGAGAGGTTGGGGTAGAAGGGATCAGGGTTCCTAAACCTGTGTGCCCTCCACATGTCCTTTCTGCTCATCTCTCGGACCATGGGGGGGCGGTGCGACTGTGCCCCAACCCAGCACTCTCTCTCGGTGGTGTCCTTGCTCTTTCCAGACCAGGACATGGCTGGCCCAATGGGGCCTTCTAAGAAGCATGCATATGACCTTGGCTTTTATTGTCTCCTGGACTTTAAGAATTGCATGGCAGGCTCTCCCTGCTCCTCACAGCCCTGCCTCACCTCTAGTCTGGAGAAGGTTAACCGTCTGGCTTTCCTCTCGCAGCTTATCACTGGGACACCTCTGACTGGATGCCAGGAGCACGGCTGTCAGACATTGAGGAAGTTCCCAACTACGAGAGCCAGGATGGAGGATCTGCACAGCAAGGCAGCGCTCGGGAGCTGGAGAGCGATTACTACCTAGGTGGCTACGACATTGACAGTGAATACCCACCGCCTCATGAAGAAGAGTTCTTGAGTCAGGACCAGCTGCCCCCGCCCCTGCCTGAGGACTTCCCGGACCAGTATGAGGCCCTGCCTCCCTCCCAGCCTGTCTCACTGGCTGGCACCATGAGCCCAGACTGCAGGAGAAGGCCCCGATTTCATCCTAGCCAGTACCTCCCTCCTCACCCACTCCCCAATGAAACGGATTTGGGGGGCCCGCCCTCCAGCTGTGATTTTAGTACTTTTGCAGTAAGCATGAGCCAGGGTGCAGACGTCACGGCCCCCACAGACAGTGTGTCTCTGTCCTTGCACAATTCCAGAGGCACCGCACCCTCGGATGGGTCAGCCCGTTGTGGCTTTGATTCCGAGGTAGCTATGAGTAACTACCAGAGCACCGGCGAGCTCAACCTTGCCAACCTTCACATTCCATTAGTGGAGACACAGCACCAGACCCAGGTGTAGAGGACACCCAAGGCTGCTGTGCCCTGACCGTTACAGAGCGTGGAAGGAGATGGGCTATGCTTGCATCTTGACGGAGAGGGGTCCCAGGACACGTGGATTTGCCACCAGGAACTTCTGCACCAGTCTTTCTGTCGCAAGCAAGCTTAAATCCCAGGTTGATAAGGAAAGCCTCAGAAATTGTTTCTGAGAGGGGACAGATAATGCTTGCTGTGGGTACCTGTGCTCTAGGAATACAAAGGAAAGAAAACGAGTTTATTAAATCAAGCAGGAGATCACGAATGGTTTTATGCATTATCGCACCCTGGAAAGTATAAGTTCAAAGACCCTTGCAGTATTAAAATGCAGTAGGAACCAGGCCATCATCGTGTGTGATTTTGAGCGAACACAGTGGAAATGGTAGTGATGATTGGGAAACTTAGTGTTCTCAGCAGGAGTGGCATGTATCATCCAAGAAGGTGGCCGAAGCCTTTAAAATCAACTCTATTTTTTAAAGAAGTTGTCCAATTGTCAGCTATAAAATTAAGTTTGAGTAATTTGTTTAGTACACTCAGACGTCTTTTTCTCGTTTGTGTTAAGCATCTGATATACCATAGCTTGGTTTTGTGATCTCTGAGAAAGTTGCCAAGGAAAAGCAATAAGAGCTTGTCTGGGCTCTAGTGGGTGGGTTGGGGAGGCTATCGTTCAAACAGGAAAAACTGCGATTATCTTGTTTCGTGTTTTCTGGCAAATATTCCTGGCCATATCTCCAAGATTAATATTGCTGCAGAAACTGGGCTCTGTGCATTACAGTCTAGAATGAGAGTTGTTTACAAGTCTAAGCAGAATTCCCAGATTCGGGAAAGGGTATATGATACTTTCAAATATTTCAGCCTAGTTCATCACAGCTCATCACAATCCAGGTAAAAGGTACATGTGTTATTCCAAATTGGTAGTGTTATCATTATAAATACACTTAGGCTTTTTAGAAACAAGAAGAAAGCACGAGGTTAACCACACATGAATTAGTGTGTGTGGGGGGTGGGGGGGAATGAATAGCTCTGTGCTTGCACTCAGTAAAGCTGCTCTTGAGGAAACCTGCCCCAAGGGGTTTAGGATGCCAAGCACGTTGGACACTGAGCAGGCACAGCTCACCCTCAATGATCTCTATGATGTTAAGGAACACCAAAATGCCGAGTTTTACTCCAGTTCAGTTAACCTTTCTTTCGTACTGCCATTTGTATTAACTTGAAGCAAGTGCTGAATTATTTTTTAAAAAGAAACAGTATTTTATAATTTTCCAAAACTAACTTCTATTTGAAAAATGTCTACACCTTGGGGTCTTCCTCCCATCTGACACACAGGCTTCGGTCATCACTTTCCAAACTTGAAATGCGACAGCCCAACATGCAGAAGTCAGAGTTGTTGGGGACGGGGTCACTTTCCCCTTTTGCTTCCATCAGCCGTGGCCACTGCTGATGTGGCCATGGGAAATAAATGCACATTTGCACATCTGCCTCAAGCAAATCTCTGTGTCAACGCTTCCCGTAACGTCAGCATCAGTATGTAAATGATACTGTCCTGACCCTTCGCGTCCTCTCCTGGGATGTATTTTTGAGTTGTTTCAAGTGTCTTTAATCACTTCTTTGTAGGAGTCAGTGTTTATTAATGTCTGTCATCAAAACCAAAAATCTCTTTCATCCCCAAATATTCACAAGAATCACAGAGAAAATGACAAACTAATGGTCCATAATTGAATCCCTGCCTCACTTTTAATGATGCAATGGCATCAAACCACCAGAGGAAAACCAACAATCCATTTCTTGCCCCCGGGAAATATTAGAATGAGATTCATGCTGATGAGTCACTAGAGCTGACCCAGCATCTCTTCCAGAGAAAGCCTGGCTGACACTGGAGTGAAGGCTGAAATAGATCTTCACACAGTTGGGAAGCCATGGAAGAAATTCCTACCCGCCCTCTCCTCTGACCTATATAAAATACCTCTTTCTTCAGGACATCTTTCCCCCTAATTTTCTGCAGAATAGCTATCTAGCTAAATATATAACAGAAAATTGTTCTGTTTTTATTCATTATCCCTTAACACCTGGTATCTCTTTCCCTCCCTTTAAAAATAGATTTCCCTATAGATTACAAAACGGTTTGGAGTCATGTCAGGATGGGACTAGATGGGGTGAGAACAGTTTTATAAAGGAGGACACATGCCCAGAGATAAGAGCCTTTCCAGGCTTGCACAGAAGTTGAGTAGCTGAACACATTCTGTGACCCAGCCACCACACCCTGTGTGCAACACTGCACCCCATTAAATTGCCTTCGGGAAGGTGGGCTCCTTCTGGTGGGCCTTCATTGAAATATGCAAGAAAACAACGCAGCTGGAGACCATTTCTCTGTGTCTCTCATGACCCCATTTCATGTCCCCACATCCCATAAGGGTGTCCTTACAGAATTCATATATTTCTTTGGACATTACTCAAAATGCTGCTTTTGCCAAATGAATGTTTCTAGAATGGGAATGGAACGAGTACAGCCCTGTACACAGACCATCACAGCTTGTAGTGAACTGGATAGCGTTCATGTGACTCGATAGCTGTGTTTTGTTGTGATTTTGTTGTTTTCTTCTCATCGCCGCTATCTGCTATCTTTCCTGTCCCTCTATGCCACATGTTAAAAATATGGAATATATTCAGCCAGTTGCGAGTGTCTCTCCATCTTTTTGGACATGCACTGCGCACACTCCGGTTAGGCTGCGAGCGATGTACCCCTTGGTCTTTACTGCCCTACGAGCAGGAGCTGCGGGCAGTAAAGGACAAAGTGCTTCATTTAGTCCCTTTCCTCCAAAAGAGTTTTGCTGCTGAGTTCCATTCTCACCTGCCTTCTGTGTACCTGCTCTGCCCATTCACAAAATGCCATGGAAAAGTCTTAGCAATATAAGTAGGTCAAGGCCATAGCCTTCAGGTTCAAGCCGTCAGACTCATGGGAAGGCCTAGACGGGAAATTCACTCTGGGATTTACCTGGAACTGCCCTTAGAAATCACTAGTCTAGTTCAGAAAAAAAATGAAATAAAAATGGGTCCCCAGACAAGGTGCTGTATCTGCATCACTGAAGTCAAGAGGACAGAGAGGGAGCGGGAGGGAGGGAGGAAGGGAGGGAGGAAGGGAGGGAGGAAGGGAGGGAGGAAGGGAGGCAGAGAGAGAGAGAGAGAGAGAGAGAGAGAGAGAGAGAAAATAAACCATTGGAAACCTAGAAAACACTTGTAGATGCAATAATTCAGGAAGGTTACTGTTTGCTGGATCGTTCCCGTGGGTTTCTGGGTAATTGTCTGCCCTCCTCCTTCTGCAGCACAGACCCAGCTCACACACGCAGGCTTGGGTTACCCAAGTTTGGTGTGATGTGGGGTTTCCAGGGTCATCCCTTTAGTCTCTTCACTGCCATCATCCCATGTGGTCCGTGAGGAGGCGGTACATGTTCTTGTTAGTCTGTGTCCTGCAGCTTTCGCCCACACATCTGCTGATACAGACCCAGCTCTTTGAGCTTCCGGTTGTGTGACACAGGGGGTTTAAAGTCGTCATGCACGGGTTTGACATAGGTGAATATTTAGCCATCTAGCTGGCTAAGAAAGGAAAAGAATAAGGTATTTCTTTCCTTCTGTAATAATGAAAAGCAATAATTACAAGTATGTAACCATATATAAAGGCCATAATTAGTCTCTTCCAGTGTTCAGGGTGCACTAGAGAGTCCTGTGTCATTTGGGAGTGTGTTGGACCCATTAGTATGTCCTGGAGCACCTGTCGGCAAACACCTGAATTGCTACTATTTAACAATTTCAGGAGCCCATACTACTGTATTTCTGGAGTGACAGATGCATTTGGAAATGGAAGCAGTTCTTTTAAAGCACTGTACCAGAGACTGTTGTGCATTTGCCTGTTGTAAACAGGCTGGTTTGTAAAACATGTATGTTTTGGTGTTTAAAATGTTTATACAGTTGTATATAGATGGTTTCACTTTCAGGCGTTTGTGAATATGATTGGATGCCTACCAAGATGCTTTAATTTGAGGGTCTAATAGAATTCTTACTCATCCATGCTATTGTTCTGCAAACTTCTGAGGTAACTACACCTACAAAAAGAGAACTTTAGATTTGAAAATGATGTTTTTTTATTCATTTTGAAATGTGCTGTGACTTTCCTTTGGCTCTACTGTTTTCATTTAATTTACTTTTAAAAACTGTTGCTAAATGTTGACTTTTTTTTTTCAAAATCAATGTGTTTCGCCCAGTTGTCAAGCACCTGAATTTCATAGCATTGTGGAGTCAGAATGAGCTGCCGTGTCCTCACACACATGCACACTCACCTCAAAGCCCTCTCACTTCACAACCAAACCTTATGCAAAGGGGAAAGTAAACACTTAGTGACTCTTATCCCTTATGGAAATGGATTGTTTCTGCATACATTGTTGTTGACAGTATTGACTCTTGTGTTCTTTTTCTAAAAAAAATGAAAGACAAAAATGAAAGAAAACAAAATGAAAAAAAGTAACACAAAGATTATAGCCAAAAATTAAAACAAGAAAAAAAATCCCCAATAGTGTACAGGTTTGTAACTGCCAAATTTGATCATTAAAACAAGTTTTCAAGTAAAAAGAAAAAAAATATGATCTATTGTGTTGACTCATTTTTAAGTGCCTCCTCACATTCTTCTGGTATACTGCTCACAGGGCCTCAGGAGGGTGGACCCTGCAGGGCAGGACGGAAGTCCTTGCCCAGCTCTCCAGCTCCATCTGCCCCTCAAGGAGGGGGTCACTGGTCTTAAGGGAATGTTTTTGGTTTTTGTATTCATATGGCCTGGTTGTTCTCAAAGACACTTGCTCCCTCCTCTGGCCCATATGGTAAAATTGTAACTTCTTTCTGGGCACACAGTCTGCAGGGTTGTGTCTGAAGAGAGTGTGCTAGGCTAGATGGCAAAGGTGACTGGGCTCCACCCCCACCGCTGTCTCTGAAGGCAACCTCAGCTTCAGGATAGGTGCCCTCACACTTCATTCTCTCAAAACCAAAATTCTTTTCAAAAGCTTGAGGCACAACCGATACTTGAGTTTTCTCCTGAACCTCCAGAAATTATTCTATGTGAATTGAAGGTTAAAGTATAGGGGCGGGGGGCTCAAAGGCTGGTTTGAGGAGGTGATTCCTCAAGCAGCTATTCTGACACCTGGAAGGTTCTGAAGAGAGTAGCATCCTGTGCTTCACCTCCTCAGTGAGGGTGGGTCAGGTCCAAGGGTTTGGGGACAAGCAAGGAAAAGCCTCCAGGCTTCTGTCAGAGCTGTGTCTTTACCAGATGCAGAACCCCACCTGTCAGACACTGACTGAGATGCTGAGGCAGCAGAACCATGACTCCAACGTGAAAAAAATTATCTATATATATATCTATATATATATATATATATTACACTACACACACACACACACACACCCACACACCACAACACCACACCACGGCAGGACACCCTGCTAATTCCTGCTAGAAGTCCTCACTGAATTGGAGCTCACCTTTGGCAGAGCAAACCCTGTTTATCCCCTGGTGACAAGCAGATAAAGATAACAGCTGGGTGGAGGAGGGAGATTACCCAACTTAGAACTTTACCAATTTTTGTGACATAAATACTGTATTAGTCAGGGTTCTCTAAAGAAACAGAAGTAACAGGATGAATATATATAGCTGTATGCAATTTATTGATTTGCTCACGTGACAGAGTTCAAGGAGTCCAACAGTAGCTGCACCACACTGGAAAGGCCAAGACGAGAATCCAGGGAACTGCTCAGTCCAGGTCAGGCTGGATGTTTTAGTAGTCCCAATCCAGTGCTGAAGGCCCAAATGGGTTCCAGGAGATCTGCCAGTCTCAGTACATGCTGGGTCCGAAAGGTTGATCACAGCAACAAGACAAACTCACCAGATGAGAGAGGCAAGCCGCAGGAGAAAAAGAGACAGCTCCTTCTGCCATGGCCTTAAATACTGCCTGCCGGCGAGGACAGAAGAAGTAACGCCCACATTTGGGGTGGGCCATCTGGGTTGAGGCGTCCAATCAGAAGACCTTTTTCTATTTGTTCCTTAGTCCAGTCAGTTGACACCCGGATTAAAACACAAGTCCACCCCTTGTCAAACTTGACACACAAAAATAGTCTCTCCTTATGTTATGCTTAAATGTCAATTGAAACAATGGCAGGGTCATAATTCCACCTAACATATTATAAGTATCTCATGTGCAATAGCAAAGCATTATATCTTAGAGTAGGTGGTAATGTCCTGAGAAGAACTTAGTCCTTCAGTATCTAATCACCTAAATATGACAACACTTAACACATATCCAGTTGCACTTCAAAGGAGAACAACACAAGTATCCACTTCATATATATACTATAATATATATATATATATATATGAACAAGCACATTCTAACCAATAGGATCTAGTATATAGATCTAATATATATATAATATATATATATATTATATATATAACCAAATTTTTATAGATATTAACCAAAAGTTAATATCTATTATAATCCACGTTTCTGCAACTGGTCCCGTGGCCTCAGCTGATATTTATGAACACCTTCTTCTATGACCCATTCTGTATTTCCTCCACCATCAGCACGCACCTCTGCAGGGTCTTGGCTCTTTCCCTGGAGGAGTGACCCATACCTTCATCCCTGAAGGGGATGAAGGGTCTGGGCCATTTATTTCCTGTCTGGTTTGGGTTGTGGAGTTTTCCATTGACCTTAATCATAGGACATGGTAGCACCAGAAGGCACCCTACAGCATCTCCTGCCTTCCAGATATAACCTTCCTTGCCCCCATTGTGGAGAAAAAGTCCAATTTCCCCCTGGTAGTCTGGATCAATCACTCCTCCTATTACTGTTATTCCTTCCTTAGCCTGTTGGCTTAAAGTGCAGTAGAAGCCCAAAGTGGCCAGGGGGAAGTCTTAGCTTCCAGTTCAATGGAACGTTTGCTGTATCTCCTGGCAAAAGCACTCCCCCCATTGGAGCCAAAACATCTAGACCAGCAGGACACAAGGTCGTGGGTACAGGAAGCAAAAAATTTTCCTACTGGGTCACTAGGGGTGATAGTGAGTGGAATCACCACTTCCACCCCTTGGTTCCTTTCTGGACCCATGAATTCTGGCTATAGGAGAAACAGTACCATTATAGTGGACGCTGATTCAAAGCATATACTGCTTGCTGGAGAACCTTGCCCCAGCCCTCCAAGCATTGCTACCTAATTGGCGCTGTAACTGTGTCTTCAAGAAGGCCATTCCAACGTTCTATCAAGCCAGCTGCTTCTGGGTGGTGGTGAACATGGTAAGCCAGTGGTACCATGACCATGGGCCCACAGTCACTTCTTTGGCTGTGAAGTGAGTTCCTTGGTCGAAGCAATGCTGTGAGGAATACCATGATGGTGGATATAAGGCATTCTGTAAGTCCCTGGATGTAGTTTTGGCAGAAGCATTACGTGCAGGAAAGGCAAATCCATAACCAGATAAGTATCTATTCCTGTAAGGACAAAACGCTGTCCCTCCATGATGGAAGTGGTTCAATGTAGTCAACCTGCCACCAGGTTGCTGGCTGGTCACCCTGGGGAATAGCACCATATCGGGGGCTCAATGTTGGTCTCTGCTGTTGGCAAACTGGCACTTGGCAGCAGCTGTAGCCAGCAGCCTTGGTGAGTGAAGTCCATGCTGTCAAGCCCATGCATAACCTCCATCTCTGCCACCATGACCACTTTGTTCATGGGCCCATTGAGAAACAACAGGGATAGCTGGAGAAAGAGGCTGACTATCCACAGAACGAGTGCATCCGATCTACTTGATTATTAAACTCATCCTCTGCTGAGATCACCTTTTGATGAGCATTTACATGAGACACAAGTATTTCACATCCTTTGACCATTCAGAGAGCTCTACCACATACTTCTTCCCCAAATGTCTTTCTCACCAATTTTCCAGTCATGCTCCTTCCAAGTCCCTGACCATCCAGCCAAACCATTGGCTACAGCCCATGAATCAGTATATAATCGAACCTCTGACCATTTCTCCTTCCAGGCAAAATGCACAACCATGTCACTGCCCGAAGTTCTGCCCACTGTGAAGATTTTCTCACCAGTGTCCTTTAGGGTTGTTTCAGAAATAGGCTGTAATGTGCAGCTGTCCACCTCTGGGTGGTGCCTGCATAGCGTGCAGAACCATCAGTAAACCGGCCCTAGTCTTCTCTTCCTCAGTCAACTGATCATAGGGCAAACCCATGAAGCCATAGGTGCATGTTTAAGCCCAGGAGGCATTGTAACAGGAGTAGGAACCATAGGCATTGGGCAACTTCTTCATGTAACTTGCTTGTGCCCTCAGGGCCTGCCGGGCCCTGTCACCTATGTACCCTTCCATTTGACAATGGACTGTTGCTGTGATGTCCTACTTTATGGTCTGGTGGGTCAGATAACACCCAGCTCATGATGGGCAGCTCAGGTGCATGGTGACTTGGTGGCCCATTGTCAGATTCAGTTTCCACTAAGGCCCAATAGCAGGCTAAGAGCTGTCTCTCAAAAGGAGTAGTTGTTTGCAGATGAAGGTAGAGCTTGCTCTAAAATCCCAAGGGCCTCTGCTGTGATTCCCCTATGGGAGCCTGCCACAGACTCCAGACAGCATCTCTATCTGCCACTGATACCTCAAGCACCATTGGGTCTGCTGGATCATATGGCCCTAGGGGCAGAGCAGCCTGCACTGCGCCTGGACCTGTTGAAGAGCCTTTTCCTGTTCCAAGCCCCACTCAAAGTTTGCTGCCTTACGAGTCACTGATATATGGGTCGTAGTAACACACCCAGATGAGGAATGTGCTGCCTCCAGAATCCAAAAAGGCCCACCAAACGTTGTGCTTCTTTCTTGGAGGAGGGAGGGGCCAGGTGCAACAACTTATTCTTTACCTTAGAAGGAATGTCTCCGCATGCTCCACACCACTGAACTCCTAGAAACTTCACCAAGGTAGATGGCCCTTGAATTTTAGTTGGATTTTTTTCCCATCCTCTCATGTGCATATGCTTTACCAACAAGTCTAGACTACTGCTACCTCCTGTTCACTGGTCCAATCAGCATAACATCATCAATATGTGGACCAGTTTTTTGATATTTTGGAAAGTCAGGCGATCAAGATCCCTTCTAACTAAGTTATGGCACAAGGCTGGAGAGTTAACATACCCCTGAGGTAAGACAGTAAAGGGATACTGTTGGCCTTGCCAGCTGAAAGCAAATTGCTTCTGGTGGTCCTTATGACCGGTATTGAGAAGAAAGCATTGGCCAGATCAATAGCTGTATACCAGGTACCAGGAGACATATTAATCTGCTCAAGTAAGGGCACCACATCTGGTACAGCAGCTGCAATTGGTGTCACTACTTGGTGAGTTTTCGATAGTCAACTGTTATTCTCCATGATCCATCTGTCTTTTTACAGGCCAAATTGGAGAGTTTAATGGAGATGTGGTAGGAATCACCACCCCTGCATCTTTCAAATCCTTGATGGTGGCACTAATCTCTGCAGTCCCTCCAGGGATACGATACTGTTTTGGTTCACTATTTTCCCTGGTAGAGGAACACCAATGGTTTCCATTTGGCCTTTCCAACCATAATAGCCCTCACTCCACAGGTCAGGGAACCAATGTGGGGATTCTGCCAATTTCTTATTATATCTATCCCAATTTACATTCTGGTACTGGGGAAATAACCCCAGGATGAGTTCTGGGACCCCTGGGCCCACCGTGAGTCAGACTTCAGCCAAAACTCCATTTTCACCTGACCTCCATAGGCCCCTACTTTAACCAGAGGGCCACAATGCTTTTTAGGGTCTCCTGGGTCAGTGTCAACTCAGAACCAGTATCCAATAGGCCTCGAAAGTCTGATTATTTCCTTTTCCCCAGTGTACAGTTACCCAGTAAAAGGCCTCAGGTCCTCTGGGGAAGGACAGGAGGAAGGCAAACAGCATAATCTTTGGTATTGTGAAAGGTCCTTCCTCATTGGAACCCAGCCACCCCTTCATTCAAGGGTTCTGGGTCTGTGAACTGTTCAAGTCTGGAAACTGGTTAAATGGGCAGGATTGCTACTCCTAAAATCCAAGTTGACTTCCTGTCATTTGTTCTAGGTTTTTCTGCTATACAGATCAAATTAAAACTTAGTAGCTTCTTATGTATTTGGTTCCTGGGAACCATATTAATTAGCCAGTTCCAAAGATCATTTGTGGGTCATGCCATTATGGTATTGTTTTGCCTTTCCACCCACCTTATTAATTACAGTAACTACGCTCATCTGGCCTTCTGCAATTCAGTCTGCCACCTGACCCTACCCTGAGGTCCTGTTACCTATTTGTGTACATTAATTTATGCAAACGAGCAACAACTTCTTCTAACTTAAGATCTGGCATAAGAAATAGAGCAAAAACAAAGCTCTTCAAATGTTCTGGTGTCTCTCTCAGTACTTCCATCTTATAAACTCAGTAGCATGGCATTCCTCTGGGTCTCATATTGTAGAGAATGTGTTTTACAGTTCGAATCCATTCGAGCATGCCCATCTGCCTGACCCTCACAATCCCTTCATCAATACTAAGCCAAGGAATATCAGGCACTCTAACTCACTGTTAGTAGGCCATGTTTTTTTAATAAATACATCAGCCAACCATTCAAATAAACTTTAACACCTTTTTTAACTGCTCGAGCTTCCATGTTAAACCTAGAATCTCTACTCAGTGGGCTCAATTGATAAACTCGTATGATCCAATTTTATATTTTTCCACCATTATCCCACACCCTTAAAATCCATTCCCACACATATTCCTTAGGCTTCTGCCAGAAATGAATCAGAAACTCATTAATCTCTTTAGTAGTATATCGCACCTCCTCGTGGACCACACTTTCTATCTCACCTTGAGGGGCTTGCTTAGACTTCAATCTGGTTATAGGTCTAGAGGCAACAATTGTTGGGCCCTGAGGGACATCAGCTCCCACTGGGAGGGGGGGATTAGTTTCCTCAGGCAAGGGTGGGGAGGAGGGATCTGCAGGGTGTGGATTCTCTGCTGAGGGTGGGGAGATTAATTCCTCAGATAAAGAAAATCCCTCAGAATCCGAGGGTTCAAAATCCTCATCATCATGGTTCTCCCACACATCTCCATCCCAAGTTTCAGGGTTCCACCCTTTCCCCACCAGTGCTCTCACTTTAACTGCTGACACTTTTCGTGGCTGGGAATTAAATTTGCATTGTAAATCAGCCAAACGTATAATAAGGGCTCCAGCTTGATTTTCTGTAGCTTTAGCTCTTTGGCTACTGGAGAGAAGATTCTCTTCCAGAGCACACTTGGAAACCTTTAAACTGTTGTTTCGATTCCGGAGCTGGTCATTTTTATCACCGAGCTCCTTATTTTCCTCTATCACTTTATACAGACATGCTAGGAGCAACAAGGCAACATCATTTTCCTTATTTTTCCAAAATTTCTTGAACGTTTTATATATAGAGTCGCTAAATTCCTGGGTTCTCACAAGAGGCGAGTCAGGTGAGTCAAATGGATCTATCTTCATAATTACATCAAATACTCTGCACCAAGGATTATCATTGCTCTTCATGCCACCAGGAAAGCCTTCAGTAACTCTAAGCTTCATTGAGTTGGAAAGCTGGCTCCAGAGAGTACCAAGACCACTAAAGAAATTCATCCTTTCAATTCTGTTTCTCCAGAACCACTCCTGGTACCAAAATCTGTATTAGTCAGGGTTCCCTAAAGAAACAGAAGTAACAGGACGAATATATATAGCTATATACAATTTATTGATTTGCTCACGTGACAGAGTTCAAGGAGTCCAACAGTAGCTGCACCACACTGGAAAGGCCAAGACGAGAATCCAGGGAACTGCTCAGTCCAGGTCAGGCTGGATGTTTTAGTAGTCCCAATCCAGTGCTGAAGGCCCAAATGGGTTCCAGGAGATCTGCCAGTCTCAGTACATGCTGGGATCCGAAAGGTTGATCACAGCAACAAGACAAACTCACCAGATGAGAGAGGCAAGCCGCAGGAGAAAAAGAGACCAGCTCCCTCTGCCATGGCCTTAAATACTGCCTGCCGGCAGAAGGTAACGCCCACATTTGGGGTGGGCCATCCGGGTTGAGGCGGTCCAATCAGAAGACCTTTTTTCTCTTATTTGTTCCTTAGTCCAGTCAAGTTGACACCCAGGATTAACCATCACAAATACTATCATGGTTGATTTTGAGAGGGGACAGAAGGGATATAGATAGTGTTGGTCTCAATTCTTTATTATAAAACACTGTATTCCAGATTGTAAAAAGAAATCAGCATGTGCACACTATTACTGATCTATTTGTTATGAGTGAATCTCTCCCAGCCTCAGTCCTCCCCAGGATGTACAAAGTTGCTAAACTACCTTGACTCTGTTTCAATAAGTGCCTGAAGGAGCTGAAGAGATGACTCTGGTTTCTAGTACTGGTTTTTCTTGCAGAAGACCTAGGTTCAAATCCCAGCTCTTACATGTGGCTAACAACTGTCTGTAACTCCAGTTCCAGGGAATCAGACACCCTCTCTTGACCTCTGCAGACATCACAGGACAGGAGTGCACTTACATACATGCAGACAGTACATAAATAATATTTACATAAAGTAAATATTAAAAACAGAAGTGCCTGAATCCAGATGTGCACAGAATGAGGGAAGGGGTCAAAGGATGGTAACCAGAGAGGCACACACATCCCAAGTCTCAGAGCTCCGGCAGAGCACCTGAGCAGGGGTGAGGCTGGGCTGTGGAATGACTAACTGCTCCATTTGCTTGGTTCTTCCTGGGAAGTCAGAGGACTGGAGACAAGATGGAGGCAGTCCTTGGGTTCAGATCTGCGGCCATTTCAGACTCGTGGCTCTGAATAACACAACTTAAAAACTCATCTCCCGTCTCCACTCACTGGCTCTGTGGAATCATTATTTTCATTATAATTTCAAGCTGCCAGGCAGTGGAAAATGGCTCAGAAGATTCCCGGGAGTCCAGGTGTGGCTCTCACAAGCCAGAATGAACCACCTGGACAACATTCCTTCACGACACATGCTACCAGCAGAAGTCATGACTTTCCTTCCCAGCGGTATCTGTGTCTCAGCATCCATGTACATTACGGCCTCTTTGAATGCTTCCATTGAAAAATTAATCATGCCTGCAGTTGCATGCCCTTTCTGCCGGCCTGTCCTCATTTTGATGTTTGCCTATGCTGATAAGAAAGCTTTCAAGAGAGGCCAAAGTCCCCTTGCATCACCCCACACCACAGCAACGTGCTGAGGAGCTGAGGAGCTGAGGAGCCGGAAACTGTCACAGATGTCTCTTTCCTGTAGCCAGCTTTTCAACAAAAGTTTGTTCTACGTCTTCACACTTCCTTGTAAAATGGCAGAACAACCCAGAAATGCCAACTTAGAAATGACCCTGGCTCCCTTGAGGAGAGAGGATTATTTGAGGTGAGATGGATTATTTCTGCTCTTTGCTGGCTATTTACAACAGAGGGCTCAATTCTACTGTGGAAACACTTCTCTATAAAAGGTATTATTTTCTTATTCTTCGGTCAGGGTCACCAAGACTACTTCCAGTTTGATAATTAACTAGGAAGATGCACAGGACACCACATGTAACCACGCTCACATCTGGGGTTTATCACTTCAGGGAAAGGAAAGGCTCCTTGGAGTACTGAGGTGCCTACCAGAAACCCTTGAGAATCAGTCACTCTTACCAGTTCTAGAAACCCGTGGGAGCCTTCCTGAAACACAGATCCCCAGGCACCCATCAAAGATCAACCTTTCAAAAGACAGCAGTCAGGTTATAAGCTACTTTATGTTCAGTCCTCCAAAATCTGCACTGAACTGACATCCCGATTGCCCAGATTCATAGCAGTGGACAATCTCTGTTTCTCGTCGAAGTCCTTGGTGGGGCCCATGGCTCTCCTGCTCTGACCTTCCCTGCACAGCAGTGAAGGGGTTGCCCTGCCCTGATTCTCCCTGAAGCATCCTTTGTAAACATGTGCTGCTTGGTGGAATGATTCTGTGTTATTTACACAGAGTCACCTCACCTTGCCTTTAGTTTTCAGTAAAGTATTCAGTTCTGTGCACAAAGGGGTAGATTTTCATCCTTCAGGTTCAATGTGGAGAATTTTGGCTTGTTTTTTCTCTTTCAAAGTTCTACCATTTTTGTCTCTGAACAAAAAGTGGTTAATATTTACACACACACACACACACACACACACACACACACACACATGCACGCATGCACACAGAGCAACATAACAAGCTGAAAGAAACAAGTGGCTTAAATTTTTTTTTTATCTTTTTTAATTGGCATTTATGTTATCTATCATTATAACGTTTTTTAACAAAGTACTTGAGTGACTTTCCTTCCCTTCATCTGCTCCTCCAATCCCTGGGCACCTTGCACCCACCCCGTCTCCTCTCATCTTTCTCACCCCCACACCCTTTTCTACACCCATCATTCACTGCCTGCCATAACCCTCTCCATTCTAAGTTTTAGGCTTTACTCACAGAGCTGAAAATAAAACCAGAAAATTGTAAAAGATGCTTTTTTGTGTAAAAGTGTTTCTTTACTCATTATTTTGTCTTTATTTAGTACTACAAGTTAATTATCCCTTAGCCAAAAGAGTTGGGACCAAAAGTATTTCAAATTCCAAATCCTAATTAGATGTTAGAATTTTTTTGTGTGCATACTGAGAAATCTTGGGGATGGGACCTGAATCTTTTTTTTTAATTTTATTTATTTCTGTATGTGTATGAATGTACTGTCTGCATGCAAGTTTGTGCACCCGTGTCGTGCAATGCTGCGGAGGTCAGAAGAGGGTGTCGGATTCCCCTGGAACTGGAGTTCTCCTGGAATTGGAGTTTCCAACAGTTCTCGGCCACCATGTGGGTGCTGGGGATCGAACCCAGGTCCTCTGCAAGAGTGGTCGGCGCTCTTAACCACTAGGCCATCTCTCCAGTCCCGGGACCTGAATCTTAACATGTGATTCATCTGTATTTGGTATTCTTTCATTCATTCTTTCTTTCTTTCTTTCTTTTTTTTGGGAGGGGGTCTCCTTGTAGCCCCAGCTGCCCTGGAACTTGCTCTGTAGACCAAGCTGGCCTTGAACTCACAGAGATCCACCTGCCTCTGCCTCCAGAATGCTGGGATTAAAGGCATCCACCACCATACCCCACCTGTGTTTGATAGTCTATTTGACATATTAGTGTGCCCGAAGTCTGTTACATGAGGTCAGGTGTGATGTGCTCTTCTGGTGGCGCCCTGTCGGTGCTCCAACCATTTCAGATGTAGCATTTGGGGTTTCCAATTAGGGATGCTCAACTTGTGTTCCTTTTATTATTTCTAAACCAGAGCAAGTTCATTACAAAAATGGAAAATAAAGACAGGAATAAGATGTCATATATATGTCTTTATCAATAACTGCCATTATTTTATCAATTATACATATATACACATTATATACATATATAAGCATATACCATGTTCTATAAGTATTCTTTGGGGCTATTTTTCAATGCAGATATATATATATATATATATATATTGATATATATATATATATATATTGAACAGAGAGGATCTTTATCAATGTACCTTTTGAATTTTTAGAAATTACTCCAAATAATAGAAGACTGCTTCACATGAAGATAGAAATTTACTGGGAACAATGCTTGCAAATCCTTTAACTTTGCAGCTGTCTTCCCCATACTTCTCACCTCCAACAGAAACAGGGAAATCCCCATGATTGGCATATCCCTAGGCTAAGGTAACATCTTACTAAAAAAGAGTTATCCTTATACTTAGAGAAAATATCCCCAAAACCACTCAGAGAAGAAGCTTCCTTTATACTAGGTGAGATTAGTACAGAGTCCCACGACTGGACATACACAGACATGGTTTGTGAATTTCTCATGCCTAGGTGACACATCTACAATGCAGCCTCTACCCATAAACCCCAAGCACCATAGAACAAGGACCCAAGAAGGCATTAACTACATATTAAGTTAAGGAAGCTCCCCAATGCAACGGGAGACTAGGAACTCAAAAGGGCATAATAGCCATACCCTGAAGATTAGGAGTCTATGCAGTGTAGTTGCACAGACAGGTTGCCTGTATTCAGCTTCACCCATCCAGGGCTCTGGGACCACTGCAGAAGAGGGGACAGAAAGATTGTCAGAGCCAGGAAGGTGGTGCAAGACCAAACGGAAATGAATCCTACAAGCTCCCGAGACTCTCTTCATATGAAACTACAGCCTTGGTGTCAGAATGCACACGATCCATGCAAACTCAACCAGACAAAACCCAGCTCAGAACTACAGAAATGAGTAGCAGAGCCCAACATTGACTAAGGAAATATTGGCAGCAGATGGTGGTTGGGTGAGGAACACCTGGCCTCCTTTAGGAAACAGACTCCAGATAGGCTGACCAGAGCTCAGGGGAGGACCTGGCACTGAGGAGTGGGTGGGGAGGGTAGTTTGGCACAGTGGACCCTAGCACAAATGACAAAATGTGGGAACTCCAGGGTGGGGGTTCTACAGGAGGGTGCCTAGGGAGAACTAGGTATAAAGGTGATTCAGACTGATTGAAAAATTATGTATGAAACACATAAAAATTCAACTAAAAAATAAAGTCAGAAAAAAATAGAAACTGCCTAGGCAACAAAGGAGACCAACATGAAGAAGAGGGGTGAGAGAGGGTGATGGAGCCCGGGGGCTCAGTTTATGTACGGATATCATCCTTACATAACACAGTACCATGCGCAATGAATATACATAATGACATTTTAAAGAAAGAAACTAAAAGAAAACTCTAAAAAAAAAAAAAAAAAGAATATAGGAAAGAATATAGGAGGAGGTCCAGGGAGGACTCCTGCCACTCGTGTGGTGCCTCCTGGCCATCTTCATGTCCAGTTCAGAGGGTCCAGTGCCCTCTTCTCATCACTGTGGACATCCTGCGCATGCAAAGACTCACACACAAGATAAAAATCTGTCTCGAAAAGACCAAAAAAAAATCTGTTTTTAAAATATATCAGAGGCATTTTCAAGCCTCAAATTCAAATCTTTTTTAATTTAATTTATTTTTTATGTGTATGAGTATACTGTCTGCACCCATGTCGTGCAATGCGGCGGAGGTCAGAAGAGGGTGTCGGATTCCCTTGGAACTGGAGTTAAAGATGGTTCTTAGCCACCTTGTGAGTGCTGGGGATCAAACCCAGGTCCTCTGCAAGAGCAGTCGGTGCTCTAACCACTGAGCAATCTCTCCAGACTCAAATTCAAATCTTAACCAGCACCTTCTTGTACTCTTCCTCGACAATTTTCCTTCTCCCGGGTTTTGTGTTCAGCCCTTCATGCTCCCGTAGCTTGCCTAGGATTCAACCTGCTCCCCACGTCTCCTTCTCAGGCTTGGTAGACTCCCAGATGTGCAGTTTCACTGGGCAGTCAGCAGCACTGACTTAGCCCTAAGTTTTCAGAGTCTGTAACTGGGTAAAGTTGGAGAAGTCCAGTCTTTGGCTGACGCTCCAGGGCTGAGCAGGGGTGGATGGAGTGGAGTCCACATTTCCTTGGTAAGTATTCTCCCAGTGTGACTTCTTTTGTGTCCCACTGAACCTTGTAACTGTTAGGAATTCAGATCAGGTAGATTCTGTGTGTGTGTGTGTGTGTGTGTGTGTGTGTGTGTGTGTGTGCTGCAGGCTAACAATGTGTCTCCCTATAATTTGTACATTGAAACACTAACTCTAATATTCTGTTTTGGGGAAGTGGGGACTTAGAAAGGCAATGAGGTTATGAGAGTGGAGCGGGACTAGTGCCCTTGTCAAAGGAGGGGCTGAGGGCTGGAGAGATGGCTCAGCGGTTAAGAGTGCTGACTGCTCTTGCAGAGGACCCAGGCTTGATCCCCAGTACCCACATGGTGGCTAAGAACCATCTTTAATTCCAGTTCCAGGGGAATCCAACACCCTCTTCTGACCTCCACGGCATTGCATGACACAGGTGCACAGACCTACATGCAGACAGTACATTCATACACATAAAAAATAAATAAAATTTAAAAAGGAGGGTCAGAGAGCCCCTCACCTCCACCTTCTATGGTGAGAAGTTGGTACAAGAAAGAAGAGGGCTCTCCCCAGAGCCCAACCATGATGATGCCTTCATCTCAGACTTCCATTCTCCAAACCTGTGAAAAATAAACTCTGCTGTTTATGAGCCTCTCAGCAGCTGATACTTCATAATCGCATCCCAAGTGGGCAAAAGCAGCCAGTTTGATCCACCTGTGCAGGTGGGAGGAGGTTTCTTGACATGTGTGCCGGCTTGCTCTACCACTATGATAAATACCTTTAGCAAATGCAGCCGGGGCAGGAACAGCTTCATTTGGTTCACAGGTCCTAGTCCGTCACTGCTTGTCTCCTCTGGTTCTCATACAGCCCAGGCCCACCTGCCCAGAGATGGCACCACCCCAGTGGGCTGGGCCCTCCTAAGTCAATTAAGAAAATACCTCACAGGCCAATTCATAGAAGAAATTCCTCAACTGAGGCTCCTTCTTCCCAGGTGTGTCTAGGCTTGTATCAAGATGACTAAAGCTAACCAACACAGCAGAATTCTTCTGTACACACAAATAGTGCTAAACTTGCTTTGCTATATAAGAATGTGCTGGCACCTCCCTGCATCCAAGCTACAAAGCTATACAGGATTTGGGGTTCATCTATATCTCGTGTGTCTATGTAACAGCTATGTGGTTGTACTATATGGTCCGGCTATGGTTTTGTAAAGCAGGGTCTCATTGATGGGCGTTCTAACCGTTGTGGCATTACGTTGATATGTGAATACCTTGTGAAAATGGGCACATGTTAGGATTGCTGGAGAGTTTTTAGGCCAAAAGATATATCCATTTTTAATTCCAATTTAATTACCTTTTGTATTGGGAACATTTTTTTGCTGTCATGAAACACCATGACCAGAAGGGACTCATAGAAAAGGTTATTTTGGCTTATGGTTCCAGAGGAATAAAAACCCATCAAGACAGAAGGCATGGCAGGAAGCAGGAAGCAGGAAGCAGGAAGCAAGCAGGAAGCAGGAAGGGAAGAGATCGCATCTTTGAGGAGAGCAAACTGGAAAGGGCAAGGCTATGAATTCTCAAGCCCCAGTGATGTGCTTCCTCCATTGTGGTCAAACCCCCTAACCCTCCCTAAGCAGCACCAGCTGAGGACCAAGGACTCAAAATACCTGGGCCTCTGAGGGACATTTTTCATTCAAAACCATTTAATAATAAATTATACATAATAGTATTCATTATAAACACATCAGTAATACATAGCAATCTGTGTAACTCACTCCACCAACTGCTTGAAACTGGTCTTGTGCTCTGGAAGCTATGTTAGCCCTTGAGATTCCCAGAAGACCCTGGGCCAGAGACACTGGCCTTGCAGCTTCCATGTCTGCGGACACTGTCACCTGTACTGCTCCCCACTGCCTGTTCTGGAAGGCATATGGACGAGCACAGACAGCTGATCTGAAGAGTCACAGAGAACCCACTTTCTGAGGCACCAGGTATCTAGCTGTCAGGCCAGAGATTTGCACAGGAAGGCTCAAAGAAAAGATTTCACATGAACAGATCTTACTGCTGTCCACAACACAAATTCATGTTGAAATGATCGTGATTTTACAACTTCTTACCTTGACATTGTTCGTTTCTAAGACGTAGGAAAACCCAAAGGAATCCTGAGAACATGAATTTGGGGGCTGGGGCAATAGCTCAGTTGGTGAAGGGCTCACTGCACAAACATTAGGACTTAAGTTCAATCCCCAGAACTCACTTTGAAAAGTTGGATGTGTGGTACCACTGGGGAGGCAGAGACAGATGGGTCGATGGGGCTTCCTGGCCAGGTAGCCCAATAGGCATAGCGCTTTCCTTGAAAGCAGGAGAACCAGAACCCCACCTCTAGAACTCATGTAAAAAAGTCAAATGTGGTGGTGCATGCTTATAATACCAGAGCTGGGAAGGTGGCAGCAGGGGCTCCCTGGTCAGGGGCAGAGCTGGGGAGGTGGAGGCGGGGCTCCCCGGGCTCCCTGGTCAGTTACACCTAGCCAGCCGAGGAGAGCTCAAGCCTGCCTCAGAAAGCAGGGTGGATGGCTCCTGAGGAGTGACACCCACCTTCACATGCATACACATGCACATAAAACCACGCACATGTACCCCCTCACACATATGAACATGCATGCCCATGTATGGAGGCTGAGTGAAGCTCAGCTGGCTGTTCTCTGCCATCGTGTTCTCCGCCGCCGTCTCTGGGGTGTCTTCAGCACTACGCTTGAACAAATGTGCTTTGCAGAGATAGGTGTCCAGGCTGCTGACATGCTGCACAGCCGCACTGGGGCCCCTCGCCTCACACCACCCACAGTCTTATGAAGCCAAGGCTTCAATCAATTTTAGGAGCTGCCTCTTTAGACAGGCTTTAGGGCTGCACCATCCTTGTGACCCAGAAAAGGACAGCATTTAACTAGGTTACAAAGGAGTGCAGAGACAGGTGGGGCGATCTAGTCTGGAGGAGGCTAACAATCTGGATGCTTGTTCTAAATGGTAGGGAATTGACTTTGAGAGGAATGAGATTAAAATGACCAGGTGAAGGATGGAAACTTCAGGGACAAACTGAAATGGAGCAGGAAGAAGAGATTCTCGGAGCACAGAGAGTGACTCTGTGGACTCAGAGCACAAGGGACTTTGGCCTCTCTGCCTCAGAATATAACTAATTAAGAATGCAGGATGCAAGGTAATTAGAGAGACATAACCTGCAGGCATACTGCTCAATTATTCTGATCATTTTAACAATGAGAAAATCTAATTTTCTGGTCACGTGGCATAGAGCCTAAATTTGAATAATGTGAAGAGCAATGTTTATGGAGTGTCATCAGAAAATTAAATTATTATCTTTGATTTTGATTTTCCACTGAGAATCAGGATGAAATGCTTGAAGTGAAACTAGAAAAATGGCTGTAGAAAATGAAAGTATTTGAGAGAAAAATGTACAAACCATAATGAAATTCAATATTATTCCGTTTGTGAGCAGTGTATGTGTGTGTATATACGTTTGTGTGTGTGTGTGTGCATGTGGAGTGGGTACGTGTAGGTGTGGTTGTATATATGTGCATATATGTGTGTGCCTATGTGTATGTGTGTGTCTATGAATTTGTGTCTTTGTGTATGTACCTAGGATCATGTGTGTGCCTTTGTTTATGAGTGCCTATGTGTGTGCCAGTATGTGTGCATGTGTATATGTGTGCATGCATGTGTATATCTGTATGCACAAGTATGGGTGTAGGGTGTGTATACATGTATACACACACATTCATACATGTGAGTGTGTGATTGGATGAATTATCCCAGGGAGAAAAGAATGAATTAAACCACATCTACGGATAATGGAGGTGGTGTTAAGTTACCAATGACTAAACCACATCTACACATAATAGTGGTGGTGTTAAGTTACCAGTGAATTAAACCAGTACTAAACAAGTAGGAATGGAAATGTTTTTGTCAATTTTTGGCCTCCAGTTAGTTCTCCTGGAGTTAAATTAAGGATTGAATCAATCTTCCCTATGAACCCAGCATCCGCATTGAGCTGCAATCATGTAGCTTCAGAACTCCCTGTGGTCCGTGCTGCTGCAGACATTGCATCTGTAAACACTTCCAAGTCTTTTCAGGATGTGGTTAAGTCATCAACTCTGTCCCATGTGCATTTCCAAGACTGTTAGAACAATCACCCAATATTTGGCGCCTTTTATTTTTGTACCTAAAAGGCCCTTCTTTAATTTGCACTATCAAAATCTGGGGTCCTCACAGTGGGTTTCAGTGACTTGACTTGACTCTGTTGTGAGGTACACTGTATCCCCTAAATGATGTGTTCAAGTCCTCTTGTCTAGACCTTGTGAACATCCTTACTTGGTAGTAGAGTCTTGGCAAATATAATGTAGTTTAAAATGAGGACATGTTATATTAGGGCAGACACTAACTCAAGTCATTGTCCTTACAATGAAGGAAAGAAACAGAAAGTGTGTGGCAAAGGCAGCAAGGGTCCCTGACAACCATGCGATGCAGGGTGAGATGCTCAGAGCTGATGCTCCCTCTGAGCCCCAAGGAAGCCAACTCTCCAGATCCTTGGAGTCTAGTTTCTAAAGCCCAGACAGCCAAGGAGGAGAGGGAAGGAAAGGAGGGAAAGGAAAATGGAAGATGTGAAACTAAGAAAGAGATGAGAATATTTTTATTTCAATTTTTGTCTTGCTCTGCCATGCTGTACACTGCGCCTCTGTGGCTGGTACCTAAGGACTCACGAGGCAAGTCCCATGAAGCAGGCTGGTCTGCTGTTAACGTTATGCAGGCTCTCAGAGAAGACCCAAAGAAAGTGCTGGATACAAAACTGTTTCATGAATGAATGAATTCATGAATGAATATGTGAAAAGCATGACTATTAAAGTGAGTAGGGCATGAGGGGTACCCTGCACGTCTGTGACACACACAGTGTCCCTGGAAGCTGCCGTGAGCATTCGTTTCCCCAAGCACACCTTCCCACTATCCACGTGGGGTGTCCCTGGCTAAAGGACAGCATTGAGAAGTGAGATTTGGGTCCACACAGCACGGGGCAAGCCAGTCAGCAGAACACTGGGAAGGCCAAGGCCAGAGACCCTGTACTGGTCACTTTTCTGTTGCTGTGGTAAACCACCACGACCAAGGGAACTTATAAAAGGAAGAGTTTATTTGAGCTTACGATTGACAGTTCCAGGGAATCAGAGTCCATTGTGGTGGGAAACATGGTGGCCGGGGCTGGAGCAGCAAGCCAAGGGTCACATCTCCCAATGAGCACAGGAAGCCAAGAGAGAGCCTCTAGAGACTAGCAAGGCTTGTTCAACTCACTAAGCCTGCCCCCAATGACGTACTCCCTCCAGCACGGCCATACCTTCTAAGACCTCCAAGAACAGTGCCACCAACTGGAGACAAATGTCTGAATACTTAAAGCCTATGGGGGGACACTGTCATTCAAACCACCACAGACCCTAAAGAACTTGAGCCTGACTCAGGCTCCACTTCCGCTCCACCTCTGGAGGCTTACCGTGTGGTCTGAGGCAGCAGGGTAAGGACAGTCAGTGTCATCAACTCTGGAGCTTCCTCTCATGAGGTGCAGACCGTTTTCATGGCAACCCCCTAAGACGGTGGCTCCAATGTTGTGTGGGCGCTGCCCTGCACCCCTAGCAGGGACAATTATACCATTTGGGATAATTGTCTTGTAATTGCTGCTGTGATTTAAAATCTAATGTTATCCTCCAATTGTTCTGATGTCTTTTCATGAGTAATGCAGTCGTGCTGAGAGCTCTGCCAGGGTCTCATTTAGATTGGCCCTGTGTTTGAGTTATGCACCACTGTCCCCACACAATTGTGTCACAAAACTAATGTGGCAGAAACAAAACAGGAAACAATTAGGACTCGGCTAATTCTCTGAAGGAGAATGTGAATAAGGAAAGGTTTTTCTATGGAAATTTTCCAGCCCTAGTTGGGCTGGAGGTGAAGAGGATGGGGAGCTGGACAGCGCATTTCTCACGGGATCCTAGTCTGCTGCAGAAGAAAAGCAGCTTCTCATGGGTGACTTTTCTCATTTGTGTTCTCGTCAAGCACAGGCCCCTCTGTCAACATGAGCTGGTACCATCCCAAATGGTCCCAGACAGCAGTGTGCCTATGAATGGACACAGGAAGTCTGTGTGTGTGTTTCCGGTGTCCAGGGCTTGGTTCAACATGACAAGAAGAGATCAATTGTGTTCCAACAAATGAACTTCAATTTAGACTGCAGCCAGGGAAGGGCCCATCTCAGTCTGGCAGAGGCTTGCTAATTTATTTCTATGACAATGACTGGGCCACTCTCTTAGTTCCAACAAATTGAGTGGGGGCCCGCTGCCCACCCCGCACAGTCTGTAGAGTGATCGGGTCAGGTAGGTATGATGTCTGTCTTATTTGAAAACAAATTCAAGTTCTGAGAAAGCTTTCATTTGGAGAAGAGGCAGCTACTTGTGTCCTACATGGCTCTTCTCAGCCTTCACGTCAAGGGCAGGTCCCCACAGTGACATCAAGGCCCTTCAGTAAGCTGGCTGTTAATTTGCCTGCCCACAGTGCAGGACAGCCATCAATGCTCAACACCGCCAGTCTCTGCACACAGTTTCCAGAGGTCGGCTTCTCTGCCTACAATCATACTTTTCCCTGAGACTTCAAGCTTCATTGTTCCCTCTCATATTCTTGCAAATCCTGAAGTGACCCTGTCACAGTACCTCCCCCCATAGCTCACCGCATTCTGTTACTTGTCTGTCTCCCTTGACAGGTTGTGTGAACAGCATAGGAAAGCCTGTGAGCATCCCAGGTCATGAGTCTCTATCAGTATCTGGTTAAGAGAGCTAAGTGAGTTTGGGATAACTCTCCATCCTACAAATTCCACCCTCCTGAATCCAAAGGGTCAGGAGCCACAGCTATCACCTGGAGTGCTGAGCTGCAAGTCCATTAAAGAAAGCCCCAGGCACACAGACCCAGAGAGTGGACTGCAGAGGACAGAACCTCCAAAACAAGTCAAGAGAAGCTTTGCAGAGCCAAATGAGTCAGACAAGGATACACAGGACCCTGTGAACCAGCCTGTCTCCTGTTGGTTCCACGATAGTTCAGTCAGATCTGTAGCAGTGACTGCTGGAAAGGGGCAAATGCTGGGTCACAGAGGCCTTCAATCTGAAGGTGAGGCAGAGACCAAGATGCTCATCACTGACCGTGAGTAGAGAGAAAGTCCACTAGGCTGCTGGCAAGCATGGTGGCTGTGTGGGGCAGCCTGACCTCTAAGAGAAAAGTGGTCCAAGGGCTCCCGTAGGAAGTGTCTCCAGGAGGCTATGTTTCTAGGAGGCTGTGTCTGCAGGAGGCTGTGTCTGCAGGAGGCTGTGTCTGCAGGAGGCTGTGTCTGCAGGAGGCTGTGTCTGCAGGAGGCTGTGTCTGCAGGAGGCTGTGTCTGCAGGAGGCTGTGTCTGCAGGAGGCTGTGTCTGCAGGAGGCTGTGTCTGCAGGAGGCTGTGTCTGCAGGAGGCTGTGTCTGCAGGAGGCTGTGTCTGCAGGAGGCTGTGTCTGCAGGAGGCTGTGTCTGCAGGAGGCTGTGTCTGCAGGAGGCTGTGTCTGCAGGAGGCTGTGTCTGCAGGAGGCTGTGTCTGCAGGAGGCTGTGTCTGCAGGAGGCTGTGTCTGCAGGAGGCTGTGTCTGCAGGAGGCTGTGTCTGCAGGAGGCTGTGTCTGCAGGAGGCTGTGTCTGCAGGAGGCTGTGTCTGCAGGAGGCTGTGTCTGCAGGAGGCTGTGTCTGCAGGAGGCTGTGTCTGCAGGAGGCTGTGTCTGCAGGAGGCTGTGTCTGCAGGAGGCTGTGTCTGCAGGAGGCTGTGTCTGCAGGAGGCTGTGTCTGCAGGAGGCTGTGTCTGCAGGAGGCTGTGTCTGCAGGAGGCTGTGTCTGCAGGAGGCTGTGTCTGCAGGAGGCTGTGTCTGCAGGAGGCTGTGTCTGCAGGAGGCTGTGTCTGCAGGAGGCTGTGTCTGCAGGAGGCTGTGTCTGCAGGAGGCTGTGTCTGCAGGAGGCTGTGTCTGCAGGAGGCTGTGTCTGCAGGAGGCTGTGTCTGCAGGAGGCTGTGTCTGCAGGAGGCTGTGTCTGCAGGAGGCTGTGTCTGCAGGAGGCTGTGTCTGCAGGAGGCTGTGTCTGCAGGAGGCTGTGTCTGCAGGAGGCTGTGTCTGCAGGAGGCTGTGTCTGCAGGAGGCTGTGTCTGCAGGAGGCTGTGTCTGCAGGAGGCTGTGTCTGCAGGAGGCTGTGTCTGCAGGAGGCTGTGTCTGCAGGAGGCTGTGTCTGCAGGAGGCTGTGTCTGCAGGAGGCTGTGTCTGCAGGAGGCTGTGTCTGCAGGAGGCTGTGTCTGCAGGAGGCTGTGTCTGCAGGAGGCTCTGTCTGCAGGAGGCTGTGTCTGCAGGAGGCTCTGTCTGCAGGAGGCTGTGTCTGCAGGAGGCTCTGTCTTCAGGGTCTTTTCCTCCATTCATTGGAGCACAGTAACCAGAAACACACATTCTGGAGGTGGTCGTCTGGCATTTTAAAGACTAATCAGTTTTTCTTGTCAACTTGACACAGCCTGGAGTCACCTGGGAAGAGAAAACCTCAATGAAATATTTCCTCAATCAGATTGGCCCATTGCCATGTTTGTGAAGCATTGTCCTAATTTTTAATCGATACACAAGGGCCAGCCTGCTGTGCGCTGTAACATACCTAGGCAGGTAGTCCTGGACTGTATAAGAGAGTGTTCTAAACATGAGCCAGCTCAGAAACCAGAGAGCGAGCAAGCAGCACTCCTGCCGTGCTCCCGCCCAAGATTCCTGCCTTGAGTCCTGGCCTGACTTCCCTCAGGATGGCTGTGACCTGGAAGCGTAAGCCATGCAAGCCCTCCCCTCCCCTGAGTTGCCTTTGGTCAGAGTGTTTTAATACAGTAACAGAAAGCAAACAAGGACATCCATCGCCACACCAGGGAATGTTAGCCTAAGCCTCAGACAGCTCAGCCCTATTTATCTACAGTTGAGACCAGAGAGTTTGTCACCACACACAAATGACTAGCAAAGACGTTTCGGTGGTGACATGCTGGGATTTAAGACAAGTGGGCCTCTCTGAGTGAGGAGGTGAGCCTTGACACCCTCGCCCTTTGAAGCAGCAGCCAAGGGCTCTTCCTTCGGCCTGAGTCATTTCCAGATCGTCCCACCATCAGACTGGCCAAACCCTCCTGCTCACACAGTCACGCATGCCTGAAACATGCTCATGAGAGATGGAGATAATGAACTGCTGAGCCGTTACCAAACCGTTCAAGCAATATGACTGCTCTGCAAGTGCTCATGGAGGTGCGTGAGGAAGTCAGCCTGAGACAGGCTTGTACCAGCCGGAAGGAAGAGGTAGCCAATCTAAAAGGCTTCTAATGTTCACCCCAAAATGCATCCATTGCAACCAAGAAGCTTCCATCCATTTATATTATGCTAAGGATATATAGGGGGGTCTGGGATTAGCAGGCACCCGGTGGCCCATCAGAGACCAGCTACAAAGTCCAACTCTAATAAGAGGTCATTTCTGGCTGGTCATGTTGGCTCACACTTTTAATCCCAGCACTTGGGAGGCAGAGGCAGGAGGTTCTCTGTGAGTTCAAGACCAGCCTGGTCTACATAGCAAGCTCCAGGCCAGCTGAGACTAGAGGAGACCCTATCTCAAAAGTACCAAAAAAAGAGAGGTCATTTCTGACCCTCTGTCTGTCCTCTGTCTGTCTTCTGTCTGTCCTCTGTCTATCCCATCTGTCCCCTGTCTGCATACTGTAGCCACCATTTGGTACAAGACTCTCAACTCTAAAGCTATCAGCTCTTTTAGTGCTGCCCAGAATGCCCACGAAGCTCCCAATGAAGTAGGATAACCCATTTATCGGACCATTTTCTGGGGTACTCCTTCCAACAGGTGGTTTTGAGCTTCCCCTGAGAATGACCAAGCCCAGAACAAGGACGTGGATGTTTAAACTATGTTTTAGTTTTCTTTCTGAATTTAATTCTGAAGCCATCCTTAAAAAGCAACCACCCAAGCCTTGATATTCTTGAGAATTTAAAGTGAACTGGCATCATTCATTCACTTATTTCTGCAGATGTCTAGTGACATCAGCTCATTATTGCAGTTTATTGAGTAGATATTGGAGCCTCAGACATTGCTAAGTTAAACATTTAGTTCCTCACTTGCTTTTAGCAGCACTATAATTGTGATTTACACAAGTCTAAAGAAAGTGTTCTGGACAAAACAGCTCCTTGTTTTTGCTCAGACCTCAAGAAAAGGTGGAATTTGTAGGTGAGCATTATGCATTCTACTCTGGACTGTCTCCCCTGGCCAGGATGGGTGGCTTTTGATGATACTGGCAGGCATGAGGTGCTCTGGTCCAGGTCCCAGTAGGCACTGCATTATGCTGACAGCAGCCAGAATTTGACAGGCCTCCAGCACAGGAGACAGGTGAGGCTCTTGACGTCTGCGTGGTGACAGTCTGAGCATTGCCTGCCATTATTTCCAGGTCTGTGTGGGTCAGTGTTTCCCAGGAGGTTACACTTGAGAGGGAGCAAGCATGACAGTAGGAACAGGTGACATTATTGATCAGCGGAAAACTGAGCCACCACAATTCCTAGCCCCACCCTCGGACCCCAGATCCTCAAGAATGCAGGAAGTGGCGGCATTCCAAACTTGGCTCCTAAAGGTTCGAGAGTCTGCCTGGAAACCGATCAAGTTCAGCCAGAATTTTCCCTATATGTGATCATGGCAAGAAAAAAAATATGATACTGAGCTAAATATCCTCCCCAGGCTGAGGACACTCCATCCATAGACAATGCCTCCCCTGATGGTTCCAGCCCGGACCTCTCCCCGACTCCTCAGCATTGCTGTCAGCAGGCAATCCATCCTACCTTCACCTGACACTCTGTCCTTCTAACTCCAAACCCGGTTACCACCGCTGACAAGTCTTCCCTACACCCATATCCAACCTTTAGATGAGCGGCACGTCTTCATGGTTTATTCGTCATCCGCACTATTGTGCTTCCTCACACAGCCCCACCTGATGTTGTCCTTCTGTGTCTACTCACTCAATGAGTGCATGACGTCAGAGCAGCACGCAGCCCATGTCAAGCATTTATTAGGAGAGTAGATGCTACGAAGAGCCCAGCATGCCCAGGTCCTGAGGTACTGGTGCTCCCGCTATGCTGAATAAGCACAGAGCTTATCCCTGAGTTCTAGGAGTCCTGCTGCATCCACCACGGAAAAAACACAGAATGAGGACTTGAAGGCTGCACTTGCTCAGTTTGTTCCCATACAGATTAACCTAGAAGATTTAGCGTGCTGGCCATGACACTCTTAGCCCAAGCAGACTTAGCATGCTGACCACTACACTCTGAACCCAAGCTCTAATGAAGTGCTTAGGGCCCCCACCCCCCTCAAATCTATGAACTGAATAATCTTTGGTACTGACTAGTTTTTTGTCATTTTTATTTTATGTGAATGAGTGTATTATATTGCCATGTCATGCAATTCCCACAGAGGTCAAAAGAGAGTCTCAGATCCTCTGGAACTGGAGTTATGGACAGTTGTAAGCTGCCATGTGGGTGCTGGAAATCCATCCCCAGTCCCCTGAAAGATCAGCCAGTGCTCTTAACCACTGAACCATCTTTCCAACCCCAGCACAACTGTGGTGTCCTAATAACAGAGCACAGGAGACAGGGAGCAGTGATGGACCAAACAGCTGGCAATTCTCAACCTTCTCTGTGCCACTGTGAGTTTTCTCACATCTCTAAACAATCTATCTGCCCTGCAGGGAAGACAGGCAGAGAGGGAGGAGCGTGACCCAAAGGGTAGATTCCCCAGGGGTGACGTAGAAGAAGTGGAATTATCATTACAACCCAGGGAAACCAATGGGCTTTTAAATAGCTCTGGAGATTTCCTTCCTGAAAGAAAGCAAGCTGGCGTTCGGGTTGAAATCACTTCACCCAGTAAATACATGGATGGCCAGGTCATGTGGGGGAGTGGTAGACAAGGCCAGAGGGTGGGCTTCACCAAGTATTGGCCTTCATCAATCAGCTGTTTTTACCAGTAATGAAGGGCTCCTTGTCCACAGCCTTGATGACCCCAACAGCCTCTGACTGCTTATTGACCCTTAATGCCTTTCCACATGTGTCTCGGTGCCTTTCCACGTGTGCCTAGGTGCCTTTCCACCTGTGTCTCGGTGCCTTTCCACATGTGCCTCGGTGCCTCTCCACGTGTGCCTCTGTGCCTTTCCACGTGTGCCTTTGTGCCTCTCCACGTGTGCCTTGGTGCCTCTCCACGTGTGCCTCGGTGCCTTTCCACGTGTGTCTCGGTGCCTTTCCACCTGTGTCTCGGTGCCTTTCAACCTGTGTCTCAGTGCCTTTCCACCTGTGTCTCGGTGCCTTTCCAGGTGTATCCTAGATGGGGCAGTGGACCAGGTGATAAGGGCCCAGGTCACTGAGAGGTAATGAAGACAACATACCTCTTGCTTCTTTGTCAGGCCAGAAGGCCTTAGGTTTCGTTCTAATGGGTCCCCTTCTGAGAGCCCTGGACATATCTCAGCTGGGAACTGAGACCTGTCAGGCTTTTCTTCTTTAAGTTGACCAATCCAAAATTAGGGGAGGGGACACCACTAAAACCCAGGCCCTCCCCTGGACTTTGGACCTTCTGTCTGGGCCCCCTCCACTTGTGTGGGTGTGTATGTAGGAGTCTTCATCTTTCAATGGAAGTTCTTTGTTGATGTTCTCTGCTGGTCTGAGATTTTTCCTTCCTTTTCATTTTTTAATTAAGAAAATGAACCCAACTCCTGGATGGTGACATGTTCAATCGCCCTCCAGAGCGAGCAGCAGGAGCTGGTGACACTGCATGTACAGGGAGGAAGGAGAGAGAGGAGGGGGCAGGGAGAGGAATGCCTGTGCCCAGGCTGGCACCATCCATGTTTTGGGCAGGTCTTCCCACCTTACTTCTTACGGTCTCCTACGTAAGTCCAGTTCCTACATGTTGACGCTAAGCATTAACCAGCACATCCCAGTGAGTTGTTCCTGTCAGCTGCCCCCCACCCCCCACCACCTCCTGGTTATGAGCAAAACATCCTTCCACTCATAGGGGTCATTTTTATTCTTTTAAAGATCAGGACATTGGAGCTCAGAGACTTTAGAGTCACAGAACTGGTTCATGGTGAGGATGGATTCAAACCCAGGTCCATCTGACACCAAGATACAACTGTCTTACATACTTAATTTTCCATTTTGCTGTTTTAAAGGGGTATAAACAGTGATCTTATGAACTTTTGTTACAATTGGGGAAATTCAGGGTTGGAAAGGGTTCCCACAATACCATGAGTCAGGAGGACTGAGCTCTAGCTCTGCAGCACAGGGGGTAGCCAAAGTGCACACAAATCGTGTTTCATAAGACTTAGAGCTGGGGACCTTCATCTGTCATAACAGAAACAATACACATTTAAGGATGTAAAAGCATGAATTATCTTGATTTACTTTCACACATTATACACATGTATCAAGTTATCACATTAGCCTATAATATGTACAATTATTACATATAATTTAAAAAATAGCTGGGAGTTTTAGACCTAAAGGACCCCTCTAGGTCTGAGTTCACATCTACCATGGAGGTGGGCTGCAGGGCCAGTGTGCACCTAGATCCACTTGCAGAGTCCTCTCAGAGCCCCGGTAAGCCTGACCCTGTGGTGAGGGAGAAGCTCTTGTTGAAGCTCTCTCTCTCCAGCCCTCACGGCAGGCACATTCGCTCTGGCTTCTGCAGTCTCCTTTTCTTCTGAGCCCGTTTTCTAGACTGTGTGCCAGGGCATCTAAGGGATCTCATCCTCCAGTTCCAGGTGGCTCTGGGTGTCTCATTATACAACGAGAGTAAGATGTGCCCCTGTGGACAATAAAGAAAGATCAAGACATTCACACATAGGAAATACACAACTAGACTCGCAGTTTCAGAATTAAAGCAGAGAATGCTCATAATCCCTCCGCCCATCATCGTCACCTTGTCTTTCCCACAGGTTTCCTACTCAGAGCACAGGACTGCACATGACTGTCCCCAGTGCCCTCTCCTCCCCTCCCCTCCTCTCCTCTTCTCTCCTCCTCTCCTTTCCCCCTCCCCTCCCCTCCTCCCACCTCCTTCCCTCCTCTCCTCTCCTCCCCTCCTCACATCCTCTCCTTCCCTCCTCACCTCCTCACCTCCTCTCCTCACCTCACCTCCTCTCCTCACCTCACCTCCTCTCCTCACCTCCTCTCCTCACCTCACCTCCTCTCCTCTCCTCACCTCCTCTCCTCATCTCCTCTCCTCACCTCCTCTCCTCATCTCCTCACCTCCTCTCCTCCCCTCTTCTCCTCACCTCCTCTCCTCACCTCCTCACCTCATCTCCTCACCTCCTCTCCTCCCCTCTTCTCCTCACCTCCTCTCATCCTCTCCTCACCTCCTCTCACCACCTCTCCTCCTCTCCTCACCTCCTCTCCTCACCTCCTCACCTCCCCTCCTCCCTTTCCCCCTCCCCTCCTCCCCTTTCCTCCCTCCTCCCCTCATCTCCTCACCTCCTCTCCTCACCTCCTCTCATCTCCTCTCCTCCTCTCCTCACCTCCTCTCCTCACCTCCTCTCCTCCCCTCCTCTCCTCACTTCCTCACCTCCTCAGCCATCACCTTTGCCCAGAACACAGGACTGAACCACAGGTCTGATGTCAGAGCTCTTTCCTCTGGGCTCTGGGATGCGCATTGATCTTGAAGAACAGGTGCAGTTTCTCCTCTCTGAAGCCAACCTCACCTCTCCCCAAAGCTGGGAATCTTCTCAATGAGCCTCTTTTTATGCCCCTCATTCATTCATTCCTCTGAAACTTCCTTTGCGGTCATCTGTATTCCCAACCCACACTCTAAACCAGACCCTGAGCTGAAGAGGGTGCTGGTTAGGAGCGGAGCAGGAGGCAGAGGATAGTGATAGGCCTGGAAGGACCCAGTATCACCTGCTATCCTGTTTGGCCTGGTCAGGAAGACCCACATCAGTGTTCTCGAATTCAGCCATGTGACAGTAGCATGGCTGCCATTGTTGGAGAACCAGGAGACATCTGAGGAGGCAGCAGAAGTAAGGCGCATCCTGTGAC
The DNA here is from genome assembly GCA_009823505.1 of Rhizomys pruinosus. Taxonomy (NCBI): domain Eukaryota; kingdom Metazoa; phylum Chordata; class Mammalia; order Rodentia; family Spalacidae; genus Rhizomys; species Rhizomys pruinosus. The sequence goes on from VZQC01000962.1 coordinate 5,939,897, forward strand.
TGAGAGTCCAGAATGTAGGGTGTGGGGTACAGCCTCCTGTTTGGAGGTCTAGTTGCAGAGTGCAAAAATCAGGGCATGCTCCACAGGTCTGAGCTGCTGCCAGGGTCTGATGCAGCCACCTGTCTGCTCCGCAGCACATTTACCTCTCCCCAAATGGTAAGGCTCCTTCAAGTGTGTCTGGATCCTGGATAAGGTCAAAGTGAAAAGGATGAGCCTGCTCCTTCTCACCTGGTCTGCTGCCCCATCTAGGATAAACTAGACCCAAATTCTGTGAGCCTTCTCCTTATCACCTGGGCCGCTGCCCATCTAGGATAAACTAGACCTGCATTCTGTGAGCCTGCTCCTTATCACCTGGTCCCCTGCCCCATCTAGGATAAACTAGACCTGCATTCTGTGAGCCTACTCCTTCTCACCTGGTCTGCTGCCCCATCTAGGATAAACTAGACCTGCATTCTGTGAGCCTGCTCCTTATCACCTGGTCCGCTGCCCCATCTCCGATAAACTAGACCCTCATTCTGTGAGCCTGCTCCTTATCAACTGGTCCGCTGCCCATCTAGGATAAACTAGACCCTCATTCTGTGAGCCTGCTCCTTATCACCTGGTCCGCTGCCCCATCTAGGATAAACTAGACCCAAATTCTGTGAGCCTTCTCCTTATCACCTGGTCCGCTGCCCCATCTAGGATAAACTAGACCCTCATTCTGTGAGCCTGCTCTTTATCACCTGGTCTGCTGCCCCATCTAGGATAAACTAGACCTGCATTCTGTGAGCCTGCTCCTTATCACCTGGTCCGCTGCCCCATCTAGGATAAACTAGACCTGCATTCTGTGAGCCTGCTCCTTATCACCTGGTCCGCTGCCCCATCTAGGATAAACTAGACCTGCATTCTGTGAGCCTGCTCCTTATCACCTGGTCCGCTGCCCCATCTAGGATAAACTAGACCTGCATTCTGTGAGCCTGCTCCTTATCACCTGGTCCGCTGCCCCATCTAGGATAAACTAGACCTGCATTCTGTGAGCCTGCTCCTTATCACCTGGTCCGCTGCCCCATCTAGGATAAACTAGACCTGCATTCTGTGAGCCTGCTCCTTATCACCTGGTCCGCTGCCCCATCTAGGATAAACTAGACCTGCATTCTGTGAGCCTGCTCCTTATCACCTGGTCCGCTGCCCCATCTAGGATAAACTAGACCTGCATTCTGTGAGCCTGCTCCTTATCACCTGGTCCGCTGCCCCATCTAGGATAAACTAGACCTGCATTCTGTGAGCCTGCTCCTTATCACCTGGTCCGCTGCCCCATCTAGGATAAACTAGACCTGCATTCTGTGAGCCTGCTCCTTATCACCTGGTCCGCTGCCCCATCTAGGATAAACTAGACCTGCATTCTGTGAGCCTGCTCCTTATCACCTGGTCCGCTGCCCCATCTAGGATAAACTAGACCTGCATTCTGTGAGCCTGCTCCTTATCACCTGGTCCGCTGCCCCATCTAGGATAAACTAGACCTGCATTCTGTGAGCCTGCTCCTTATCACCTGGTCCGCTGCCCCATCTAGGATAAACTAGACCTGCATTCTGTGAGCCTGCTCCTTATCACCTGGTCCGCTGCCCCATCTAGGATAAACTAGACCTGCATTCTGTGAGCCTGCTCCTTATCACCTGGTCCGCTGCCCCATCTAGGATAAACTAGACCTGCATTCTGTGAGCCTGCTCCTTATCACCTGGTCCGCTGCCCCATCTAGGATAAACTAGACCTGCATTCTGTGAGCCTGCTCCTTATCACCTGGTCCGCTGCCCCATCTAGGATAAACTAGACCTGCATTCTGTGAGCCTGCTCCTTATCACCTGGTCCGCTGCCCCATCTAGGATAAACTAGACCTGCATTCTGTGAGCCTGCTCCTTATCACCTGGTCCGCTGCCCCATCTAGGATAAACTAGACCTGCATTCTGTGAGCCTGCTCCTTATCACCTGGTCCGCTGCCCCATCTAGGATAAACTAGACCTGCATTCTGTGAGCCTGCTCCTTATCACCTGGTCCGCTGCCCCATCTAGGATAAACTAGACCTGCATTCTGTGAGCCTGCTCCTTATCACCTGGTCCGCTGCCCCATCTAGGATAAACTAGACCTGCATTCTGTGAGCCTGCTCCTTATCACCTGGTCCGCTGCCCCATCTAGGATAAACTAGACCTGCATTCTGTGAGCCTGCTCCTTATCACCTGGTCCGCTGCCCCATCTAGGATAAACTAGACCTGCATTCTGTGAGCCTGCTCCTTATCACCTGGTCCGCTGCCCCATCTAGGATAAACTAGACCTGCATTCTGTGAGCCTGCTCCTTATCACCTGGTCCGCTGCCCCATCTAGGATAAACTAGACCTGCATTCTGTGAGCCTGCTCCTTATCACCTGGTCCGCTGCCCCATCTAGGATAAACTAGACCTGCATTCTGTGAGCCTGCTCCTTATCACCTGGTCCGCTGCCCCATCTAGGATAAACTAGACCTGCATTCTGTGAGCCTGCTCCTTATCACCTGGTCCGCTGCCCCATCTAGGATAAACTAGACCTGCATTCTGTGAGCCTGCTCCTTATCACCTGGTCCGCTGCCCCATCTAGGATAAACTAGACCTGCATTCTGTGAGCCTGCTCCTTATCACCTGGTCCGCTGCCCCATCTAGGATAAACTAGACCTGCATTCTGTGAGCCTGCTCCTTATCACCTGGTCCGCTGCCCCATCTAGGATAAACTAGACCTGCATTCTGTGAGCCTGCTCCTTATCACCTGGTCCGCTGCCCCATCTAGGATAAACTAGACCTGCATTCTGTGAGCCTGCTCCTTATCACCTGGTCCGCTGCCCCATCTAGGATAAACTAGACCTGCATTCTGTGAGCCTGCTCCTTATCACCTGGTCCGCTGCCCCATCTAGGATAAACTAGACCTGCATTCTGTGAGCCTGCTCCTTATCACCTGGTCCGCTGCCCCATCTAGGATAAACTAGACCTGCATTCTGTGAGCCTGCTCCTTATCACCTGGTCCGCTGCCCCATCTAGGATAAACTAGACCTGCATTCTGTGAGCCTGCTCCTTATCACCTGGTCCGCTGCCCCATCTAGGATAAACTAGACCTGCATTCTGTGAGCCTGCTCCTTATCACCTGGTCCGCTGCCCCATCTAGGATAAACTAGACCTGCATTCTGTGAGCCTGCTCCTTATCACCTCGTCCGCTGCCCCATCTAGGAAAAACTAGACCCCCATTCGTGAGCCTGCTCCTTTCCAGGTTGTCCGCTGCCCCAACTAGGATAAACTAGACCCTCTCTGTGAGCCCTAATAATTCTTCCGTCACTAACTTGTTGTATTGGCTGCTTTTCTGTCTCCATGATAAAAAAATACTATGACCAGAAGCAGCGAAGGAAAGAGCATTTCTGTGGCTTGTGCTCTGGAAGGAGTGTGTATAAAGGTCGTGGCAGCAGGATCAGGAAGCTGGCTGGTCACATGCTCTCCACACACGGGAAGCAGAACAGGAAAGGAGTGAGGAAGGCTGTAAACAAACCCTCAATGCCTGCTGGGTTACACCCCCTACAAGGCTCCACCCCTGGAAGGTTCCATAACCCAAAACAGCTGGGGAGCAAGCATTGCAACGCAGGAGCCCATGTGGGGTGGTTCTCCTTCAAACCCCTCAGAGGCTTTTCTCACACTCCTGCTCAGCAATGAGCAGTAAGAATCCGGGAGGAAAGATCGGCTTCAGGTCACGGTTCAGGAAAACGCTGGTGTGCTGGGGGAGCACGGTGGCTGGGAAGGCCTCTTTCGTTGCAGTGGGAGCTGTCAGGTGCCACTTCTTATGTCTATGAAGATGAGGAGGCAAATTTCTCCAGCTAGAAAATGGAGGCAGGCACAATCTTCCCAGTCCTCCTCTGGTGGCCTGACAGCCTCTTTTAGACACCACACCCCAAAGGCTCCACAACCTCCCCAGACAGTGCCACCAACAGGTGATGGACTGCTCAAACCACAAGCCTGCAAGGGACATTTCACACTCAAACAACAAAATGACTCAATGAGATGGGGCCTGCCATCCAGCGAGTCTCAGTAAGTGTGAATGAAGGACCCCTGCTCCAAGGTTTTATGCACTCTTAAAATCTGTCTTTAGGAACCATGGTACCGCCATCCCATAAGGCCTCCAATTCACGTACGCTATAAGGTTTCCCTCCCTGCTTCCTCATACCTTGTGTTCAACTGAGTCATGCTTACCTGTGTGTTAAGATAAGGTTTCCCTCCCCGCTTCCTCATACCTTGTGTTCAACTGAGTCATGCTTACCTGTGTGTTAAGATAAGGTTTCCCTCCCTGCTTCCTCATACCTTGTGCTCAACTGAGTCACGCCCGCCTGTGTATCGCTGGCCTGCGTGCCGAGATGATTTTTTACTATTACACAACCCTTCCTCCATTTCCCCATACCTTGGGATCTCTGCTTTTAAAAGTTCCCTACCCCAGTCCCTGGGGGTCGGTCTCCTCTGCCCCTGCATTGGGTTATGAGTCCGACCCCAGTGCACTGGTTTTTCCCGAATAAACCTCATGTAATTGCAGCGAGAATGGTCTTGGCTGATTTTTTGGGAGTCCTTCTATCCCGAGATTTGAGTGAGAGTCACTCCAGTTTTCTGGGGGTCTTTCATGGCCTGTGTTCATCTCCCAGCCTGCACTAGGGGTCAGCGCTCACTGTGCAGCAAAGTGCTGACATAGCGAAATGACTTACTGGGGTCCCAACATGAATGAATGAAGAAAATTATTATTACGAAATAAACGGAGACCTGGGATAATGCATCCTGGTCTGTAGATGTACAGCTTTCTTCAAGAATGATCACTGCCCTTTGCCATGTGCTCTTTACATAGCATCTGTGTGGGGGTGGCTAGATCCAATGGAACTGAAGGGCTAATGAGATGACCTGGCAGGGTGACTTTTCCTGTGTGGTGCCACCAGCTGTCCCTGGGGAAATACACCTGACAACTCTTTGTCACATTATTAGAAATGGTGTTTACCATTCAGAAACACAGATAAAGTCGTCAGCGTTTCTGAGTGGTTCAGATAAGAATGAGGAATGAATCTCTAACTGCCAACAAGGTACTGTAGGAAGCCAAGGCTGCAGATGAGGCTCCAGTCAAGATGCACCTGTAGGACAACTGCATAAAGGCAGGGGAGAGGGCATTTGAAGAAGCAGGCGGAGAGTAGAGTTCCTAGGGGAAGAGAGAAGGCAGGCAATATTTGCATAGGATCGAAACAAAACTGTTTCATCTTTCAAATAAACAAAAGCCAAAGCCTCATGGGGTTACACGGAGCAGTTGGGGGACAACTGGAGGGTTGCTTTCTAAGTTGCTAGACATAGACTAAGGCCGTGCAAGAGCACACGTGTGATTTATAGGACTCAAAATGAAACAAACTGGGATTGGTGATGGGGGCTTTAATGATAAAGGCTCTGCATGGCCCATGAGGCAAAGCCTAGAGTGATGAGGCCTCAGGGAGGGTGAAGACTGCACTGGGTTGGGGGGAGGGGGGTCCCCTACAGCTCCAGGGCAGCAGAACCTCCTCCTGGCCACAGACTTCTTGCTGCCTGAGCTGTACCTTGTGAGGACAAGGATTTCCATCAACAGCTCACGCTTCGTCCCTCTACAGTCAAGAAAAATCTTGTGAGTGTTGTTTGTCGATGTTTTTAAGGAGAACATCCCCCAAGTGTTCCATCCTCTAATCAGTCCAGAGTCACCCTTTGGGAATCTCACAAAACCTTGCAAGCAGCAGCAGGTAGGCACAGTCTGCTATGTTCTGCACTGACTGATGCTCACAGTGTAGTCCAAAGGTCTTGATTATTTATTTACTTAATTATTATTTATTTCAGTTTAGCTTAACTTTAAGAGAAAACTAAGTTGAAGATGACAGTAAGACAATCCTGAAGTAGAAGGGTTAAGAAAGTCAAAGAATAAGTAAGTCTACAGATTTGAGAGCTTTTCAGATCTAATGTCTCAGAAATGTTTGGTGATTTCACCTAATATTTCCCTCAGAAACAAAACAATGTTCTAATCAATGTCTTCATAGATTTAATTAAGCCAACTGGAAACAGAGATGAAACAAGAGTGGCAAAACTGAGGCCGACCGTGGCGGGCACCCCTTTAGTCCCAGCACTCGGGAGGCAGAGGCAGGCGGATCTCTGTGAGTTCAAGGCTAGCCTGGTCTACAGAGTGAGTTCCAGGCCAACTGGGGCTACAGGAGGCCCTGTCTCAAAAAAGAAAAAAAAGAGCGATAAAACTGTTCTCCTTCTTTAAAATAAGAAAACAACATGAAGAACTGCCACAGTAGTTTGTTTTGTTGAGCCTGCAAAAAGACCTAACAAAGCAGTGGGATTCATGACATGGTGGACGTGGACTCTGGCTGGTAGGTACAAATACATTTTACTTGGGGAGTTTAAATTTGAGGTATCTCCAAGGAGGGACAAGACTGAAGTAGATATGTGATTATCTTTTCTCTGAGCCCTCCACTAACCAAGCTTCTCCTGTTCTAATTAGGAAAACATATTTTCAGCCAATGAATTATTTGGCCAAGGCTACCCAGAATCAAGTATTAGAATGAGCAAAGAGAGAGCCTCACCTGAGCCCGAGCTTTCTGACCAGCTGAGACTCTGCTTTCAGACCTGTAGAAACAGGAAATTGTGCCCAGCTGTGGAGAGAGCTATTTAATAGGGAATATCTTCACATGGAGATCTTCAAGCATAAAGCAGACCATGACCTCTACTGTCCCTGACTCTATACCCTTAGGTGGAAAAATAAGCACCGGTTCACCCACCTCAAGCTACTGAAGCCAGAGTCATGAGATGAAGAAAATAAAGGTCTCACTGTTCCGTGGCCTTGAATCGGTGACTTGCTTGGACAGTGGAGACAGGAAGGGCCTCCATGTTCTGGAGTTGGGTGACTCCAGAGCCACGGCCTTGGGGGAGGTTCTGTCCAACCCATTAAGAGGGAAGAACATCATTCATTCAACAAACATTTCCAGAGTAGGTTCTGGGGTTACAGAACCTCCACCCCAGGCCTGCCCATAGGCTTCTCCCCTGGCCTCTATTGCAGACATCACGGAAGGGAAATGTAGACAGATGCAAAGGGACTTGAGTAGGCAAACCTTGCTATGCCAGGAACAGTGCAAGATGGATCCTCATCTGAGGAAAACCAGGCCGACTAGGGAGACACACACACACACACACACACACAAACCACACCATACACACCACACACACACACCACACCACACACACTACACACACGCACAGATACACCCTCACCACACCACACACACACTACACACACACATACCACACACAAACCACACCATACACACCACACACACCATACCACACCCACTACACACACAGATACACACACACTACACCACACCCACACTACACACACCACACCCACTACACGCACACAGATACACACACACCACACACACACTACACAGACACACCACACACAAACCACACCATACACACCACACACACCACACCACACCCACTACACACACAGACCACATACCACATCCACTACACAGACAACACACATGCACACACACACACCACACCACACACCACACACACCTCACCCACTACACACACAGACACCACACCACACACACACACCACACACACCACACCCACTACACACACACCACACATGCACACCAAACACACCACACACACATACCACATACACACAACCACACACACTATACACACAGACCACACCCACTACACACACATACAAATACACACACCACACCACACACACCACACCACACACACTACACATACCACACACCACACACACTACACACACAGATACCACACCACACACATTACACACACAGACACCACACCACACACACACCACACACATCACACCCACTACACACAGACACCACACCACACATGCACACACACCACACCACACACACACCACACGCACACCACACACATCACACACACCACACACACACCACACCCACTACACACAGACACCACACCACACACACACACACCACACTCACTACACACACACCACACACGCACACCACACACACACCACACTCACTACACACACACCACACACACACCACACACATCACACACACCACACACCACACACACACCATACCCACTACACACACAGACACCACACCACACACACACACCACACACCACACACACACCACACACACCACACCCACTACACACACACCACACCCACTACACACACACCACACCCACTACACACACACACACACACCACACCCACTACACACACACACACCACACCCACCACACACACACACACACACACACGCACAGAGTGGGCCACCTGTCACAATCCAGAGGTCCACAGGCAGCGGGGCTGAAATTACTCAGGGACCACAGTGCCCTCTGCTGAAGGTCACCCCACGGGAAGCCCCTGGCTCGGCTACCTGCCCCCCATCCCTGGTCTCTGGAGCCAGCATCCCTTCCTTCCAGGACTGCAGAGTTCATTTTAAGGCTCCCAATCTTCATCCACTTTGTATATCAGGCCAGATAGGAGCACAAATCTTGAGTGGACCCTGTGCCTCAGCCCAGAGGAAGAGAGGACAGGGAGGATGGAGGGTGTGCAGGCCATCCCACCCACATCCCTCGTGCTTCCCAGAGAATGGCTCAGGGGGGAACATACGAGCCGATGGGGTTCTTTCCTCTGGGTCAGTTGGGAACAGGAAGAGGATGAGGTTAAGGGGCTGAATGGTAGAGGGCTTGCTTTGGGAAAGTTGGAGGAGAAGTTGGCAGGGGACATCAGCAGAGAACTGTCTATCCGTCCAGTCCTTCCTTCCTTCGTTCCTTCCTTCCTTCCTTCCTTCATTCATTCATTCATTTGCTAACCTGTTCATTCATGGGGGTAGTTTATGTTTTCAGTTTTAGTTTTTCTAATCGTGAAACACATGAACCAATGACCTGTATTCAGTGTTCATAAGAACTCCTCCCTTCCTTGAGTCTAGAAATCTACGCTCGGAGTCTTCCCTTCACCTCTCTCCACTTGGTTTGGATAAGCCACTGCCTCTCTGAACTTCAAGGCCTCTACCTACACAATAGGGCAGTTAAGCAGCTAGCCAGGTCTTAATAGAGCCAGGCGATGGTTTAGAAGCAAAGCTGTAGGCTCTGGGAGGCAGTCACAGAACAACCACACTCAGGGAGCAGAGGTATGAGGGGAAGGCGACATGGACATACACCCAGGTGCCCCTCTCTGGTACTCCCAGATGGCTCTGGGATCATGACAGGGTCACTCTGGTTTCTAAGGCAACACTCTCAGAGACATGCACAAAAGCAGAAATCCCATTAGCGAAGGCGGTAGTGAAATGGTCAGGTCTCCATGGTGTTCAAACCTATCAGCTAACATTCAAAGCACCATACAGACCTGACACTTGCCTGTCAGCTTGCGAACACACACATGCTTTCGTAGACACCTTGGTTTGCCTCAGAAACTACAATGGAGTTAGTAGAAAAAAAAAGAAAAATATTTGAAAAAAAAAATAGAAAAAAATTAAAGGTAAAAGAGTTGCCTGAATAAGTAAAATATCACCCTAAAAATATCAAATTCTACTGCACTGTGTTTACAGATTGACTCTTATTTACCATTTATGATAACACACACACTTGCAACTTGTTTTACAGTCATTTTGTAGCTGCTCTTGAGAGATAATTAAAGTAAAACCATTTTAAATGAAGCTACTCAAAGGGGCAACATTGTTGTCCCAGTAACGTGCTATATAAATGCAAATTATTAGGATCCTTATTATAGTGAAAACTGCTTTTATCATTTTTCATGGAATCAACATGTAAATATCATAATAGTGCTGTGATTTATAAAGCACTCTTCACCCTAAAAGATCAACAGCCCCACAGATCTTCCCCACTCTAAGGGATGAGTAAATTCCCTCGTCCTCTCCCTGGGATACTGCCACAAATCCCAGTTCAAAGCAGGTGCTCCACATTTGACAGTTGAATCGATGACAGAGGTGGAGATTCAGCAAAGCTCCTTCCCCTCAGCAGCCTTCCTCAGAAAATGAGTTTCCAGGAGGCAGGGCTGATCATGAGCTAGAAAAGGTCAGCGTCTGAGGAAGCATGAGGACATTCAAATGACAACATCTCCTGGGTTAGAGCAGGCAAAAATGGAAAAGAAGGGATTCGTGCGGTGGTTGACGGAGGCTGTTGTGAGCATGTACAGGTCGACATCTCTAACCCTTAGAATATGAAGCTGTAAGAAAGAGAAAACGATGGGAAATTCACTGTAATTGGTGAGCTTAATGTTCTGAAGAAATAACCCCAAAGGAGCTGTAATCTGTGTGTTTTAAGTGTCTGAGAAGCCAATAAAAACGCAGTCCCAGGAGAACAGCTTCTTCACTTGCCTGGCAGAGCCACAGCCTCAGCAGCAGTGTGAGCAGAACAACCTATGCATTAGATTCTCCAGGAACCTGGTGAGTATGGACCAAGTGCTTCTGAATGTTCACACGTGTAGTTAATTGGAGAACCCAGTTTCAGACACATGCTATTAACCCTTTGTCAGACTAACAGCCTAAGGAATAGTCTGGAAATTTCTGGTTTAAAGAATAGAAAAATGGGACGAGAAGAGAAGTCCCCGTGTGCTCATGTTTCCTGAAAGAAACAAATTGCATTTGGGTTTATCTCTGGCACTTCGCAATCACATGAGACAGAGATGTACCAAATTTCCTTGATGCCCCAGAAGTCTGTAAACCACGGATAGTGTATCTCCTCCTCTATTAACTGTTCTAAGCATAGGGTTAGGATATGTTCGTGACCCTGTTCCCTATTATTGACTCTGGAAACATAAGAATATAAGTCTTGTGAAAATTATTGCTGTCATTTTCCACACCATTAAAATGCAAATGACTGCCTTTTTTTCTGTGGATCAATGTGGACTATGCCTGAGCAGGTCTGTGGGACACACACACACACACACACACACACACACAGCAGTCCTGGGCCTGAAGAATGTCCCACCTAGGCTCAAAGTATTTGGGCATTTTGTCCACAGTTGGTAGCACCATTTTGAGGAGGTCTTAAAAGCTGTAGCCTTACTGAAGGAAGCTGGATTTCCAGCAACTCTGCTTCCTGGGCCTGCCTGAGGATGTGAGCACTCAGCTTTCATCTGGACACCTCCTGCCACCATGCCTCCCAGCCACAATGGACCCTCACCGCTCTGGAGTCATTAACCACATAAGCTGCCAGTGAGAGGTGCAAACATATTTCCTGTACTTTTTGCTCTTATGAGCAATGCCACAGAGACTGACACTAAAGAAAACATGTTTTCACTAAAAATATTTTTCAAAAAAATTTAATTACAGCCAGGTGTTGTTGGACACACCTTTAGTCCCACCACTCAGAAGGCAGAAGCAGGCAGATCTCTGTGGGATAGACGCCACATAGTGAGTTCCACGCCAGCTGGGGGCTACAGGGAGACCCTGTCTCAAAAAGATAAAGAAATAAATTTTAATTAATATGGGAATTTTCTGAATTGAACTGTCTTAAGCAGCTTCTGAACTCCCAGGATACAGACAGCTGCCAATCAGACATTAATCTGGCCTTTCAAATGACCCTCTCCCCTCCACTCATCTACTCTCCACCCACAAGGAAGAACTACTGGATATTGAAAACAAGTGGCTGGAGACTCCATCCCATGGAGTCTATGTCTGGTGCGTACTCTTTCTAAGGACATCCTCATTCACAGTCTCCAATCCCAACCTGGCTTAGTCTACTTATGTTTTTAGTGAGTATGTGTGTGTGTGTGTGTGTGTGTTAGAAATGTGTGTGGACACATTTGTTCAGGCACATGTTCATATGTGTGCAGGTTTGCATGGAGGTCTGTGATGGTTTGAATGAGAATTTCCCCCATAGGCTTGAAGTATTGAGACATTTTGTCCCCAGTTAGTGGCTGTTTTGGGAGGTCTTAGTGTGGCCAGGCTGGAGGAAGTATGTCACTGGAAGTGGGTTTAGAAAGTTCAACAAGCCTTGCCAGTCTCCAGTTGTGCTTTCTCGGCTTGCTGTGCTCATTGGAAGATGTGAACCTTGGCCTTCTGCTCCAGCTCCTGCCACCATGCCTCCAGCCACAATGGACTCTAATTCCCTGGAACTGTCAATTGTAAGCTCCAATAAACTCGTCCTCTAATAAGTTCCCTTGGTCATTGTGGTTTTATCACAGCAACAGAAAAGTGACTAATACAAGGTCTGAGGTTTACAATTGATTATCTTTCTTGGTCACTCTCCACCTAATTCTTTGAAGCAGAATCTCTCATTAAAATCCAGCATGTGACCTAGCCTGGCTGGACCATTCACTCCAGGGCTCCCCCTCTGTCTTCTACCATGCCGCCCAGTACCTACCTGGGGACACAAATTTCAGTTCTTGCACTTGTGAGGCAAGTGCTTCACCCCTGAGCCATTTCCCCAGCCTAGATCAGTTTCTTAAACTCTGGATAGCTGCATATGTATAGGTCATAAAAAGAAATGGCAACAGTAAAAGATTTCACAACTAATAACCAAAAATTAATTTGAAATCAAACCCATAATGAACCTGAGGTGTTTCTTGCAGTCCCCAACCCTGTTGCTGCAGCCTTGGTTCTGAACACACATGTCTACTGTGCACCATGCCTGCCATCACCCCACGAAATGTCAACAAACTGCCTAAACCACCTGAGCTGTTCTAGGCTATTACAGTGTTTTGCATTATTATAGAAACAGAAGGATTTAATCACAGAAAACAGACTTCACTATTTTCTTACCATCAGTTCTCAGCATGTATCAAATTAGGACATCTTTGGAACTGATTATACTAGAATGTTTGATTTTAAAATTTTCTGTTTGAGTTGCCAACTTAATATTCATAAAGAATCATTAAATAAATGCTAGCTTGGGATCAGGACAGAATTCCCAAAAGTTTCTGAAAGGGCCCCGAATATGCTCCTGCTATTTTGTACTATATGTGGAGCAACGGTCTTAGGACTTATGATTATAAAAATCCCAATACTGGGCTGGAGAGATGGCTCAGCAGTTAAGACTGCCAACTGCTTTTGCAAAGGACCTGAGTTTGATTCCCAGCACCAACATGGCAGCTAAGCACCATCTTTAATCCAGGTGTGGTGGCACACACCTTTAGTCCTAGCACTCGGGAGGCAGAGGCAGGCTGATCTCTGTGAGTTCAAGGCCAGCCTGATCTACAGAGTGGGTTCCAGGCCAGCTGGGGCTATAGGGAGACCCTATCTAAAAAAAAAATGCCAATACTGATCAACTTTGAAAACTGTTAAAGGTATCCTATGTCCTATGTCAAATATCCAGTCAATATTTAATTCTTTATATAAAATTATTCAAATCCATTTCAGTATGCAAACTGTCTTTCATCTTTTTTAAATTTTATTTATTTTTATGTGTATGAATGTACTGTCTGCATGCAGGTTTGTGCACCAGTGTCGTGCAATGCCACAGAGGTCAGAAGAAGGCGTTGGATTCCCCTGGAACTGGAGCTAAAGACGGTTCTCAGCCGCCATGTGGGTACTGGGGATCAAACCCCAGTCCTCTTCAAGAGCAGTCAGAGCTCTTAACCACTAGGCCATCTCTCCATCCCCATCTTTCATCTTTAACAAGTGGTAAAGTTTTACCTTCACTAAAGAATTGTTTTTAAAGAAATTTCTTTATGATTATCAGCAAATGTGATTTATATGTCTATTTTTAAATACCTGTCTATGGGGTGCTCAAACGTGACAGGAAGTGGAGAGAGAAAGCTTAAGCAGTTCCAGCTCTGTCACCTCCCATGGCTCCTCTTGGAGCTGGTGGTCCTGAGGCTGGCGAACTGTGAGAGCAACTGAATGCTCTTCCTTCCCTCTGGGATGTGGCCTCCTAGGCTAACAGTAGAAAGAACTAGGATGGAAGGAAAGCATTTGCAGAGCAGAAATGTTGTGAATTAAAATTTACAGCATGTGACAAATTTACCTTTAAGAAGCTGGAATATATTTTTCAATTCGAGACCCTCTGTGTCATGAGCAGGCAATGAGAATCCAGAAACTTCCTTCACCTCGAGGTGCTTTGTCGCCTCTGCATTGGTACAAACTCATAAGAGGAAATTGAATGTAAATTGGACCAAGTATGTCCCTGAGGATATTAATCATCTGTAATGAAAATCCAAATTCAGCTCCTTGCTATTTCTCACTCATTTCAAAGGCAACTTGGCATTGGAGAAAAGACGTCATAAACACAGACCCCGACTGAGGCTCCAGGAACCGCTGTGGGATTAGCGGCAAAGGGAGAACAGCAGGACCCTGGCTTTCACGCATGAAATTATAGAAGGCACAGTGTATGGGCTACCCGGACGCGCGACTCCAGCTCTGTGACCTACGGCAAGACACGTGACCTTCTCGACCCTTGGTTTTTTCATCTGTAAAATGGAGATGGTAACACAGGATTGCAGATACTTGGTAATCTACATAACAGCATAGAGCACTCCTAAGGAGAGTCCAGTGAAGTTGTGATCATCATTGTGCAGGCACTGGCCTCTGAATTATAGACCGGAAGGAAGCTTCCAAGGCAGAGCCACCCAAAGAGAAAACATCTTGGCTTTTGCAGACAGGTTCTTCACTCAGATGCTGGATCTCCATGTGCCTATGTTATTCCTGTGAAGGTTGGTTCACAGACACCGTCATCCATCCATCAAGTGCTGAGATATGGGGACCAGCCTCTTCTTTCAACAAATGATCATTGTCAAGTTCTGCTCTAAAGTATAAATGAAGTTCTAAATATTTAACAATTACAAATCAAGATAACAGCACGTTGCATTAAATCTTGAGCTCCACTTTAACAAATCCACTTTCAAGATACCCCAAAGGCCAAGTTTGAATATAGAATTCTTGGGAATCTCAGAGTTCTATGTCCCAATGTGGCAGTACAGTTGCTAGGTTAGCACTGACCCATCATCTGACCCCTTTCCTCATCTCAGTTTCAGTTCTGTAGCCTACATCCTGCACACAGTGTTAGAGTAGCACATAGCCCCCATTATTGTTACCTGCTGAACACTGTAAAATCTCCAGTCTATCTGTTGAACAATCTACCTTTCCAGTTTCACTGGTCAATCATCTGGTCACAGGACCACCCCCTGGGAACCCAGTTTCACCTTAGTCATGCTAAATAGATGGGTGGAAAACCTAGTGTGCTAATGTGATAGTGAACTGGAGTTCCACCTCCCAGTGCAGTACTTCTGGATCGGCCACAGACATGTAGGGCTCTGTAAGTCCGCCCACTTTTCTGAAGAATCCAAAACAGCGTAATCTCCCTTTTCTTCTTCATGCCCCTTTTCTAAGCATGCTTTCTTCAGTGCTTTGGGCTGTCCTAGATCTTGTATTTCTTTGCTTTTTGTCTACAGCTTCCTTCTCTCTGCCTTGTGTCTCGTCGCCCTTCATGCAGGCTTTAGCCGTTCCTTCTCCTCAGGCAGCTGCTGAGGTTCCCAGCTTGGCTGCTGTGAGGAGTTTTCTTTAAAATTTGGATAAAATTGTCCCAAAGCTTCTGTTTGGGCCCATTCTTTTCTTTTCTTTTTTTTTTTTTTTTTTTTTTTTTTTTTTTTTTTTTTTTTGACCAGGTGTCTCCTGTAGCCCCAGCTGGCCTGGAGCTTGCTTTGTAGACCAGACTGGCCTTGAACTCACAGAGATGCACCTGCCTCTGCCTCCCCAGTGCTGGGATTAAAGGCGTGCGCCGCCACTCCCAGTGGATCCATTCTTAAATTCTTTTATGAATGAGACTGAGAGTCCTCTAGGGGGCGCTCCCTGTTTCAACAGGACAGAGGATTCAGTTCTACAGCCTGCATCCTCACACACAGGACCAGGTATGAGACACAGGCAGGCAAAGGAAGTGGACTCTGGTCTGTGAAAAAGATGATTGCAGAGACCTGAGCACCTAGAAGGACATGGGGTAGACACTTGCCTTGGCCTTGTAAACTCCTTTCCTTCTAAAAAGAGGCAGGACTGGAGTGAGGCAGCCGTAGGAGACAGGCCTGCTTGATTGGGTCTCAGGAAAGTGCCACTGACTAATCCCTTCCTTTTTGCCCAGACTATCCTCAATGTGTAGCTAGCATGCGGAGAAAGCAGGCAGGGCATGAAGCCGGCAAGATGGACAAGTATTGCAACTCTGTATAAGTAATGAGCTCTGATCGTGATGACAAATTATGGAACATGAGATGTATTTCAAACTCTGACACACCCAGGTGTCAGGATGGTTTTCCTGAGAAAGCAATGTAGGCTGAAAACTGGCGAGTGTAGAGAAAGAGAGCGTGGGGGGGGGGGGTCTCTAGACAGAGAAGTATTATGTGCAAACGCTCTGGAATGGTCAGAAGCAAAGAAGACTGAGACTTCCGCCTCCGGAGAGAGATCAAGAGTCTGTGGGCCAAGATGGAAGAAGCTGTGGCAGGGGTGCTTTGAGGCCCCGTTTTGTATAGGCTTTCATCTGTATGGGCGATGGGAAGGCATTTGAAGAGTCTAACCAGGGACATCGTCTTATGAACACTGCATGAGGGGCTGGAGAGACGGCTCCAAGGTAAGACCCCTGTTTGACTCCCAGCACCCACATGGCAACTAGCAACTGTTAAATAGAGGATATGGTGCTGTGGTATATGGAGGTACATGGTGCTGTGGTGTATGGAGGTACGTGGTGCTGTGATATATGGAGTACATGGTGCTGTGGTATATGGAGGTACATGGTGCTGAGGTGTATGGAGGTACGTGGTGCTGTGGTGTATGGAGGTACGTGGTGCAGTGGTATATGGAAGTACGTGGTGCAGTGGTATATGGAGGTACATGGTGCTGAGGTATATGGAGGTACGTGGTGCTGTGGTATATGGAGGTACGTGGTGCTGTGGTTTATGGAGGTATGTGGTGCTGTGGTATATGGAGGTATATGGTGCTGTGGTGTATGGAGTACATGGTACTGTGGTATATGGAGGTATATGGTACTGTGGTTTATGGAGGTACATGGTGCTGTGGTATATGGAGGTATGTGGTGCTGTGGTGTATGGAGGAACGTGGTTCTGTGGTATGTGGAGGTACGTGGTGCTGTGGTATATGGAGGTACATGGTGCTGTGGTATATGGAGGTATGTAGTGCTGTGGTATATGGAGGTATGTGGTGCTGTGGTATATTGGCACTGTGGTATAAGGAGTACATGGTGCTGTGGTGTATGGAGGTATGTGGTGCTGTGGTGTATGGAGGTACGTGGTGCTGTGGTATATGGAGTACATGGTGCTGTGGTATATGGAGGTATGTGGTGCTGTGGTATATGGAAGCATATGGCATTGTGGTATATGGAAGTATGTGGTATTGCAGTATTTGGAGGCACATGACATTGTGATATATGGAGGTATGTGGTATTACAGTATATGGAGGCATATGGCATTGTGGTATATGGAGGTATATGCTGTTGGGGTATATGGAAGTTCCATGGATAATGAGCCCAACCCACTTCAGCTCACCCCACCCTATAGCCGCTCTAACCTCAGTGTCAACCACTGACATCTGACCATGTGCAGAATTCCCTGTGAAGGAAACATTTTCCTGGTGATGTTGTGTGGGGATCTTCCTCAGCTTCATGTCACCTTCTTAGGAAAGAGACCTGATGATCCTGGTCAATCTACCTGCACCTTGCCACCGAAGCATTGGCTTTCTGAGGGCCTTGTTACTACTTCCCAGTGAAGAAGTATCTGGCACATATTTGATCTTAGCATCAAAAGGAAATGAATGAAAAGCATTGAAGCAGATAGTAGTTGACAAAGGAAGGTGAGCTATTGGCCTTTTAAGGAAAGTGATGCAGAGAATAGGAGACTTCAAGTGCTCACCCCTAAATGAGACACCACATGCCACCCTATCATCTCTTTTTTTTTTATAAGTGAGTGGAAACTGCAGTCACACCCACTTATTTTTTTAATTTTATTTTTTATGTGTATGAATGTACTGTCTGCATGTAGGTCTGTGCACCCGTGTCGTGCAATGCCACGGAGGTCAGAAGAGGGTGTTGGATTCCTCTGGAACTGGAGTTCTCCTGGAATTGGAGTTACAGACGGTTCTCAGCCACCATGTGGGTGCTGGGGATCGAACCCAGGTCCTCTGCAAGAGCAGTCGGCGCTCTTAACCGCTAGGCCGTCTCTCCAGCCCAACCACCCTATCATCTTAAAGGCTCAGGAATCATTGAGGAAGGGGGACAGAAAGTTTTAAGAGCCCAAGAATAGCCAGGCATGCACGCCACTAATCCCAGCACCTATGAGGCAGAGGCAAGTGGATCTCTGTGAGATTGAGGCCAGCCTGGTCTACATAGCAAGTTCCAGACTAGCTAGGGCTACAGGTTGACTCTGTTTAAAAAAAGAAGAACCAGAATCTATATGGTGGCCATGCGGTCCAGCACAGCTGAGAGCCTGGCCAAGTGTAGGGAAACAGGAGGTAGGTCTCCAAGAGAGGAACTGAGCCTGGAACTAGAGACTGGCTGCTGCTCCGGACCCGTCAACTGGTGTTCCAGGAAGGGGATGACATCATGTTGAAGTGCCACAGCTGGAAGAACAATGTCTTGAACAAGATCACATTTTTCCAGAATGGAAAAATCATGCACTATTCTAATTATAATAACAGCTTCCTTATCTCAAAAGCAAACCAAAGTCACAATGGTGATTACTACTGCACAGGAAATATGGGAGTCCATTCATCTCAAAGTCTGTGACCATCAAAGTCCAAGGTCCAGGAATTCCATCCACTTCTCTACTTTGGTACCACATCACTTTCTACCTGGTGATGTGTCTCCTGTTTGCAGTGGATACAGGGCTCTGTTTCTTCATACAGAGAAACCTTCGAAGCTCAATAGATAATTGGATGAATTGCCAAGTCAGAAAGTGTCAGAGTCCTCAGGACAAGTGACGTCTCATCCTATGACAAAGCAGCAGTGGCAGCAGCATGTGTTTCGACTACACACCATGTTCTTGCTTCTCGCCTAGCGTCCTTTGGAAGCAATTTGGAACCAGAGCGACACAACGGCCATGTAATTACAGCTACTCAGGAGGCTGAGGCAGGAGGATCACCAGTTCAAGATCTTCATGGGCCAGTGAATGAGTTCAAGTCTAACCTGGATAACTTAGTGAGATCATTTTTCATGAAAAGGAAGGCTGGTAGGAGGGTGGCGAGATGGCTTAGTGGGAAAGGGGCCTGCCTCTAAACTTGGCAACCTAAGTTTGATCTCTGGAATTCATACAGTGGGGAGAACTAACTCCCCAATGTTGTCTGGTGACTTTCACACACCCACCATGGCAGGTGCATGCCCTCCCCCAACAGGCACATAAAATAAATAAAAATCTAAAAAAAAAATTTTAAGTAAATTACAAAAGAGGATTCGGGCTAGAATTCCATTGTAGAGATCTTTCCCTGTTTATGGCAGCCTGGGTTTGATCTCTGGCAGAAATAAAAAGCAATTTAGGCAAAGGATCCCCTTTTTAACACTTCTTTGCTCAAAGTAACTTCACCTCTTCCTTTTACTTAGAGGGAAAGCTGGCTCCTTTTCAATGTTTTGCAAGACACCACATGATCTTGTCTTTCTGGTCTCATCTTCTGCTTTTCCTTGCTTCTTGGTCACACGTATTCTTCATTGAGCATAGCAACTGTACATAGAGTCTGTTATTTCCTGTTTCAAGAATGTTCTTGCTTACAGGTACCTATATCATGTGTCATCATGCCTGCCATGACTTGTCCCAACCAAAAGTCATATCGAGGCTCCATCTTCAGAGTAGCAGTATTTACTTCCCGATGGGAGGTATCTGGGTCCTGAGGCAACAGCATCCTTCAGGCTGGATCAGTGCTTTTCTGGAGGGAATAGCTCAGCGATCCCATCAGCTGCTTACTTGCTCTTGGACTTTTTTCTGCAATGCAACACCGGGTCTTTATCAGAAGCCAAGGGCATGTGGCCATCTGAACTTGGACATCCAGGCTCCATAACTGTGAATTAAATAAACCTCTTTTCTTTGTAAATTAAAAAAAAAAAAAGAACCAGAGGCAGTAGGTGAATACCAGGAAACCGTGCTGTCTAGACACCATGGGCAGTTGCACATAAGAACCCACAGCCCTTGTGACAGCCACACAAGACCATTGCAAGCCAATGCCAGACAGAAATTCAGCAGGGAGTGGGGGAGGAGGGTAAGAAGCCCAGCCCTAGCTGGGGGTTAACAACCGATACAACTGATAGGTGCTGGGAGAGGGAGGGTCAGGTTTTTTTTCCTGGTGTATCACCTGATAGGTTGACCAGACTCCAAGAGATGGAGCCACACCCAGAAGCATTTGGGGAACACACATTACATTCAATAATAGGCCTTTAATAAAAGAAAAATAATAGAGGACATGAAGTGGGGGTGTGGAAATGTGGGGGTGGGCACACAGGAGGAGTCTGAAAGTGATCAAAATACATTGTATAAAGAGTCAAGAAAAACCTTTTAGAAAAGGAAAGTAACACCCATGAGAAGAACCCTCATTCATACCTAAAGTCAAGCTGAGTGCAGCATTTCTAAGGCATGCCATAATGATGCCTGAACAAGGAAGCAGTCGGACTCTTAGCATTAATTTTAAGGCCATGAGTGGACCTAAAATCTGAGAGCCCATTCCTTCAGACAGCTTTTAAAACTGTGCTCTCAAGCCAGGATCCACTGACTCTTTTGTTGAAACAGTATCTCTAGCATGAACTGGGGAAGTAGAAACTAGGATCCACACTTATATGATCAGAGGATCTTGCTCGTTGATCCCTGTGCTGGATAGCTTTAGTGTCAACTTGACACACCTGGGTTGAGGGAGCCTCAATTGGGGAATTGGCTCCATTGGATTGGCCTGTGGCCACATCTGTGGAGTATTGTCTTGATTGTTGAACAGTGACAGTATAAGAAGGCAGGCTGGGCATGAGCCAGCGAGCAAGCCAGTGGACAGCATTCCTCCATGGCCTGTGCTTCAGCTCCTGCCTCCAGGTTCCTGCCCTGAGTTCCTGCCTTGTGCTCCCTGCATGATGAACTATGAACCAGGAGATGTAAGCTGAATAAACCCTTTCCTCCCCAAGTTGGTATCGGTCAGAGTGTTTTGTCACAGCAATGGAAGACAAACTGGAACAATCCCCTAGGCCTGGCACATCACACACACACACACACACACACACACACACACACACACACAGACCTCAGTTTTTCTCAATGTTTCCAAATTAGATAAGCACCTTGATTTCAGTGTGTTGATATGTGAAACAACATACCCACATTCATTTATTACCTTAGGTGGAGGGCAGGTTGGGGTCCTAAGGGATTAAGGTCAGGTGCCCAGGTCACAGGAGGAGCCCAGGTTCAGTAAGCTTGTCTATACTACAACTTTCATTTGCCAGATTAGGTAAAAGTCATTAGTCCAGATTATGTCGATATCGTAAAAGTCATTCCCACAACCAAGAAAGGTTTGATTACTGGGGTTTTTAATAGGGAGATGGAACCTGTACAAACATAATAACAAACCCACAAAGAGAAACAGGTGGGAGGATTATTAGCTGGCAGGTGCACCCAGCAGGTGCAAGTTCCTTAAGAAGGCAGGACAGGGAGGACAGCAGGAACCCAGGTAGTGCACTTGAAAAGGACCCTTGACCAGGAATGAGCCTGATGGAGCTGAAGCAATAGCTGGATGGATGATGGATTCTATTTTGTTGGGTGGTAGCGGGAAGTCAAGGGCTAGAAAAGAGCAATGCAGGAGGGAAGTTCAGAATTTTGTAGGAAAAAAAAAAAGGACTTGAGATATTTGGCATAGTTCAGTAGAGGGTGTGTGGGGAATGTTAACAGGTGGGTATGATTTTCATATAAATGATACATATCATTCCTCCAGGGTCCTTTTGTTAAAAATCCTGGACAACTCCAAAGTAGTAAATGTCTGTTTTCTATGCCATAAGATGTCTTGTTTGGGGCACCAGTAGCCTCTAGATGGGTTGGTTACCAGGGGCAACCAATCCTGTTAGTAGGTGGTTCCAGCCTCCATAGAGGGAAATGAAAGTCATTGTCACTGGTGATCAGTTGTTTAATCATCCATGTCTACAAAATGAAGGTTCCAGTAAAACCAAAAAAAGTAAGAGTTGGAGACCTTCTGGGAGCTTAGCATATGGCACACCTACAGGGCAGCAGGCAGAAGCACAACTCACAGCCCAGGACTTGCAAATGGCATCTGGAATGGAGGTGTGGTCTTGTGGGGTTGACCCTTAGTCTGTGGGGTCTTCACTAATTCTGTTAGTTGGTGTCCAAACTAAATTGCAACACACCCAGCTGTTGTCCACAGAGAGCTGGGGAACTGCTGTAGGCGGAAAACCCAGACTTATGGTGTCACAATGAAGTAGTACAGCATGCTTGCAGGTGTTGGCCAATGAGTACATTTCCAGTTGCCAACTACAGCAGTGTGGGTCAGGGCTCTAAGTTTTGTAGATCCTGATTTCCTATAGATGTGGAGAAAATGATCTATAATGTTTTAGTTTCTATGTTTTTCAGTACAAGTTCTCAGAAGAATGGTGGTGTCTCCTTTCAGCATCTTCAGACAACTGAGAAATTTATTTTGATTTGAAAGAGTCATGGGTTGCAAACTTTCCTCTATTACCACACCTCACCAGCAAGCAATAGTGTGTGATTTCACAAACCAGGATCAGCTAGAGAGTCTTCACTGTTGGAACCTGTGAGTGTGGCGGGCAGTGACCTCCATGGACTTGGATGGAGAGATCCGGAGCTCTGGTAGAAGAGCAATTGCTCTGAGGTGTACAGCCACTCCCACATGGAGAAAACTGCAAGAGCTACCAGGTCTGGAATGAGGTGATCCAGGCTCAAATCCTAGACCTTCCACTTACAGAATGGAAGTCATGGAGATGGCAGGGACCTGGCTGAACCTCTGCTTCCCTAGCTGTACGAGGACAGCAGGACCCCCACCCCCCTGCACACATATGACACCCAGGATCTCAGTAGTCTACAAGCCAGTCACGATCCTGCCTTACATTCAGTTCACTACTCTCTGAGAGGTGTAGTGTTTATATCCTTATTGATAAAGAATCTGAGGACCAAGGAAGTTAAGTGTCTCTCCCAACACCGCCAAACGGGTCCACTTGTAGACTTGGTGGTTTTTGTTCCTTTTTTATTGGGTTGGGAATTTTATATAATTATTGCAGCTGCTGAAAGGCACTGTTGACGCTTGCCACTGACTGACAATGTGCGGGTCATGCTTGGTCACCCGTGATGTCACTGTCACACCTCTTCCCCAAAGACCCAAGACCAAAAGGCTATTGTGTGAGACCTGGGCATAACCCATGCGCTGGGTCTCAAAGCCTGCTCCCTTTCTGCCACCTCAAGGTGCCCTGTCAAGCTAGGGTCACACATGGAACATACTTGGCCCATTGTAAAACACTGGCCCTGTGATTATCAGTGTTATCGATAACAATGTTGAGGAGTTCAGCTGGAATAGCTGCCAATATTCTGTGGCACAGTACTATGGATAGTATGGTTGGCCATGAACTGTTTAACATGGCTAGCAGAGATGACCTGGAGAGTTTACAACACAGGAACACAATAAGACAATAAGCTTCTGTTACTGTGATAAACAATTGACATAATTAAGATAAGGGGTCTATTTGGGCTGATGGTTCTAGAGATTTAATCCTTGATTGAACAGATCCATTGCTTTAGGTCTATGGTAAGATGCTGAAGAGCAGGAAGCAGAAACTGCAGTTGTTGCTCAGGGTAGAATGCTCGTCTATCATGAGCAAGGCCCTGTGTTCAATCCTGGGGTGTGTGTGTGTGTGTGTGTGTGTGTCCTGGTGTGTGTGTCCTGGTGTGTCTCTGTACTGGTGGGGGGAGGAGGGGGGTTCCAAATCCCAAATTTGGATAGCCCCAAGTGACCTGAAGACTTCCTTCTTGGTTCCTATCTTCCACCCCCTCCCATCGATGCACCATGAAGACCAATCCTCTATCACACAACCTGTGTAGAACACTTCAGAGCCAAACTGTAGTAGCCTTGCCTGACCCCCAAGGTCCCTGTCTGTCACAGTGCAGGTATATTCACTCTGTCTCCAGAATCTCAGTCTTAACTGTTTCAACATTGCTCAGAAGTCCAACACCAGAGTCTCCTTTGATATTGCAAACAAAATTAAAAAAAAAAAACTTTAAAAATCCACATGCTTCCAACACAGTGGGACAACCAAAGACACCAGGCTCCCGTGTGAAAAGCCAGAGGGTAAGACAGGCAGGACAAAGGTACTCCCCCTGTGAAAAACCCGAATAGCTACGTCCAGTTGTAATTTTTTATTTTACCACTAGGGGGCACAGGTGCCCACGATAAAAAAAAAATGGTACATTTCTTTCTCAAAATGCAAGCCAGTTTCCTGGTAAAGGAGAGGTTCCTCTCTGAGGTAAAGCCATTTTGCCCTCTGGTTGAGGAGGAAGGGTTGGGCCTTGTGGATGGTGGAACATGGGAAAGACAGAGGGTGCATCCTGAAGGCAGGAGAGTGGGTGTCCTCTAAGCTGTCACAGCAGACAGGGTAGGCACTGTGGCCGCACACCGCACAGTGACAGTGACAGTGACGTGGCCTCCCTAGGTAGCGCCAGTGGGCCGCTGGTCACAATCCACTGGCTTAGGATGAAGACATGTTTTGTTAAAATTTATTTTAGGGGCATAATCCATCTTTTCCCATTTATAGTTACATTATTTACTTCATTAGGTGGAAAGGAGTCTGTTTAAAAGATGCTTGGATATATTAATATTGATGATTATAGTTTAATCAGAATATAGTATTTATATACTAATCAGATGAAGTTATCACCTGCATGCAAAGAGTTTTCACCATCAAAATAACAGTGTTGAGGGCTGGCAACAAAGCTTGGTTGGTGAAGTGCTTGCCTAACATGCATGAAGCCCTGAGTTTGACCTCTAGCAAATCATGAACCCGTCATGCTGGTGCACACCTGGAGGCAGAGCCAGGAGGAGCCAGACTTCAAGGTCATCCTCAGCTCTAGAGCAAAAGCAATGCCGCCCTGGGTGCCATGTACTCGGGCAGAACGTCCTGGAGGAGAGAGCTTGTGGCAAGAAGGCACCTCACCTCCTATCAGAAGAGGGAAAAACAGTCCCAGACAAAGCACTGCCCAAAGCACTGCCCTCGAAGACAGTTGCCTGCACCCCCAGAGAAACCCAGGATAAACACTGCCCCCAGCACCATGCTTCCAGTAACCCACACGGAACCTCCCCAAAGAACATCACCAGCTGGAAACCTAGGTCAACACATGAGCCAGATCACAGCAGTCGCGTCAGTACTGACTCCAGTTGGAGTGCTCAGGGCAAAGCAGGTGGTTTTCTAAGATTAATCCATGTCCCTATTCAGAGACAAGTAAAGCCCGTCTCGAGTGGGTGGAGTTTGGGTGAACCATACATACCGTCATTCCCACAGGATGTTTTTGAGAGCTGCATCACACCTGGGAACTAATTTAAATAACGAAAGCTTCATCTTGGTTTGGACATCAATTTGTGGGCTGAGGTAGGACAGGCTCTGGAAGGTTAGCTGGACTAAAAAAGAAAAACACTCTATTTGAGAAATCGTGTGGAGAACCTCGAGTGGATTTTCCGTTCCCTGCCCTGCTCTGTCTGTGCAAAGCTGTTGTCTGCAGACCTTCAGCCAGGGCTGATGGAATCCCGGCAGGAGGTGGGGGAGGGGCTGCACCTGACCCTCCTGCGAGGAGAGTGCTGGCTCTTCCTGAATGGTTAATTGTCAACTCCACAGGATTTAAAATCACCATGAAAACCTATCTCTGGCTGTGACTGTGGTGGTGTTTTCAGGGAGGGTTAATTGAGGTGAGCAGTTCCACCCCATAGGTTAATTTCTCTGAACCAAAAGGAAAAAGTGAGCTGGGCACCAGCACTGACTGATCTCTACTGGGTAAATTTTGTGAGGAGCTGCCTCCCGGCTCCCGCTCCAACGCCTCCCCTACCAGGATGGAATAAAGCCCCACACTGTGAGCCCAGATCACCATTCTTTCCATAGGTTATTTCTTACTAGATTCTTGGTCACAGCAATTAAAAGAGTAACTAGAACATCTGTCATCCTACACAGCCCAGCTTCCAGGACTGAGGGTCCCCACCCTGTGCCCCTACAGGTCCTGAAGTTCCCCACCCTGTGCCCTCAGAGGTCCTGAAGGTCCTCACCTGTAGGAAGCTTTCTTTAGTGCTGAACAGGGACCACACAACCCTGCTAAGGGGAAAGGGATACAGCACCTGCCAGCAGCTGCTGTAGGGAACTGGCCTATTTCCAACTCAGGCCCTTAGCCTGGACCCACGAGACACGTGTTCCACTCTTGGCCGTGACTTCCCGCCTGCCCAGAGACTGCTGAACCTTGAACAGGAATTTCCAGGCTGATGGCTGTTGGCCTATCTTCAGCCTATGTCCACTCACAACACCAGCTATCCAGATTGGTGGTCCACACAAGGACCTCTTTTCAACCCACTGGCCACCTAAACAAAATTCAGGCCTGCCTTGGCCTGTATGTGTGCAATAATTCATAAAAAATGATGGCCAGGAATTCTGTGATGATGTTACTGGAAAATTCAAATTTATTCCTTGCTACAGCTTGTTTTTATAAACCAAATGACGTCAGTTCCCAGAGCCAATCATAGGCTCCCCAATTCCTTGCCACTACACAGCATTGCCCAATCCAGCATTACCCAGCTAGGCCACATTGTTTGCTCCTCTGTGGGGTGGGGTCAGACTATCAGCCATGTGGTGCCCTGAGGGATGCTAGCTGAAAATCAGCCCTCAATTCAAACTGGATCTTCCTACACACACCCTGTGTCCTCAGAGGTCCTGAGGGTCCCACCTTGTGTCCTCAGGGGTCCTGAAGGCCCCCACCTGTGTCCCCACAGGTCCATATGTATGTACATATATATGGAGTGCAGAGGACAGAGGACACATGCATGTACATACATATGGAGTGCAGAGGACAGAGGACATGTGTGTGTACATACATATGGAGTGAAGAGGACAGAGGACACGTGTATGTACATACATATGGAGTGCAGAGGACAGAGGACACATGTATGTACATATATATGGAGTGCAGAGGACAGAGGACACGTGTATGTACATACATATGGAGTGCAGAGGACAGAGTACATGTGTATGTACATACATATGGAGTGCAGAAGACAGAGGACACATGTATGTACATACATATGGAGTGCAGAGGACAGAGGACACATGTATGTACATATATATGGAGTGCAGAGGACAGAGGACACGTGTATGTACATACATATGGAGTGCAGAGGACAGAGTACATGTGTATGTACATACATATGGAGTGCAGAAGACAGAGGACACATGTATGTACATACATATGGAGTGCAGAGGACAGAGGACACATGTATGTACATACATATGGAGAGTAGAGGACAGAGGACACGTGTATGTACATATCTATGGAGTGCAGAGGACAGAGGACACACGCATGTACATACATATGGAGTGCAGAGGACCGAGGACACATGCATGTGCATACATATGGAGTGCAGAGGACAAAGGACATGTGCATGTATATACATATGGAGTAGAGAGGACACATGTATGTACATACATATGGAGTGCAGAGGACAGAGGACACGTGTATGTACATACACATGGAGTAGAGAGGACACATGTATGTACATACATATGGAGTGCAGAGAACAGAGGACACATGCATGTACATACATATGGAGTGCAGAGGACAGAGGACACGTGTATATACATATGGAGAGCAGAGGACAGAGGACACATGTATGTATATACATATGGAGTATAGAGGACAGAGGACACATGCATGTATATACATAAGGAATAGAGAGGACACGTGTATGTACATACATATGGAGTGCAGAGGACAGAGGACACATGCATGTACATATATATGTAGTGAAGAGGACACATGTATGTACATACATATGGAGTGCAGAGGACAGAGGACACATGCATGTATATACATATGGAGTAGAGAGGACATGTGTATGTACATATATATGGAGTGCAGAGGACAGAGGACACATGCATGTACATACATATGGAGTAGAGAGGACACATGTATGTACATACATATGGAGTGCAGAGGACAGAGGACACGTGCATGTACATACATATGGAATACAGAGGATGGGTAAGACCCTGCAAAACCAGGGCAACCTAAGCCAGACGCAGTCAAATGTCAGAATGCCAGAGGTGGGGTCAACAAGGTTCGGGCATAGCACCTGAGCTCCCACTGGACCGCTCCTCACACAAAATTAAATACAAAGGGTGGAGATGTAGCCAGTATGCTGAGAATTACGCATGCACAGAGCTTGTCCCTCGTCAACCTAACCTGCTCTAGGCAGGTGAGATCATACAAGCAGCGTTGCAGAGCTGGGCCAATCAGAAGATGACAAGGAGTGGGAATGTGAACAGTACATAACCCCAACCCTGCCCCCGATAAACGAGCCTGGGACAGCTCGCCCTCTGTCTGTGGTCACCCGACTCCCAGGGTCTGTGTTTTGACTCTGCGCCTCTCATCCCCATTCCTCTGGTTGGACCCCAAATTCCCCAGCAGGCCTGGGGGTACATGCATGTGTCCTCTGTCCTCTGCACTCCATATGTATGTACATACACGTGCTCTCTAGGTCCTTCTTGAGTTTTTCATTCTCTCTCCTTAGTTCTCTGACTTGTTCTTTGTATTCTTTAATTTCTCTGAATAGGCCTGCAATTGTTCCTCTAAGATCTGTTTCTTGGGTCACCCCCAGGGGGATCCCACTGTAGCAATCTCCTACAGGGCTGGTAGAGCTTGGTGTGGAATTATCCTGCACCTTTCCCATGTTGTCCTTTCGTCACGTCCCTGGCATGTGGGTTTCCCTTTTTTGCCTGTATTCTGATGTGAACCTCAAATGTCTTTTCACTGTGTTGAAGGCTTGCTTTGCTTGCCTCCTTCAGATGCCTTTTTTTTCTCTCCTTGTTTATGGAGTGTTGACTTGTCTAGGTTTCAGGCTTTCAATTGTGTTTATATACTGGAAGTCTAATTCACTCTTCCCTGTCTGTTCTGAAGGTTCTCAAAAAAATCCACTTGGACACTCTCTCAGCAATTCCAGTTGGCAGGGGCGGGGGAGGGGTTAGCAGTATTCTGTGCTTCAGGTGGTCCTGGGAAGCCCTTGATCTAAGCTCTGCACACTCAAGTCTCACAGTGGCAACAGGCCCACTTTTAATACCAGCTACAAGGGTGACTCCACCCTGCCAGCCACACAAGACAAAGATTTAGCTATCCAACAAACCAATGAATCAATTATCCAACAACGCAGGAGTAGATCTATCCTAAAATCTGCCTAGCTGAAGCGCCCATCTCCTACCTGTGCTTCAGGTCGTCCTGGGAAGTCCCTGATCTAAGCACTGTGCACTCAAGTCTCAGTGAGTTAGATTTTCTTTGTTCAGGTACTGCCACCATGTCCATCTGCCACACCAAAGCTTATTTCGTTTTAGAAATCACATTCTGTCACCTGGACGTGACACCACTTATCTGTTCACCTCCCAAATGACATCGTGACTGTTTCCAAGTTTGGCGATTGCGACTGAACTTGCTATGACATCTCTATGCAGATATAGAGGATTTAGTTTGTTTGCTTTTTTTGGTTTGTTTGCTCAGGAGGACTTCCTGCCCCAGACTTCTGCCCACTTCTCCAGCCCAGGCCTGGATCATACCGGTAGGTTTATTTGTTTATAGTTTTGAGGCAAAGTCTTACTATGTAGCCCAAGATAGTTTAGAACTTGCTGTGTAGCCCAAGCTGGCCTCAGATTTACCTCCTTTCTGCCCCAGTTTCTTGAGTGTTAGGATTGTAGGAGTGTGCCATGACATCGGCGTCCAGATAGAAGTTTTCAAAACAGTTAGATAAATGGTAAAGAAATTATTAAACCATATGAGTATGTTCAATTTTGACTTTTAAAGTGGCTTTACAGTTGTCATGTCCCCTCAAGGACCAGCTTGGCCAACTGTGGCCTGATGTGACACTGACTTGAGTCTTAACACACACTGCTGTGCCTACATGCAATTAATGAAATTATATTCATGTCCAGGAAGGCCAACTCCTCTGCTTCACACCCCCTTAGCCACAGTGGGTGATTAGAGTATTTGAACTAAGATGGCTTAGATATTTCCCACTTGCCTGGTTCTATGAAGGCTGGAGAACACCAAGGGCACCTGACTGTACTTCTGTGTATTGAAGAAATGACCACCCTGGCTGCCCTTTCTTCCCATAAGAGCCCCTTGGCCCTCCCTGCCCTATTGTGTCTCTATCTCCTGTTCCCTCCTCCTTCCCCTCTTCTCCCTCCTCTTCATCCTCCTCCTCTTTTTCTTCCTTTTCCCTCTCTTCCTCTTCTTCCTTCTCTTCCTTCTCCTCTTCCTTCTCCTCTTCTTCCTGCCCCTCTTCCTCCTCCTCTTTCTCTTCCTCCTCCTTCTCCCTCCTCCTCGACCTTTTCCTTCTTCCTCCTCTCCTCCATTGCATGTTAAACCACCCTGTGCCTCATGCCTGCTAGAACTGCACCACTCGGCTGCCCCGCTGCAGCCCCTGCTCTGGGACCTTTCCCTCTGCTTTCCTCACATTCTCACTCGATAAGCAGCCTTGACATCTTTGCAATAACAGCATCTACACACCTCAGAAATCTCCATTTCAAGCAACTCATTTTCCTAAGGTCACAACTTTTAAAAAGTAAAGTGACTCAGCCCAGTTCTTGGACTTGGGTGACTGCAGTCCTGTGGTTTTCCTTCTCTCTCCAACCAGACCCCTCTTCCCCTCCTGTCCTGGACAGCTCCCACCTGCTGACTCACATCCACCAAGTGGTTGGTTTTGTTTAAAGTGGTGCACAGGGACACACTCTTCTGGAACATCTCTGTGCACTCGGAAGTTCTCACTTTCTGAGATGACATTCCATACCTCCTGTCTTGAAACCTCCTGGAGTCTGGCTGATAAAGTGGACTCAGACACCCAAAGAACACAGACTCTGAGGAGCCCATCCATCTCTGGCACCCACTGGAACCCCTTCTGAACTTGTGCCTGCTTCCACTTTCTCTGACATGAGGGTAAAACCCACTCCCTCCTGTTAGTAGCCCTCCTGGGCCCCAGAAGGGTGCACGGCTCCAGGGTGCGCTCCTGTCCTTGCATGCTACCCTGCCCTCTCAGGCCTCCCGATCCACTGTGTCCTTACTTTTGTTGATGGTGGGGTGGAATCTAATTTTCATAAAATCCAGGGCTGGGGATGTAGCTGGTGGTAAAATGCTTGGCCACCATTACAAGATCTGATACCCTAGAACTACCAAATAAATAAATAATAAATAAGAAGTCCATCAGCACTGTTCTAATTTCTTCCTTCCTTCCTTCCTTCCTTCCTTCCTTCCTTTCTTCTTTCTTTCTTTCTTTTTCTTTTGTCTTTTTGAGACAAAGACTCCCTGTAACCCCAGCTGTCCTGGAACTTGCTTTGTAGATCAGGCTGGCCTTGAACTCATAGAGATTCACCTGCCTCTGCCTCCCAAGTGCTGGGATTAAAGGTGTGCACCATGATGCAAGTAGCACTGTTCTAATTTCTGTCACCACAGATGAACTTTGGACTTCATGTAAAGTGAACCAGTTACTATATACTTTTTTATACTTTTTTGGTATCTGGCTGTATTTATACAGAAAGAAATAGAGATATGTGTATAAATATGGAGAGAGAGAGAGAGAGAGAGAGAGAGAGAGAGAGAGAGAGAGAAGAGAGACTGTAGCCTAAGCTGTCTGAAATTCACTATGTGGCCCAATCTAACCTCAAATTCCTGGCAATCCTCCTGCCTCAGCCTCCCAGGTGCTGGGATCACACTTCCGGTTTCCATATAGCCTGCCTCTTTTTTAGATTAAGCCATGCTGTTGTGTTTACCAGTGGTTTTTTTTGTTTTTGTTTTTGTTTTTATCCCTGAGTAGTTTTCCATTGTGTGTCATGTATTCATCCATTCTTCTGTTGATGGAAGTAGACCTTGTCTCTGGTCTGGGCTGCTACACACAAGGCTGCTGTGAACACAGGTGTAAGTGCTTCTGTGGAGCTAGCCTTCTGTTTTCCTGTCCGAGTTCCATCTTGAATAGCTTATGATGGATAAGCATGAATTTAATTGTATATGCAGACATTGCTTTTAAACCTTCACCTAAGAGCATAGTGAGAGAATTCCATTTGCTTCTTCCCTTGACAAACACTGGCTTATCAATCACTTGGTGTTTGTGGATCTGGTGGGTGTAAAAACTGGGTAGGATTAGCAGAGCCAGACACAAACAAGGCCAGCTGCTGCTACAGGGTAGTTGCGGACACTGAGTGTCCACATCCCTCTCTCCTGTGCACATACCTCTCTGTCCCTCGTCCAACCCTTCCCCCAGCATGACCCATGCAAGCTTTTAAGCATTATGCTTATATACATATCCACAAATCAAAATATCGGCTTGTTAACACAAAGTTCACCAACACCCTCCACAATACATATGAAAGCCTAACCTACAGCACAGCCACCTCCCACAGTCCGGCATTTTTGGCTTCTTTGTTCTGTGATTGGTCCTCACACCCAGGAATCATGGACCAACACACCCTTGTTCGGTGTCAAACTTCACCTTTCTGCTGCAGACCAACTAGGCTGTAACCACCAGCATCTGCTCTAGTCTTTAAAATGAGGGATCCCCAAATGGACATAGCTTCTCCATGTTGTGGAGGAAATGGGGGGGGGGTGCTGTACAGCTGTTCCTGGGCACACGGCTGCATCACCTGCGCCCCAGTCCTAGTCCACATCCTCTATTTCTCTCTGCCCCTGCCCACGTTTAATTAATTGTCTCCTGTGGTCCCTCCCCACCGCCTCTTCCTGGCACTCCGCTGGGCAGGGAAGGGACAGGAGTGCCCAGCAGCGCGCCTTGTGCATTGGTCCCTGGCCCTGGCGGCAGGGTCTGCGAGGGTCGCCATGACACAGAATGGCTCTGTCGCCAACTGCTGCGAAGCCGGCGAGCTGGCTGTGTGCCCGGGCTGGTCTGGTGCCACGAGCACGATGCCCTCCGAGACACCTCGGGCCCCCTGGGTGGCTCCCTCACTATCGACGGTGGGTGCTCGGTGCTTGGTGCTTGTTATCACCACCGCGGTGGACATCCTAGGCAACCTCCTCCTTGCTATCCTCTCGGTGCTCAGGAACCGCAAGCCGAGGAACTCAGGTGAGTACTGGTGCCCTCCCCTGCCCTGGGCAGGTTTCAGTCCTGACCCTGAGATCCCAGTTCCTCTCCTCAGTGTCAGGTACCCCTTTAACTTCCTTCCATCCTGGTCCCAAACTTTGGTTCTTGGTTCGGAAGATAGGGGAAGTTCTGGCTCTCGGAGGCCTCCAGAATCTAGCTGTCCAGGACGCCCTCGGCGCAGGACTGCCCCTGTGGATGGAGAAGGTTTTTATGCACAAGGTTCTGGGCAGGGCGTGGGCGCTGGGGGAACCCACAGCGCTGGATGTGCGTTACCTGTGGTGTTTCAGCTCTGCCTGCTAGATGGGACCCCATTGGCATAGAAGCTCAGCACCTGTGACAGACACCCCCCTCCCTCCCCTGCCAAACTGTGACTTCGGATAGTCTGTGGTTAGAAAACAGTTTGCTGAAGAGTGAATAGACGCGAGTATTCTGCTGGGCTATGTGTCAGAAACTCAACCAGTTACCTGAAGACACAATTTCAAGAAAACAGAAATTATAGGGTATGCTTGGACCTAGCTGAGCTTATTTCGTTAACACGGGCTTTTTGGAAAACAGAAATTGTGGGGTTCACTGTGAAAACCAAAACGATGATTTGACTAAATCAGGCTGCAGTTCTGAAAATATCTTTTCTTTCCAATCTGCTCCCAGTTCAGCTTTGCGGCACTCTGGTCTGTAAGTTGGCACTACCAGAGGATGGGGTGTCTGAACTCGACCATGGCAGGTCACTGGAGCATGCTGACCATTGAACGTAGGAACTTGTTGGCCCACTGGTTAATTTTGTAATTTATTAATTAGGATGCTTAAAATGAAAAATAATATAAAAACAGTCATGGTTAGGTTAAAAAGGCCATACCAAGGTGCCACACCTTTTTTGGGAGGGGGAAGGGGGTATCTTTTTTAAACAGGATCTCCAGCCCCAGCTGGAACTCTGTGTACCTCAGGCTGGCCTGGATCTCAGAGATATCCACCTGCCTCCCCTGAGTGTTGGGATTAAAGGCAAAGGTGTATGCCACAGTGCCCAGCTGGTGCTGGATCTTCTTGCAAAGTCATATTTACTAAGTGAATATAAATGGTTCGATGGAAGGACGTCTGAGACTTGAGGATTTATATCTATAAAAAAGCCAAAGATGAAAGGACGAACTTTTCGGCGTCAGACGGGGACCCTTACGACGTCGTGAGGAGGTGGCTGGCATCTCCACAATGCCTTCTCAATTCATTGTTGGCATCTTTTGAAGAAAGAAATGTGTCAGGAAAGAGTAAGTACTGTCAGAAAACTTGAATTGTTTTTGATTGCACTGTCCCAGTACAGGACCTCCCAGGTTCATTCCCCACTGAGGAAGGAATAAGGTTTTGTCCCTGAGGAGGCTCCACACCTCCAGGTTCTAGAATCTTCCTCTCCACCTCTTGCTCGCTTAGAGAGGTGCAGGCCTGCTGGCTCCCTGCTGGGCGGGCACTTGGACTTCTGCCATGAAGAGATGGCTGAGGAAGCAGGACCAGCACCTGACCCTCCTTCCAGGCGCCCAGGAAGCCTTCCTGGTCCGAGTCCAGCCAGGAGTGGGGGGGCTTTGTAACGGAACCTCCTCCACCCGGCCCTTCCCTCCTCCCATGCCTGTGAGTCAAACCACAGCAGAAAAATAAATTAACAGGCACTGAGGCTGCAACAGTCATTCAGCTTAACCAGGTGTTTGTTTTTGTGTTTTTTGAGGTGTGAGGAATGGAACTGAGGCAGACACCCACTCTAGGTCAGCACTCCACTATACTCCACCCCTAACTGGTTTTTACAGGACTGTTGGTTTTACTGGTTTTAGTCATTTTTTTCATTGTAGAAAAAATTTTCCAATGTAGAGAAGTTTCAAAAGGGTTGAAGAGCCTGAAGCACAGAAAAGGTAGGGGCTGTTCCCTCCACTGGGCAAGGTAAAGAAAGAAATTATCTCTGACTGCGGGCACTGAAGTCAGGCTGTTTGGTCAGGAGAACTGTGTTAGTTACTTCCCATTTCCATGACAAATCCCCGGCCAAGCCAATAGGAGGGTGCAGTCCATCAAGATGGGGTGCAGTCCATCAAGGTGGGGTGCAGTCCATCATGGTGGGGTGCAGTCCATCAAGGTGGGGTGCAGTCCATCAAGGTGGGGTGTGGTCCATCATGGTGGGGTACAGTCCATCAAGGCGGGGTGTGGTCCATCAAGGTGGGGTGCGGTCCATCATGGTGAGGTGCGGTCCATCAAGGTGGGGTGCAGTCTATCATGGTGAGGTGCAGTGTTGCTGTTTCTTCCTCTCTGTTCCTCAAAGTGGACCATTCGATACTCAGCATGGTTGCCGAGGCTTAGCCGGGAATCAGGAGGGGGACAGGTGAGCCTGAGACAGGTCAGTGAAAAAAATTAACCAAGGAAAGATTCCGAGGAAGTAACTCGGTTTTGTTGGCACAACTGCGCTGTCTTATACTAATCACCAGACCTCCTGATGTGGGAATGGGGTTGGGGAGCTCAGCAGAAGGGAAGGCCTGAGCCCTCCTGGTTCCTACCTGGGCAAGGAAACTTCCAGGTGTGTTTAGTATGGAGGTGTGAAATGTTTTCTGCCCAGTACATCAAAGGAAAGCCTTAGAATATGGGATCTCCCTCAGGGGAGCAGGGGGTGGGTCCATCCCAGACTCAGAGTGGTGGGACGGTGGGTGGCAAATCTCCTAGAGCTCAAGCAGAGCGGAGTCTCATCTTGACAGCTCCCCCTTTGTTTTTTATTAAAATGGGGCAGTAATGTCAATTTTTTCCAGGGGATACACAGGGATGGCCTGATACTGGACTAGGACACTTTGGGCTGTTACTTCAGCAAGATTACTAATTTGGTTTTCAACAAACCAGAAAACAGACCTCCTAAGGTAGAGATTGGTCCTAACAAAAGGGAGTATTCAGGTGGCCTGAGGGTTGGGGGTGGCTCCTAGAGGGACTTTGGGTGGGGGCAGGGGAACCAGGAGACAGATAATAGGGGCTTTGCCAGTAACCCAGACACATTAACATAAAGGTAACATTTTTCCTCCCCCCAGGACATAGACATACAAGCAACATCTTTCTGTCTTTTCTCCCCCAGGACATAGACATACAAGCAAGTTTTCCCTCATAGAGCCAACATTTTTTCCTCCTAAAAGCAACATTTTTTTCCTCCCTCCAAGACATATAGGTATTATTTGAGCCCCATCTAACATAGATGGTGATTTTAGTTGTACCCTCAAAGTTTCAAGTTTGGCTGGAAGGGCCTGTGCATATAACTATATCGATGGAATGAAGTCCAGTCTGTGAACTCACAACTATTTCCTTGGCCTCTGGCACTTCACACACACACACACACCACACCACACACACACACACACACACACACACACACACACCGTAGCTCCTAGGCTTTGGAAAGCAAAGTAATCCATTCTTTTGTTGAAGTGGCACCTTGGGCCTATAGTCCCTCTCAGCTTTCACTCACAGGAAGTTGGCAGCTCATCAGGGGTATTTTCTGTAATTTTACTGATGAAATATAAATAGTAAAAGCATAGGCACTTAAGCAAACATTATTTATCATGCCAGGTTGTGTTGTGGGCATGGTATAGATGGTTAGAATTACCATTATCCTTCACATTAGAGTGTTTTTTTCTAGAAATAACATCATTTATCATAAGGACATTCTAGTAGATAAACTGAAGAAGGCTAATCAAAGTCGTTTTGAGGATAAAATATTTTAGTCCTTTAACAATGCACCAATTTTAGTATCTGGGGTTTTTACCCATGGCCCTTTAATATTTTGTAGACTAGACAGATTTATTGGGCCTGACTTTTGGCTGTGATAAAGGACAGCTGTTTTTTCTTTACTGATACCAGTTGGCTGTTGGGAGAGGCCCCAGCCAGGTGGGACTGTTTTTATTTTTTAGTAAGATTTTCCAGTAATGTATTGTGTTTAATTTGGATGGTTTATATACAATTTTGAACAGTTCTTATATTTATTATACCTTTAGTGAGCTGTTTTACAGGCTTTAAAGCCCTTTTTGAGGCTTAGTATTGTACCTAGCATTGACACTTTTTAATAGATGTTTTTTCATGTCTCAGTGCAAGGAAGAAGATAAGCATGTCCAGTAAGGAGTTAATGTTATAGTAACTGACTTTTATCCCAGAGAGATGCTGAGTAGAGAGTTTCTCTTTACTGTATTTTGGAGGGACTCATTAATTTCTCCCTTTTTATTTTAGAAGAATGGATAAGACTTTTACATTTTTTAAAGACAATTGTGCTACCTACCCACACAGGAACCAGGGTTTAGAGCTCCATGGTTGATTAAAAGGTGAAATCCAGTCTTTTAAGGTTAAGTTATCTCATAGCTGAAAGGAGACATTACAGATAACATCACAGAAAGACATAGGGAACACTGGTATACATCAATGTCAAGGCTGTCACCAGAAATCCAGTATGAATTAGGACCAAAAAAAAAAATTATAACTTGTATTCCCAGTTAATTTAAGTGTTACTAATCTTCTATGCTGGTATTTGACCAATTTTTAATTAATAAAAGTAATTTAGTTTTAACACCATATACTGTGTAAATAAATTTTCAATGAAAAGTAAACATTAGATAAACCTTGACTAAACACACATTGTGTTTTTTAAGTTACCTGATTAAGTTTTGATCCTAAAGAAATAAAGTTTATGTATATGATTTTAAGTTTTGTTTATTACAACCTTTAGATACATCATTTTAAAGTATAAACATTATAAAGTGGGTTTTGCAGATCCATTTTGGGTGTTGACAGATCAATAACCAATAGATGACAGAAATATACCCAGTAAAGCTCTGAATTATCATATTTGTAAATTTTTACTTACCCTTAACAAATTTATTTATTAATTGTTAAAATACATTAACAGACCTGAGTTAGGGAGAAAAAAAGGATTAATTGTAGTCCTAGAGTTAGCCTTTACTGAATTTAAACAGTAAGTTTATCTAGGCATTTAAAATGATTTAAAATCATAATAAGTTAATTTTAAACCAAAACTTTAGTATTTTTAACTGAGTTTTAATAACCAGTAGTTACTAAAAAACACTTTCTTAGAGTTAGAGCTTTTTCTCAGAGAACCCAGGTCCTCTGCAAGAGCAGTGGGCACTCCTAACCGCTAGGCCACCTCTCCAGCCCCAAGGACTTTTTAAATTAATTAATTAGTTAATTAATTGTGCACATTTTTACTTAACGATGCCTTAGATGTATTAGATTTAGAAATTTAATATTTTAACCAAGCATGCTTGAGACAGAATTTATAACTTAATAGATTTTGAATGGCCATATTATTAAAAACCATCTCAAGATAAAAATTGATAATATAAGCAACAGTACAATTAAAAACCAATTTTGAATAAGCACAATAAGAAAAGCACAATAAGGTTTGAAGTTGGTTGTTTTGAACACATGATCTCTGTGTATTTTTAGGAGGCCTGTTTGAGAAAGAAAACAATTAAATCCTTGGAAGCGTTGAAGTTTCTTGGAGTGGCTGGAATTTTGAACGAAAAGAAGTTAACAGTGGGACAACAATCTCAGGGCATGCTGGGAGTTGTAGTTTTTGGTGCCTGAAGGCGCGGCCAGGCAGAGATGGGCAGCTCTGCCAGCCACTCATTCCCAGGGCTCTGGCAGCATTTTGCTTTCTCCATTTCCCCATCTTAAGTTTGCCTTTCAAACCCTTAGCCATTATTTTTAGTTATTGTTACTGAAGGGCAGGTGGCCCGGCCCATTGTGCTTTTTACTTTTAGTTATTTTGCAGGGCGTGCCCACCTTGGGCCTGCTCCAAGATCATGCCCGCAGGTCCTGGGACTTAGCTGGATGGCTGCAGGGCCATGTGCACCTTTCCTGCAGCCTGCCCTGCGCCCTGTGGCTTTTAAAGTTCCTGGTCCCCTGTTCCAGACTTGGCAGGTTGGGGTACTATCCCACAACATGGGGGCTTGCTGGTTAACAGGCTGCCACCTGGCCATAGCTGGGCATGGCCTCAGTTCTCTTGGTCTAGGGGGTCTAGCTGGTGGGGGGGGGGGGTTGCTTATGATGGAAAAGGGAAGAAATGCTAGTGAATAAAAAGAACTTCAAGGCAGAAGTTTCTTGCCGATGCCTGACCAAGCCCGACCAAGCAGGCAGGAATCCAATTAGCTTAATGGGTCCCTCATGTACGCAGGAACCAAAGTTAAAGGTAAGAAAAAAGAGTTTGTCCCACTTGAGAAACTTGGAGGGATGGGGGGCACAGCTTCCTGTTACCTCAGTCCCCTCTGGATGGGGTGGGCTAACCTTTCCTTCTCTGAATCCTCCGAAAATATTTCTAAAAGAATGTCTCACTAGAGAGAGATAAGGGGCAAAGATGCCATTACGCCACTGCACCCAGGATGGGGGGAGCTCACCATTTTCTCTTTTTGTCCTCCAAAAGGCCTTAGTCCCACGTTATGGTGCCATTCCATCAAGGTGGGGTGCAGTCCATCAAGGTGGGGTGCAGTCCATCAAGGTGGGGTGCAGTCCATCAAGGTGGGGTGCAGTCCATCAAGGTGAGGTGCAGTCCATCAAGGTGGGGTGTAGTCCATCAAAGTGGGGTACACTTCATCAGGTGGGGTGCAGTCCATTGCAGTCAAGAGACATGCCTGAAGGAGTGTTGGGATGGACTCTGTTTGGCTCGAGCACTGTGGGGGTTCCGCAGGCACGGTCCCACCTGGTTCTTTGAGGAGCTGGGATGGGCGGATCCCCTGCTCGCCAAGTGAGACTGTACCCTGTGGCCTCCCTTTTGATGAACTGGGCAGACAAAATGTCACACTTCCATTTATTTATTTATTTATTTATTTATTTATTTATTTATTTATTTATTTTTATGTGTATGAATGTACTGTCTGCATGTAGGTTTGTGCACCCCTGTTGTGCAATGCCGCAGAGGTCAGAAGATGGTGTCAGATTCCCTGGAACTGGAGTTAAAGAGGGTTCTCAGCCACCCTGTGGGTGCTGAGGATCAAACCTGGGTCCTCTGCAAGAGCAGTGGGCGCTAGTAACCACTAGGCCATCCCTCCAGCCCCCACATGTCCTATTTACCAAAACACACCTGGGGGTTTCATTGCCCCTGGTAAAAGCCATGTTGACTTGCGCCTTTCTGACCCTCCTTCACCGCCCCGACCCGGAGCATGGTAGCTTTGGTATAAAAGCCTTTACTAATCACCAAATAAACCAAGTCATTTCTCCATGAAATCTCCCCCAGCCCAGTCCTTCTTCTATCTCTCTCTGGGCTCCCCGGTACCATCTCCCTCCCCCTTCCTGCTGCCACTGGTACCTGGTGCACTGGGACCTGGTGCATTGTCCGCCAGAATGCTCCAGGGAATCTGCAGCCACTCGTGGCCCAGGGAGGAAGAACATCATAAGGCCACAAAGGAGCAGAAAGTAGCTGGTCACATGCTGCTCACAGTCAGGAAGCAGCTGGTCACATGCCGCTCACACTCAGGAAGTAGCTGGTCACATGCTGCTCACACTCAGGAAGCAGCTGGTCACATGCCGCTCACACTCAGGAAGTAGCTGGTCACATGCCGCTCACACTCAGGAAGTAGCTGGTCACATGCCGCTCACACTCAGGAAGTAGCTGGTCACATGCCGCTCACACTCAGGAAGTAGCTGGTCACATGCCGCTCACACTCAGGAAGTAGCTGGTCACATGCCGCTCACACTCAGGAAGTAGCTGGTCACATGCCGCTCACACTCAGGAAGTAGCTGGTCACATGCCGCTCACACTCAGGAAGTAGCTGGTCACATGCCGCTCACACTCAGGAAGTAGCTGGTCACATGCCGCTCACACTCAGGAAGTAGCTGGTCACATGCCGCTCACACTCAGGAAGTAGCTGGTCACATGCCGCTCACACTCAGGAAGTAGCTGGTCACATGCCGCTCACACTCAGGAAGTAGCTGGTCACATGCCGCTCACACTCAGGAAGTAGCTGGTCACATGCCGCTCACACTCAGGAAGTAGCTGGTCACATGCCGCTCACACTCAGGAAGTAGCTGGTCACATGCCGCTCACACTCAGGAAGTAGCTGGTCACATGCCGCTCACACTCAGGAAGTAGCTGGTCACATGCCGCTCACACTCAGGAAGTAGCTGGTCACATGCCGCTCACACTCAGGAAGTAGCTGGTCACATGCCGCTCACACTCAGGAAGTAGCTGGTCACATGCCGCTCACACTCAGGAAGTAGCTGGTCACATGCCGCTCACACTCAGGAAGTAGCTGGTCACATGCCGCTCACACTCAGGAAGTAGCTGGTCACATGCCGCTCACACTCAGGAAGTAGCTGGTCACATGCCGCTCACACTCAGGAAGTAGCTGGTCACATGCCGCTCACACTCAGGAAGTAGCTGGTCACATGCCGCTCACACTCAGGAAGTAGCTGGTCACATGCCGCTCACACTCAGGAAGTAGCTGGTCACATGCCGCTCACACTCAGGAAGTAGCTGGTCACATGCCGCTCACACTCAGGAAGTAGCTGGTCACATGCCGCTCACACTCAGGAAGTAGCTGGTCACATGCCGCTCACACTCAGGAAGTAGCTGGTCACATGCCGCTCACACTCAGGAAGTAGCTGGTCACATGCCGCTCACACTCAGGAAGTAGCTGGTCACATGCCGCTCACACTCAGGAAGTAGCTGGTCACATGCCGCTCACACTCAGGAAGTAGCTGGTCACATGCCGCTCACACTCAGGAAGTAGCTGGTCACATGCCGCTCACACTCAGGAAGTAGCTGGTCACATGCCGCTCACACTCAGGAAGTAGCTGGTCACATGCCGCTCACACTCAGGAAGTAGCTGGTCACATGCCGCTCACACTCAGGAAGTAGCTGGTCACATGCCGCTCACACTCAGGAAGTAGCTGGTCACATGCCGCTCACACTCAGGAAGTAGCTGGTCACATGCCGCTCACACTCAGGAAGTAGCTGGTCACATGCCGCTCACACTCAGGAAGTAGCTGGTCACATGCCGCTCACACTCAGGAAGTAGCTGGTCACATGCCGCTCACACTCAGGAAG